>CAMXCT020006843.1:160000-325879 GCA_947184155.2 Cladocopium goreaui | reverse complement strand
ATACATACCATACATACCATACATACCATACATACCATACATACCATACATACCATACATACCATACATACATACCATACATCCATACCATACATACATACCATACATACCATACATACCATACATACCATACATACCATACATACCATACATACCATACATACCATACATACCATACATGCCATACATACCATACATACCATACATACCATACATACCATACATACATACATACATACATACATACATACATACATACATACATATATATATGTACATATATATTTATATCTGTACATATATATATATATATTGTTACATAAGTACGTACATACATTTTTTATGTGTATGTATATACGAATGTATATATATACGTATAGTTGTAGGCGCACACTGCGCCCAAGCACATAGCATAGAGAATTTTTGAGCTATGCACAGCTACGCTTTGAATATTTAATCTATTGGTAGCAAATGTATATGTAGCATAAAGGCATAAAATGAGTGGTAACCCATGCATGAGGCGCGCTATAGGCAGTACATAAACAGGTTTGGGGTAGTATGTGCTAGATTGATGCGCTAGACATATACAGCTACACAAGGTCCAGCGATGAGGTGGTGGCTCTCAAATGCAGCAAGTAGCGTACAAATGGGAGGCTGTCTCCCGCATGCTGCAAATAGCTTGCAAATGCGAGGTTCGGACGTTTTTGGAGGGAGGGGGGCCCATACCATTTGGGCGGTGGGGGGGTTTGGCGACCGGGGACATATATATGCATATACATATTTATATATATATGTGTGTGTGTATGTATAAATATGTATGTAAATATGTGTATATATATTTATGTATGTGTATATATGTATGTATATATATATATATGTATATATACATTTATGAATATATATATATATATCATTATATATATACATATATATAATATATATATACATATATTTGTGTGTGTATTTATTAACTTGTTATATGTATAGTCGTCTATATATGGGTATATAATTTCATACTTATATATGCGTGTATATTTAATATATCTATATATATATATATCTGTGTGTGTATGTATGTACGTACGTAGGTAGGTCTGTCTGTCTGTCTGACTATCTGTCTGTCCGTCCGTCCGTCCGTCTGTCTGTCTGTCTATATGCATGCCTCTATCTACCTATCTGTCTTTATCTTTCTATCGATCTATGTATCTATCCGTCTATCTATCTATCTATCTATCTCTCTCTCTCTCATCATTACTAGGCATTTGGCACAAGCTTTAGCTTGCCACTTTTCAGCTTCCCGCTGTTTCGCTGCTGCCCCTTCCTGCATTTTACTTGCAATTGCAATGGACTACTTGATCGTCCTGATTGCGGCAATGAATTCCCTCTTGATTCAATACATTGGCTCAATTTTTCGTGCCACTATTCTTCGCCGCCTTGCTGCATGATTACTTACGTTCGCATCATCCCACGAGAAGTATTTCTAAGACTTCATGTCCCGGGCCTAGCTGCAAGGTGACCCCTGCCATTATGTGCAAAGGGTGCTCGCTTTGTTCGTTTTAAATCATTCCAAATTCTTCATTTCACTGGCCTAGCTGCAGTGTGGCTCCTGCCCTTACGTGAAAAGGGTGAACAGTTGACTCTGGCCATCAGATTGGCCACATTCGCCTACATCAACGACTTCCCCAACCGCGACCTTTTTCACCGGCTTGGCCAATGTGCCATTCTCACAGGTCCGTGTATCTGCTAATTGTTTCACCACCTTTGCCAAAGTGCACGTGTACGGTTGCTTGTATCTCTTCTAAGTCCCAGCTGGTCATCTTCCATGTAATTGTTTTTTTGGGGTATGTTCAATGTTTTCTGCAATTACATTTTTCAATTGTTTGCCTACCATAAATTATACCCATTCCACAACCACCTCCTCCCAGACAATTATACTCCTATCCAGGATACAGACCCAAAGGACTCAATGTCCATATTGGAGCAATTTTTTGAAGCACTTCCAGGACTCACTGTCCTCTTTATTGAATCAATTCCAATTGAAGTCATTCCTGGACTCAAAGTCCAACTGCCTATACCAGCCCATACAGAGCTCGCAGGACTTAAAGTGCCACCCATTGAAGCGATTCTTATTGAAGTTCCTTCACCTAAACAGCCTGTCCAACATATTCAATCAATTCCTATTGAAGTCATTCCTGGACATAGTGTCCACCTCGCATCCTCAGCTCTTTTTGAAAACAGAGCATTCCGAGGAAACAGCTTGCCAGCCCGTGAGGCTATCACTATTGAAGCAATTCCTATTCCTATTGAAGCGATTCTCATTGAAGCAGTTCCTATTGGAGCAATTCCAATCTGATTCACTACGCTACACACCAACGAAGCTCACAATCTAATGGATTTAAAATCCAACCTCCATGAAGTGACAAAAGCTCACCTTGTGCAATCCTTTTTGAGAATGACCTTCGATGTGATTTATTCTATCTCTAAAACTTATTCACATTCATTTACATATCCCCAAACAATACATTTCTGGATTGAAGGTCCGGCTCCTTTCCGAGCCAATGCACAGAGGGGTCAATCATGGCCCCAACTTTTTGCCAATCAATGGCCAAGAGACTTTGCTTATCAGGCACCAAAGGGCGCTCCTTGCGCACATTTCGGCTTTCGCTCCATAAACAAATATCTGGATATCTATAATGGCAATATCCCTGAAAAAATTCTTGCCACTCCTGCCAATGTTACCTAGGTCACTGGGAATTTGACAATTGACCTAAGAAATTCTGTTCTCACGCGATGAAACTTTCAAATGTAATGCTAGTTAGTTCATCACATTAAATACTGTTATCATCCACCCTACCTCAATACGGTTTTATCGAAGGGGCAAAAGGCAGTACCGCTCGTTTACCGGGCACAGCAGAAATCTCCTTCACGAACAGCTAAAGCTGGCAGGGGCCGCCAAGCTTGCCGGAAGACCATGGTCCCTCCAAAAGTTTACTTTTCGCCTACCAATATAATTGCCCTCCAACCGCTCACAACAAAACCTGCGCTCCGAAACAGCAAAAACATGTAGGCACGAAAAGTACAATTCTCACCGAAGGCAAAACCGCCGAGCATAATTACCGTGATTGACTCTCCCAGCGCCTGCGATGGATGCCACCTTGACCATACCATCTGGTTCCGCGTACAAGGTGCAAGTTAGCAGCGCTTCCCAACAAACTTTTTTCGAACATACATTCTCCGTGACAGATTGGACTATCCTCCAGCTAGACTCGACCATTTCGCAACTCCATCCCGACACTTGCAATTATATACATGGAATGTTGGAACTGTTTTATACTTTTTGGGCGTCGGAAAATACTCGATTTCAAGAAGTTTTACCCCGCCTTCCAACGCGAATCTATTGTCTTCAAGAGACAAAGTGTTCCCCACACCGGCATTCTCAAACTCTCTCATTCTCAAATTTATCTCTCTGGATCCCCTGAAGACACACATGCCGGAGTAGGCTCTGCAATCCCTACACCACTTCTTCCCATTGTCTACGATTTCTATCCATGGAACTCACGAATTGCAGTCCTAATTCTCAATACCGGCCCACATCGAGTTGCATTTTTTATCCATTTATGCTCCTTCCACTATGCTGGACTCCTCCTCAGACTTACATCGCGAACATCAAGTTTGGGACCACCTCCATGCAGTTTTCAATCAGTACAAACCAGAATATATCCCAATACTTATAAGCGACTTTAACACCAGACTCTAGTCCAATCAGATTGATGGCCTCCAATCCCATGTTGGCCCAGCTACGTTCCCTACTGATATTGATGATGATCTCCTCCCATCCTCCAATCTCTCCTATATGATTGACTGTCTCCAGGACAATGAAGTCTCGATCGTCTCCTCATTGCGGCCCCGCCATCCTTCACAGCTCATCACTTACCTGGAAATCTCCAACTCACCCCCACCCCATAGGTCTCCTACTCTGGACACATATGCTGTGCTTGATCACATTCTCTGTCGAACTACGCGCCAGACATATTTCCGCTCCATCAAATCCATTCCATCAGTGCCACTCCCGTGGTTTCATCGCCGTTTGTCCTTGCTACCAAATTGCAGCTCCCGTATTTTACCCATCCCAGACCCCCCCCCACCCCTCCTAAGAGAGATTTCTCCTCCCTGAGCACAAGCTCAAATACCAGGAAAAATCTCTCAAATCCTTCCTTGCTCCTTTCCATATATACACAGATGGCTCGTGTCCTGATCCATTTAATGCGTCTCCTCATAATCCAGCAGGTTGGGGCGTTTCAAAGACAGTATTCATTTGGACGACCAGTTGGCCCCCTCCCTTTTACAGTCAACAGTTCCAACAACACAGCCGAACTCCAGGCTCCACCCGAAGCAATCGCATTTATGCTTCTCCGCCCACCATTCCCCCCTGCATTATTTGCCACTTGGATTCCCAATACGTCCTAGATCTGTTCAATGAATATCATTGCCCTCCACAAATATTGAACTGACAATTCTTCCCCTTGATTTCTACCATCATCTTCGTTCCAATTCTTTTGTTGACTTCCGCAGAACAAAAACCTCACACTGGCAACACAGGCAATGATCGGGCCGATTCCAATGCCCTCAAAGGAGTTACCCCCCCTACTCCCATCGGTCGATTCTCTACTTTTCCTCCTTCTCCTCTTCCCTCCCTCCCCACCTTCCTTCCCTCTTCTCTCCCCCCGGATTCAACAACATTCACTTTGGTCCAAACTATCTCCTCCAATGCAGACTCCTGCTTTCCACCTATTCCACCAGTGGCACGCAAAACATACATCTCCTCCGATACAGTTTCACGCACCGATCAGCTACCCAATGCTCCACCTGACACACAAAAATCCCTCCGTAACAAAATCAAAAAAACCTCCAAGATTGAGCAAAAAAAGATGGATCTCCTCAAATCTCCACCTTGATTACGTTGGTTCTCCTGCAGACCACTGGAAACCTATCAAACGCATCCGCTCCAAATACCAGCCTCGAACCCAGTCAGATAATAAACCTGACGGTACTCCATGTCTTAAATCTGAGAAATCACACGTGCCCGCCAAGCACCTCAGAGATCACGTTTGGAACTCTAAACCATTGCCAGGCCCTATTGAAGACCCCCTTGCTCCACCACAACCAGGCCTTGACACTCCCTTCGCTATGTTTGAACTTTATCGAGCTTGCACAAAAACTGGCCGAGCCCCAGGTCCAGATAACCCCCCAATGGAAACATTACGACTCCTCCCACATCCAGTCAAGCGATACCTCCTCTCTCATTATAATTAATGATTGCCACGATCTATAATGGCAGTCAAAAGAACAGCTGTTCTCCTTCCAGCTATCGCCCTATTTCTCTTGCCAATTCCATCTTCAAAGTCTATGCCTGCATGATACAACAACGCCTCTCTCATTCTATCGACCGCCTCCTACAGCCACATCAACATGGTTTCAGATCTCGACGCTCTCTTTTCACTTCCCTTTTTCCTCCTATGACGACTCACAGAAATATTTGAGCGACACTCCACCACCTTATGCATCCTTTTTCTCGCTTGGTCCCCAGCTTTCGCCTCCATTGGTCACCCACATCTGGCTGCAGCCCTCCGCCGATATGGCATTCCTCCTCTCCTTGTCCAAGCCATAATGGCAATGGATATTTTTTGTCACAAGTCCCTCCGGAGATTCGCCCTCCTTTTATCTTTCCAAAGGAATGACAAGGATGTCCCCTCAGTCCGTCTCTCTTTATTATTGTGCTCTCTGCACTCACTTCAGCTCTTCCAGGAAGTCTTCTCACATGTACCGTGGACCTTCTCCTTTTCACATCCTCTTACTGATGTTGAATATGCTGGTGACACAGTTCTCCTTGCCCGTACAAATGACACCCTCTGTCGTATATTACACCTTCTCCAACACCTGGCTGCACGAATCGGCCTCCTGCTGAGTGGTTCCAAGTGTCAGCTGCTCACTATCCACGCCTCTCTCCCAGTTTCACTTTCTCTTACGGCTGACTCTGGCTCTCACTGCAACTGCCTATTCTGTGCTCCTTTTTTCTTTTCTACTCCGTGGAGCTGGACATTCCACCCACCCCACTGTCCAGTGCCAAGTATCTGGGCCCATTTATTACTCCCACCGCCTCAGTCGCTGATGTCAATTATCGATCTTCTCAAGCCTCTTCCGCCTTTAAAACTCTAGGTCCGTTCTTCCTACATCCATTTATCTCACAGAGATTCAAGCTTCGGGTTTATACCCAAATCGTCCACCCCATCCTCCTTTCCATCCTCCTTCACCGTTCGGAATCTCAAACGTAATCGCCAGCACAAATATTTCAAATTGACAGCCCACATTATAAGGCCCGTCGCCAAATTTTTCGAATTAAAAGTCCCTACTACCATCGAGTTCTCTCTCCTACGGACTCCCCTTGCTCCAATGACTTCCTCCGTTCTCTTGCGTATCTAGTCCTCCCCACATGCGTTCCTTCTTCTATGAGAAGATCAGAAGCTCGTATCATTTATCTTGGCCACATACTCAGACACCCTGATTCTTCAGAATCCATGAGAATGTTCAACCCTTCCCACTCCCTCCATACAATTCCATCCCCAGTGCGAAGAGGAGCGCCACTGGCGCACTGGCCAGGATTGGCCTTCGCTGAAGCTGCCCATAGAGCCACGGTATACAGGAACTCACCTTCCCTCCTTGGCCAATTCGCTCACGACTTTTACTGAAACTTCACCACAATTGAATTAAAACAATTCTCTTCTGTTATGTGCAACACTACACGTTTTCTTCATCCTTTACTACTAATTGCAGAAAATCACAAACAATGGATTCGTCCTAACCCAAAATTGAAATAAGTAACCAGCTAAGGGCGCGCTGCTGTGGACGTGTGGCTATGAGCTGCATATCGCTTCCGAAGAAAAGTATTGTCATTACTATATATATATACACACACACATACACGTGCACATATATTACGCAATATATCTTGCCATTTTTGAATTCTAGATTGATTCTCAAAGCCCCTCATGTGCCCATTGTAGAGAGCTATGTGCCCACTTGTTCTTTCCAAGATGCTGAAAGACTCGGGCGTTTCCTTTCAGGATTAGCCACTTAGCCCATGGATGCCCAAAAAAAAAGGCCACTTCTGGATTTCAATAAAAATGTCTTCTTATTCCAGAGCTTGGGCCCCAAATATCCCAGCACTTCAACAAGTTCAGCAGCTCTGCTTGTCGATCCTGAGCGGTTCAACGCCAAGCACTGCGATCGGCAAAGGAATCCAAAAGGATCATGACATTTTGCGGGCAGGGCTACAAAACATATGACTTGGATACTTACGCATAAAAATCAAGATTGTATCTGCGCGAATGAAAATCTTGAGCACACGCTGTGAGAATACAAGCAACCAAAAGTTAGCAAACGGGCCAGACAATCATATTTGATTGCAAGAGCGTGTGCCGCCCCAAGATTCAGATTAATGCCGTCTACTTCAGGACCGTGGCGGCGCATTGGTATGTTGGTAATGGAAACACATGGAAATCCACTCTTCTTAGATTCCTCCCATTGCAAATGATTTTCTTCCAGTGCGATGTTTTCTTGCAAAAGAGCGCGTACTTTGCGACAGGACCATGGAACCTGGTATACGCGCCTGCCATCCTACCTATAGCATGTCCTCAAACCCAATATATCAAATGTAATCTTCTTCTTTGGGCCATTTCATGGCCTGGGCTGACCCAATGGCTCCGGCCAAGCATCAAACTGCTGGTCCAAATATCTTTTGAGCACCTTTGGGCCGCAGGGGACGCACAGTTACCCCATTTCGGGCCAGAAACCAAACCCTCTTGATGTGGTGTAAACCTCCCCTCACGCGTCACTCTAGCGACATGGCAATGAAGGCGTTCATCCTCACAAGGGGCACATGTGTTCAAAAAGGCGAAACAACGAAGTGGCCTGGGTATGAAAATCAACATGTTGCATAAATTGGTCTGGTTCGCAGAGGCATCACAGAAATTAACCCCACTTCAATTGCCAATGGCCACTCGCTACTGTAGATACTAGCAAAACTTCAATTGCCAATGGCCACTCGCTACTGTAGCTACTAGCAAAAGATCCGGGAAAAGGATGCCACGTACCCACACCATCTTCAAACCAAAAATCAGACCAAAAGCCCAGTCAGAACATCCAGACCTCTTGAAATGATTCGAAATCGCCCTGGGAATTGGTGCGGCTGCAAACCAGGACAATGTTTGACAACGTGACTTTTTGAAAGGCGCCGAGTACACAGCGTCCCAGGCACTCCCAAGTCTCCCACCAAGTTGACGCCAACATCTTGGGACGTCACTGAGCTTTCTGAGGGATTAGCTGAAGGCTCGAATGCCCCGGCCAGATTGGCGTGCCCCTCCTCTGGTGCTGGCTATTGCTGGGTCGCTGAGAACCCGTTTCTTTAATTGGCAACTGCTATATGCCGCTAGCTGGTATTTGTTCATGCGACCCATCCAAGCATATCCACACATTCATTAATGTAGATCGAATCAAGTCTGGGCTATGGTAGTTGTACATGATATCATGATATCCCATTACATTCCCATTTGAAATGATTTAAACGAAGGTGTTGCCGAGCCAAACCTGGATCTAAGTACCTGCAGATGACATGGGGCTGGCCGGACATGCCAAAAAAATGTTTTCAAGTGATCCCCACCCTGACACACTATTCTGACATAGGTTCTGGCATATCATGTGGAAGTATATACGGCAGACATTTTTATATTAATAATAAAATGTATTAATAATAATGATGATGATGATGATGAAAATAATAGTAATAATAATCATCATCATCATCATCATCATAACCATAATCATAAAAACAATAATGATGATGATGATGATGAAGAAGAAGAAAATAAAAATAATAATAAAAAAAAAACAAAAACAATAGTAATAATAGTAATAATGGGAATAATGGGAATAATGGTAATAACAATCCTAATAACATATGTGTGTATGACAATTTGCGTGACATTCTTTCTGGCAAATATTCTCACATTCTATCTGACATGCTGTCTGGCATATACTCTGACATTCTTTTTGGCATTCTATCTGGCATCTATTGTGACATACTTTCTGGCATCTATTCTTGCATTCTATCTGGCAATATTTTGGCATTCTATCTAGCATCTATACTGGCATTTTTTCCAACATTCTTTCTGGCATTCTATCTGGCATGTAATCTAACAGTCTATCTGGTCTGCCAGTCTATCCGACACATATTTTGACATTCGGTCTCGCATTCTATCTGGCATTCTGGTTGGCATTCGGTCTGACATCCTCTCTGGCATGTGTCCGGGTCCAGGCGTGGCCACTGCTGTTGAAATCCAAAGGTTCTCACCTGGCAGGTGGGAAAAGCAACCATTCCCATGTCATGCGCCACGTAAAAAAAACCTGAGAAGGGGTGGAACGAAAGCCAGCGCTTGCTTTTTGACTCGCGCGGGGGCGCGTGAAACTCCACCTCATCCATATGGCATGGCTCAAACATGAAGCGCCCCAACATCAACAATTGCTATTGGGTCATAATTTTCCAATCATTAAATGGACCTTTTTAGGGTAAACTCCACGATTTTGTAACTTCTATATCCAAATATGTTTCCTACAATGTACTGCGGAATTGTGAAAAGTTCTATCTCAAGTTCCGTAAATCCGCCTTTGGTTGCTCATTTATCTCAAAACAGCGCAAGTTTGCTCCCACCTATTGTAGATAAATAATACCCGCTTTTTTGTGTGAACAGTGGTCATGTGACCTCTCACAGTCTAAATTGTTTTCTCCCCAGAATCGTGGTCCATGCTTCTCCGCGAAGTTCCGCAACATTTTGGCCGTACGGTGAGAAATCAAAACATAGCTCTACTCGCAAAATGGGCAGTGCAACCCCAAGACAATATTATAACATACGTAAGAAAGGGTATAAGAACGAATGAAAATCGAGGAAAACAATGCAAAACCCACGGGAAATATAGAACAGTGGCGAACATGCAGTCCAAATCAAAAGTATATATATTTAGGCCATTTACAGACCTGGGTCCCCCCCCCCACCCCCCAAGGGTCTGGAAAATAGGTATTTTACAGGAAATGTCGCAGAATAGCATCATCCCTGACATCGATAGAGATAATTGTTTGGCATCCCGGAAAATCTTCTCAGCTATCACACTCGCCAAACATCCCTTTTAAAAGGCACACATACTATCACGGACGTACAGATGCATATCATTCCCGTCATTGCAATTAGAAGATTCAAATTCTTTCTCGATGTTTTAGTACAAGATTCACTTTTAGTTCTGTTTCAGCCTTCTCAGTACGGCCTCTTACAATGATATTACAGCATTTGCCTCCTAACCTAGGTGGCTCCTGGGCGCAATCTTCATTCCAATGCTTTGTGACAATAACCAGAGGCCTGGAGCCTATGCATCACTTGACAGTCGACTCAGTTCTAAACCGGAAAGACTATTCCTTCCGTTTCCCAGTAGATCGTTTTTGTAGTTCTTATCACAAAACTACCAGAATCAGGGAGGCACCAAAAAACGTCAAACAGCTTGAAGCATTAACATAGACCCGGGCAAGCCGGCGGCGGAAGTTTCCCAAACATAAATGACCTATAGTTCAAAGACAACCTGTCCCGACCGTGTCCTTCCCTCGACACTCCACACCTCACACTGCACACTGCACTCTTCGCACTTCAAACTTCAAACTTCACACTCCACACTTCACACTCCACACTTTCACTTCTCACTGCTTCCTTCACACTCCAAACCTCACACTTCACACTTCACACTTCACACTGCACACTTCACACTTCACAGTCCACACTTCACACTTCACACTTCACAGTCCACACTTCACACTTCACAGTCCACACTTCTCACTTCGCACTTCACACTTCACACTTCACACTCCACAGTTCACACTTCTCACTTCTCACTGCTTCCTTCACACGCCAAACTTCACACTTCACACTTCTCACTTCGCACTTCACACTCCACACTTCACACTCCAAACTTCACACTTCACACTTCTCACTTCGCACTTCACACTCCTCACTGCTTCCTTCACACTCCTAACTTCACACTTCTCACTTCGCACTTCACACTCCACACTTCACACTCCACACTTCACAGTCCACACTTCACACTTCTCACTTCTCACTGCTTCCTTCCCACTCCAAACTTCACACTCCAAACTTCACACTTCACACTTCTCACTTCGCACTTCACACTCCACACTTCACTCACACTTCACACTTCACAGTCCACACTTCACACTTCTCACTGCTTCCTTCACACTCCAAACCTCACACTTCACACTTCACACTTCACACTGCGCTCTTCGCACTCCACACTTAAACTTCACACTCCACACTTCACGCCCCACACGTCCAACTGCTCTAAACTTACGTGCAACCAAAAAAAACTAGCGCCAAAATGGAGAAAATCATAGGGCTTTGGGTCTGATGTCTGAAAAAAAAATGGCCCAGAAAGTCATACATTCAACAAACCACAAAACTCCAACCCATGCTGCACAAGGCATTGAGAGGATCTCAGTGAGAGCTTGCATTGACTCGCTCCCATGACAGCTTTGTTTTTTCACATGTATGCAATACGATCATGGTTGTTTGTGCGGTTCGTAACAACGCACACATAAACCAAAAGCAAGTGACAGAGGCATTCTGCGGTTCGCAAGGCTAAATGAAAGGCGAATCTACTGAAGGACAGCAATTCAAACTCGGATGCGGTTCATAACAACGCACACCCAGCCCTTGGCAGTCAAGCGAGAGTCGATCCCAATCGCTGATGGTGTCCTTGACCCATCAGCGACCAGCACGTCATGCACAACACATGGCCATCCAATGCCTGTGCAAAGTCAAGTGGTTATAGTGGTGAATTACAGGGATCGGACTATGGGAATTTATTACTTAAACTACGCTTGGCTTGTGCAACCGTGGCGTCTGCGTCCCATCCTCAAAGATAACATGTGCGACGCAGGCAGCACATAATTGCATACCCGCGTGCGTGTCTTGTGAGAGGCCACGTGGTTGTAGTGGTGAACTACAGGGATCGGACAATGGTAATTAATCACTTAAACCACGTTGGGCTTCTGCAAGAGTGGCATGTGCGACCCTGTCCTCACAGACAACATGTGTCACACAGGCAGCACCTAACTGCATACCCGCATGCAAGGCCTGTGAGAAGACTACGAGTTGCTGCTCTAAAACAAGAATAATGGTGAGATTCACATCCTTATGATCTAAGACAATAATCATGTCCGCGGGCCAAAACACCGAACGAACAGTGGAACCACAAGTTGCTCACATGTCCAAAACAATTCTTTCTCAATTACTTGAAGCAGAAACATGTGTTAGCAATGGCATTTCTCGAATGCATATGTACCAAAAACACATCATGTCTGTTTCTGTTACCCATAACACATGCGTAGGCAACAAACATCATGTCTGTTTCTGTGAGCCATAACCGACTGACGTCTAACATTACTACTGAAGCCACAACCAGGGACACTAATGCCGTCACTTCTACTTCCCACTGTCATTACCTAAAAAGGGGCCAGTCCAAACAGTTACAATACTCATTGTCACTACAGTTACAGCCACAACGGTCATTGTCAAAGTAGTCTTTGTCATAGTATCTAAGGTCACAATGGAGAAAATCTGCTAACAAATCCATGTCGCAGCCTTCATGCAGCCACTCCAATACGATTTACGAGATCGAGCTGCAAAAGACAATAGTATGACAAATGCAGCCACAGCACGAAGCAACCTTGACGCAGCCATTACAATGCGATCTGCAGAGACTGAGTTGCAAAACACAATAGAACTACGCGCAACGGCGTCGGAAATTGTAGCTCCAAAACCGGATCTCGACGCCAGAGCGAAAAAAAGACGATTTTGAAGCACTTTTTTAAAAGGATTTTTAGAAGGAAAATCACTAGCGCCAAAATGGAGAAAATCTGCTGACAAATCACTGTGGCAGCCTTCATGCAGCCACTCCAATACGATTTACGAAGTCGAGCTGCAAAAGACAATAGTATGACAAATGCAGCCACAGCACGAAGCAACCTTGACGCAGCCATTACAATGCGATCTGCAGAGACTGAGTTGCAAAACACAATAGAACTACGCGCAACGGCGTCGGAAATTGTAGCTCCAAAACCGGATCTCGACGCCAGAGCGAAAAAAAGACGATTTTGAAGCACTTTTTAAAAGGATTTTTAGAAGGAAAATCGCTAGCGCCAAAATGGAGAAAATCTGCTGACAAATCACTGTGGCAGCCTTCATGCAGCCACTCCAATACGATTTACGAAGTCGAGCTGCAAAAGACAATATTATGACAAATGCAGCCACAGCACGAAGCAACCTTGACGCAGCCATTACAATGCGATCTGCAGAGACTGAGTTGCAAAACACAATAGAACTACGCGCAACGGCGTCGGAAATTGTAGCTCCAAAACCGGATCTCGACGCCAGAGCGAAAAAAAGACGATTTTGAAGCACTTTTTAAAAGGATTTTTAGAAGGAAAATCACTAGCGCCAAAATGGAGAAAATCTGCTGACAAATCACTGTCGCAGCCTTCATGCAGCCACTCCAATACGATTTACGAAGTCCAGCTGCAAAAGACAAGAGTATTACGTTTGCAGCCAAAGCAGGAAGCAACCTTGCAATCCCATTTACATTGCGGGAAGGATACTACAGTTGCAAATCACAATGGAATTCCATCGGCAACTCATCCACCAGCACCACTTGCAACCCCATTTACAATGCGGGAACGATCCTACAGTTGCAAATCACAATGGAATTCTGTCGACCACACATGCACGAAAAACAGCTGAAACCCCATTTACAATGCGGAACCGATCCGAGACCGATCCGAGACCAATCCGAGGATGATCCGACCACACACGAGACCGTCTCGCACCCGTCGCACCGCAGAGGTAGATCATCGAGGTTCGGGGACGGACTTTGTATGGAAAAACATAGGGTTTCGTGCATCTGCTATCTCTCAAAAACGCATTTAGTGCGAGACTTTCTGCAAAACTCCATCGGCAACTCCTCCACCAGCACCACTTGCAATCCCATTTACAGTGAGGGAACGATCCTAGAGTTGCAAATCACAATGGAATTCCATCAGCAACTCATCCACCAGCACCACTTGCAACCCCATTTACATTGCGGGAACGATCCTACAGTTGCAAATCACAATGGAATTCTGTCGACCACACATGCACGAAAAACAGTTGAAACCCCATTTACAATGCGGAACCGATCCGACCATGATCCGAGCATATCCGACCATGATCCGACCACACACGAGACCGTCTCGCACCCGTCGCACCGCAGAGGTAGATCATCGAGGTTCGGGGACGGACTTGGTATGGAAAAACATAGGGTTTCGTGCATCTGCTATCTCTCAAAAACGCATTTCGTGCGAGACTTCCTTCAAAACTCCATCGGCAACTCCTCCACCAGCACCACTTGCAATCCCATCTACAGTGAGGGAACGATCCTAGAGTTGCAAATCACAATGGAATTCCATCGGCAACTCATCCACCAGCACCACTTGCAACCCCATTTACAATGGGGGAACGATCCTACAGTTGCAAATCACAATGGAATTCTGTCGACCACACATGCACGAAAAACAGTTGAAACCCCATTTACAATGCGGAACCGATCCGAGAATGATCCGAGCATGATCCGAGCATGATCCGAGCATGATCCGACCACACACGAGACCGTCTCGCACCCGTCGCACCGCAGAGGTAGATCATCGAGGTTCGGGGACGGACTTTGTATGGAAAAACATAGGGTTTCGTGCATCTGCTATCTCTCAAAAACGCATTTCGTGCGAGACTTTCTCCAAAACTCCATCGGCAACTCCTCCACCAGCACCACTTGCAATGCCATTTACAGTGAGGGAACGATCCTAGAGTTTTAACTCTTTCTTTGACTAACTCTTTCCCTGACTAACTGTTTCTTTGACTAACTCTTTCCCTGACTAACTGTTTCTTTGCTAACTCTTTCCCTCACTAACTCTTTCTTTGACTAACTCTTTCCCTCACTAACTCTTTCTTTGACTAACTCTTTCCCTGACTAACTGTTTCCCTCACTAACTCTTTCTTTGACTAACTCTTCTTTGACTAACTCTTTCTTTGACTAACTCTTTCCCTCACTAACTCTTTCTTTGACTAACTCTTTCCCTGACTAACTGTTTCTTTGACTAACTCTTTGTTTGACTAACTCTTTCTTTGACTAACTCTTCCCCTGACTAACTCTTTCTTTGACTAACTCTTTCTTTGACTAACTCTTTCCCTGACTAACTGTTTCTTTGATAACTCTTTCTTTGACTAACTGTTTCTTTGCTAACTCTTTCCCTCACTAACTCTTTCTTTGACTAACTCTTTCCCTGACTAACTGTTTCTTTGACTAACTCTTTGTTTGACTAACTCTTTCTTTGGCTAACTCTTTCCCTCACTAACTCTTTCTTTGACTAACTCTTTCCCTGACTAACTGTTTCTTTGACTAATTCTTTCTTTGACTAACTCTTTCTTTAACTAACTCTTTCCCTGACTAACTGTTTCTTTGACTAACTGTTCTGTTTCTTTGCTAACTCTTTCCCTCACTAACTCTTTCTTTGACTAACTCTTTCCCTGACTAACTGTTTCTTTGACTACCTCTTTGTTTGACTAACTCTTTCCCTCACTAACTCTTTCTTTGACTAACTCTTTCCCTGACATTCTAAAAGTCCGTAACACGGAAGTTTCTCCCCCTAAACTTCCTTTGAACATCATGGGAGCGCGCAAGTACGTGAACGTTATTACCTCACCCCACCCCACCCCTGCGTGACGTGACACATCTTCAACGTAGCATGACGTATCTGCGCAATTGTGCGCACGTGCAAGTGAACGTGCCGTGGCGTAACATCATGGGAGTGCGCAAGTACGTGAACGTTATTGCCCACCCCACCCCACCCCTGCGTGACGTGACACATCTTCAACGTAGCATGACGTATGTGCGCAATTGTGCGCACGTGCAAGTGAACGTGCCGTGGCGTAACATCATGGGACTGCGCAAGTACGTGAACGTTATTACTTAGCCAGGCTGCTGTTTTATAACTAGTTAGCAGGGTTAGCACATGTTACTAACTATATTCTAATTAGGTTGTAACTATGCTTTAACTAGGTCTTAACTAGTTATAACTTTCTTAACAAGTTATGATTATTACTAACTTTTTAAAAAAGTTAGCTAACTTTCTTAATTATGTTAATTTTGCTAATTAATTAGCAAAGTTATAACTAGTTAGCTTCAAAATTAAGATAGTGTAAATGTGCACTTTGTGTATTTGATTTTGAACATTTTCAACAGAAAAACACGGTTTCTTAAAAGCCAAAATCACATTAGCCATTTGGCTGCATTCAAACATTAGCCATTCCCAGGCTGAACCTCAACATTAGCCATTGCAGGCTTCACCAGCTGACATATTGCAGCATTGGCCATTACCAGGCCCACTTGGTCAAAGCCCCTTGTTTGTTTTGCTGCTTTGGCCCCAAAGCTGTCAACTTCTTTGGAGCCATGGAGCCTGCTGTGGAAGTGTCACACATTGTTTGTGTGAAGAATGGTGGTGGCAAGAAGATCCAAATCCCTGAGCAGCTTGTTGTGAAGGACATGCTGGGTTACAAACTCAAACCCACCTCAAGTGTGTTTTGCTAGCAAGCTTATATGGCTGAGAGGTTTGCCCCAATGTGTTTGGGAAATGTTGGGTTCAAAATGCATGCAGGACTCAGAAGGTGTTCAATATTTGAAGCTTGCAGCTACCAACTACACCATTTGCAAGCTGGTCTGTGGTGAGGGGCAAAAGAATTCTTCCTTGGCTGGTGGTGGCAAGCTTCAAGAGCTTAAGGACCTCAGGAACCAAAAAGTTGGTCTGACCCCAGAAGCAGCTGATGAAGAACAAGGTGGTGATGAAAGTGCTGGCAGCAAAAGGAAAGCAGGTGTGCACAAGCCACCCACTGTAGTTGAGATTGAATTGGATGGGACCAAAGTCAAAGTCCTGTGTCCACCCAAAAGGATTGCACAAAGCGATTTGATGGTGCAACTTGACCCTGTCCAGTTGGATGCAGTGTTCACTTTCCTTGGTCCTGACTGCCAGTCACTGGCTTCAACCAGGTCCTATCAGAAATCTGGCAAATTCTGCAAAACAGGTGGCAAAGAACCATGTGCTGATGGTCAAGTTGAGGGCTAAGAGAGCCTTGATGGCTGGGTGTTCAAAAAAGGCTGACACAGTGCTGGCACCAGATTAGCCTATACAGATGGCTTGGTTCAAAAAGGTTCAAAAAATTAGCCTGCTACTCTGCAGGCCTACACATTAGCCAGATTAGCCTTCCATGGATTGGCATTGGCTCATTTCTTTCACTGGCTTCCAATTAGCTTCCATGGCTCAGAATGACAGCATGTTCAGCCAGCACATGAAGAGTGCACCTTGCTTCATGGGGTTTGGTGTGGCAGTGGCATGTTGGCTCACAGCCTTGAAGTTACAAAACCAACACATGGGCTTTGAAGAAAGGCTTACCACCACAAATATACTTACAAAGCTTACAAAGCCATCAAACAATTACACAGCTGTGCAGCAACACCACCAACAACTTTTGAAAGTTTTGTCACAAACAACTCTTGAAAGCTGTGGAACCATGGAGCCTGCTGTAAAAGCAGAAATGGAACAGCTGCTAAAGAGCAGTGCCCCTGTGAACTCGAAGCTGGAGCAAGTCATCAAGCTGTTGACTTCCAAAGGCTTAGCCTATGAGGTGGTCCTCAAGCCAGAAGATTTGTTGTGCCACCCTGCTAACAGAGGTGGTGCCATGGTCAATGGCTTCGATGCTTGGGCCAAGGGGAACAGTGTGCTGACCACAGGCTTGAAGCCCAGCTTGCTCCCTCCCAACAGCTTCTGCATGGAGATGGACCCTGCCAGAAGAGATGGTCAGCTCCAGGCCAACCAACAGATGTGTGCCAAAGCTGAGAACTTGTTGGGCACAGTGATGGGGACAGAGAGATACCTGACTCTGGGCACATCTCACTTTGTGATGTACTGCAGGGCTCTTCAGCAAGGTGTTCCTGGACCAGAAGGTGAGAGGGTGAAGCCACCTCCAGAGATGTCTGCTCTGCTGGCATCTGGTTGGAAATGGGTGGCAATTGCAGCTGTTGTGGAAACTGCATTTCCTGGGTTTCCTTCCTGGTGCCAAGCTACTTTGAACAGTGTGAACAGTACGAACAAAGTGGTAGGTGAACTGGAGGCAATGCTTCAAATCAGTGCTTACTTGAGAGAAGGCCAGGCCATGAACACTGCAGTGGATCTGGTGAAAGCAGCAGCACCAGCTTGCGGAGCTTACCTAGAGGACATAGGTTACTTCTGCAAGCTTTTTCTTGGAGGAGACAAGTTCCCCTTGTTGGAGCAACTGAAGAATTTCAGTTCCCTGGCCATTATTTGTTAAGAAATTATGATTTATTTATCTATCAGCTTTAATGGCTCATATTCATTAGCCTTATACTGGCTCATGCCTTGAAACAGCTTGAGTCATTAGCCTTCCTGGCCCATGTTTTGAGACAGCTTCAGTCATTAGCCTTCCTGGCTCATGTATTCACATAACTTCATTTATTAGCCTTAGTGGCTCATACTCATTAGCCTTCATGGCTCATGCTTTGAGACAGCTGGAGTCATTAGCCTTCCTGGCTCATGTATGTGCATAAATTCATTTATTAGCTAAATTGGCTCATGTTCATTAGCTTGCCTGGCTCATGTATGATGGCATTGGCCTGCACAAGAGTTTGTTGTTGGAACTGAGGCATGAAGTTTGGCCCTACTCTCTTGATTGGCCAAGAAAGTATGGCATTGCTGAGCTTCTATGACTTCAAAGTGGAGGGCAATTCTCTTTTGTTCACCAGATTTGCCCTGCTGTCAGCAATGCTGACAAGCAAGAAGCATGCTGATGGGTACCAGAAGTTGATCTTCAAGAATGACTTTGACAAAATGGCCAGGCCTTTGAAGCAGCAGACTGTGCAGATGGAGACAGTTTTGAAGGATGCCTGGGTCAAAGTTCAAGATGGCAACATTGCTGCTGAGATCAAGAACCTGGCATATGGAAAGCTGGCTGTGAGGTGTGTTCTCTACTTACTTGGTAAGCAGAAGCTTGGCAGAGACAATGTGCAGTTTGAAAGCATGGAGGAAATCACTTCTGCATACTGCCATGAGCTGCTGGGGAAAGATGATGATGCTGCACCAGCAGCTTCCAGCTCCCAAGGGCCCCAGGTGAAGGATCTCATCCAAGCCAGTTCTGCTGAAGTTGCTTTGATTCAGCATTCCCATTTGAAGATCAATGAGCAGTATCTAGATTGCAAGGTATGGGTCCACTTACCTTGCAGTATTTGGAACATCCCTTACATTAGCCCAATGGGCTTCTCTTGCACTAGCCTTCATTAGCCTTTAAGGCTCTTGTCTGACACTAGCCTCTTGGGCTCATTTCTTTGAAAGGGATGTGTGCATCAGACTTTGTGTGGGTAAAGCATGGTTAGAATGCAATGGTGTCCACAAGCCTGTGTGGCTAGCTAAACATGGCTCCAGATCATGTTGGCTTTGCCCAAGGTATATCCACCAGAAGAAGCACACAGACAAAGTGTTCATCCTGAAGGCATTGACCAGTGACCACTGCATTTTTCAGCATGAGCCTTTGTTTGGTGAGAAAATTTTGGTGACCTCTGGGTTGGATGAACTGAAGCTATGGAAAAAAACCAAGAAGGATTTACCAAAGCTTGCACCTGAAGAGTTTGTTTCCCAGAGAATGGTGGGAAAAGTTGGGCAGCCACTTCTAGACTACAACAAAGCCTATGTGGACTACGTTTTGCATGAGGCATACTTTGCCAACCTTGTCAAGGGGAAGTTGCAGCTCTCCTTGAGCCCAGCTGGTGTGTACAGCAGCATCAAGTTCAAGAAAGGAGACTTGCAGCTGTATCCATTGGGCCATGCCCAGCTGATCAAGCCTGAAGAGAAGAAGAAAACCAAGAACCTGGTTGTGCATTATGGGGGGTACCATTTCCAGATCGTGCCCTACAAGGCTGTGACAAGTTTTGATGCCAAGGACAAGGGCCACCTGATTCCTTTGTACTGGGTCCAAGACACAGAAGAAGATAGCAAGTGCAACATGGCTTCGAAGAGCATTGGTTTCATGGATTTGAAAATTCCAATTTTGTACAATTCTGTGCCCATCAATAGCATGGACCAGCTTCTGAAAGCAGCACCTGCAGAAGCTGCTGATGGTTCTACCGAGAAGAAAGCTAGAACCACTTAGGGCATCAATGGATATGCCAGCTGTGCTGACTGCTGGCCAAGGTGGAAAAGGAGAAAAGACACAACATGTGCAAAACCATTAGCCTTTCTGGCTCATGCCTCACATTAGCCAAGATTTGGCTTACCTTTGCCTCACTGACTGCTCATACATATTAGCCTTAGTGGCTGATGCATTACATTGCTTCACTCACCAGCCTTCCTGGCTCATGTTTGCCATAATCACAGCCCTTTACCTGAGTGCTTCAGACTCATTAGCCTGCTTGGCTCATTTATGATCACATTAGCTTATGGGGCTTTGCAATGATTCCTGCACAGCATTCATTTCAGAAATGCAGATTTGTTACTTGCAGCCATGTCTGGTGATAGCACTGGTGATTGCAGGCCTGACTTAAGGCTCAAAATGAAAAGGCATTTGCCTGGTTGGGAAGAGCCTGTGCCTAAACAAGGCAAATGGACCTCTTGGGATGAATGGGAGTCTTGGGAGGACCTGGGTTGAAAAATTGTAACAATACGTACTTGCCAAGAAATGATTTGGGAAGTTAATGCTATTTGTTCATGGATGCATGCTTTACCTGCATCTGTTCACTGGCAGGACCAGCCATGGAGGGAGAACTTGCACTGGTCCAATGACTCTGCACCCTGGCACTGGGAGCAGCCTCCTCTGACACCCCCAAGTGATCCTCCTCCAGGCCCTCCAGAATGGCAAGGTGATGATGCAGACACTGAAGCCTCATTCCACCCTGAGGACATGGCTGCTGATGATGCTGAAGACCATGCTGGTGACCTACATCTTGCAGGAGATGGAGAATATGAAATGGCTGAAGGCTATGACCAGCCTCAGCCTGAAGGCTATGACCAGCCTCAGCCTGAACCTGCGCATGAAGGCCACACATGGGACCAAGCTGAACCAGAAGAAGAAGCTCCTTGGGAGACAAATCCAGTGACTGTGGATGGTGCTACAGCAGAAAGGCAATTTGCGTGGGATCCTGCTGATCTCCCTCATGTACGCAGTGACCTGGGACTGCAGCCTTTGTTGAGGACTACCAGGCATTCACCTGCTGCTGCCCACCCACATGATGACAACCTGAATGTGGAGAATGTGCTGAACAAGATGGAGCACCAGCCACAGTATGTGCCAGACTTTAGCCAACAAGGACAATATAAATCTGGCTGGATGAATAAGTGTATCCTGCTGGTTGCTCTCTGGAAAGAGAGAAGGTTCAGGCATCTGGAAGATGTTTGCAACCGTTTTGCAGGACATCATAGTATCTCCCACAATGTAAGGTGCCTGCAGTCACACATCAGAAAGCATGGTGACAAAGGGCCAGTCTTGATGGGCTACCGATACTAGCTTCCTGGTGGTCAAAAAAAATGCAGCTTGAAAGAATGCTTTGCAATACATTAGCCACTTGTGGCTCATACTCATTAGCCTGACACATGGCTTGCCAATTTCATTAGCCAAGCTGTGGCTTACCTTTCAAGCATGGGTTGCTTTTTTGATTAGCCTTAGTGGCTTATCTATTGGCATTGCTTCACTCATTAGCCTTCATGGCTTGTATGTGCTACAATCACAGCCTGTTGTCTCAGTGATCCAGACTCATCAGCCTGCTTGGCTCATTGGTGATCACATTCATGTCAATTGATTGCATTTGAAGACTATATTTGAATAATTAACAATACAAATTTAAATTCAAACAGCAAAAGTGTAATCCAAACAGTTTACATTTCGATTCAGTCAACTGAATTGAAATCCAAACAGTTTACATTTCAATTCAGTCAGCTGAATTGAAATCCAAACAGTTTACATTTCAATTCAGTCAACTGAATTGAAATCCAAACAGTTTACATTTCAATTCAGTCAACTGAATTGAAATCCAAACAGTTTACATTTCAATTCAGTCAGCTGAATTGAAATCCAAACAGTTTTCATTTCAATTCAGTCAGCTGAATTCAAAATCAAACAGTTTTCATTTCAATTCAGTCAGCTAACTTGATCTACCAATCACATACTAACATTGATTCCAATGATATACATTCAGTTTCCTTTACCTTCTTAGCTTAGTTCTAACTGAGCCATGGCAGCCTGGACACTGGCTGACATCAAGAAAGAGATCCTTGACCTTTCCAAGCTCAATGATAGCAGGCCCAATGATGCGATTGTTGCCAGGATGGTGACACAAGTTGAGAGGAAGCTGGAATCAGCTGGTGCCATATCAGCTACAACTCTGATTGACCTGTCAGAGATTATTACAAGCACTTCTCTATCAGATGAACTGAAAAGGTCTTTGCAAAGCAAAGTTGACGATTTGGCCATGAGTGGTTCTAATGGACCTCTGCAATTGGTTTCGAAGTCACAGTCTTTGGAGACAATCTACAACTACTTGTCTGTCAGTGAGTTTGAGAAGGTGCAAAGCTCACCACTACCAGTGGCTACACAGATCTGCTGTAGCAGGCTCAGGATGATTGGCATCAAGTCTTTGAAGGAGAAGACAAAGAAAAGCACACTCGCTTTTCTCTTGCATTTGCTGCAAGCCAGAGGTGAGCCAATGCCCACACCTGCAGAGGTCTACAAGTTGTCAGCCTATGTGGCAACTTCCTTTCATGAGAACCAAGTGCAACCTTTGGTCCCTGGGTTGGCTACGTATCCCAGTACTCCTGCAGAGATTGGCCAAGATCCTCTTATGCATTTTAGCTTGGCTGAGTTGAATACACATTAGCCTTGGTGGCTTAACACAATCATTGGCCTCATATTGGCTCAAAGTTCACACTAGCCTTTTATGGCTTGCATGTTAGTTTGGCTGAATTAAGTACACATTAGCCTTGGTGGCTGCAAATAATCATTAGCCTTGTGCTGGCTCACATTTCACATTAGCCTTTTGTGGCTTGAAGTCTTTGATCTTTGATGCATCCCTAGTGTCATGTCATGTGTGATCTGAGGAATTCATTGATGCTGCCTATGGCTCTGACAAGCCAGTGATCCCAAGTTTGGATTTGCTTTCATCAGTTGGTTGCATGAAGAAACAATTTGGAGTAAGGAAAACACATGCATCACTGGAAGGCAGCAATTTGAGGGCAGGCAAGCAACAACAAAAAGAGCCACTGCAGCTTAATGATGACACATTGCTTGCATTCCAACATCTTTGTGCAGCAGCAAGGCAAATGGACACTCTCTCAAGAGTAGCCACACCACAAAAGTATAGTGAGAGAAAGCCCAGTAGCATTTCAACATTGCCACTGTCCACCAGCCAGTCATCTTTGGGACAAGTCAGCCCAAGCAATGCTGCACAGCCAGCACCCAGTGGCTCCTCAGTGCAAAGCCCAGCAGATGCCACCCCTGCAGCACCTGACCAGCTAGCACTGCCAGCTCCAGAGCCACAAGTTGAAACAAAAGCAGCAAATGATACCCATGGCAAACAGCAGAGCAAAAGTCTTGAAGAGTATGAAGAGCAAGCAATGAATCAGATTAGCCACAAAAAGACACCAATGAAAAGGCCAGCTAGTGCAAAGCCACCTCCAAGCATGAAAGTTTTGAAGAGACCAAGTGCCAAGAGTGATCAAAGCAAAGCAGATCCAAGCACTCCAGTGACAAACCCACAGGACAGCACAAAGAAAAAAAACAAATGACATGCTGGGGATGCTCCAGGTGCCGAGGAAATGTGCATGGCTGTGATGGATGTGCTTTTGCTGGCTTTGCAGGCCAGAGACTGAATGGAAGGGATGCTTGGAAGAAGTGGATGAACGATAAAAAGAAAATGGGGTGATGTAGCCAGCAGATAAAATGCTGCAAGCATGGGAAATCCCATGCATTGGGGACAGGTGCTGGGCAAACAAGCCCATGGATGGGGTCAAACAAAGTGCTCCTAGTACACATTAGCCTTTCTGGCTTGCTTACATTAGCCTTTCTTGGCTTACCTTAAGAAACACATTAGCCACCATGGCTGCACTACCTTTGATACATTAGCATTCATTGCTTGCCATTGTACATTAGCATGTTTATGCTCATCCCCCTGCTTGCATGGAATCACTCTGCAGAGCATGATTGTGACCAGCTTGGAAAGAAGCTCACCCCTGGCATGCATGAAGGGTTGAGAAGCTCAAGCCTGCACCTCCCTGCCTTCCCTGTGAGCTAGCTGCCACCATGGATGCTGAGAGGTTTGCTGCTTACAGCTCTTTCCTCCTGGGCATCAGAATCCTGAGCACCTTGGATGGCATGGCCAACAAGCTGAAGATCTATGTCAAGCCAGATGGAGAGCATGAGGCCAAGGTGTATGATACCATCGAGTGGTGTGACCAAGAGTGGCTGGGAAGGATGCACAGAGAAACTAGGCTATATTGAAGATAAAAAATTGTAAAGCCCACACATTAGCCATGAAAGCATTTTTTCTGTGCACCTACACAGTAGCCATCAAGGCTGCAAAAACATTTTGGCACACATGCACATAAGCAGCTTGAAATGCAATATGGCAAATGCCAACTCCATATAACAATTTAATTGCAGCACATTAGCCACTGAGGCTGTGGAAAAAATCATTGATTGATCACACATTAGCCAAGAAAGGCTTTCATCATGGAAAAGATGTGGGTTGGCTAAGCTGGCCACATTTGATAAGTAACCAAACCAACTAAGGATGCCAGAGCCTTCATGGATGTGGTGCTGCGAGACCCCCAGCTGAAGAAGCTCTTCTTTGCCTACCAGGTGATCGAAGGGGTTGAGTTTATGGCTGTGATCAATGGAAAGATTGTGGAAAGTCCTTTGAGGTGGGTGGCACCCAGAGCAAAGCTCTGAGTCCCTGCTACTGGCTGTGCACTGGGTTGAATCCAGCTGATGGCTGTGTCAACTCGAGCTGATGGCTGTGTGCACTGAACAGCAGAGATGGCTGTGGGCACTGTGAGTGGAAAAAATCCAGCTGCAGCTTCTGCACTTTGCACTTGGCTTTGAAATATTAGCCACAAAGGCTCATCCCTTAAGACATTAGCCATACAGGCTCAATCCTTTTCAGGAATGTAGCCATGCACAGCCTTTGAAAACATTAGCCATGCAGGCTCAACCCTTGAAGACATTAGCCATGCAGGCTCAGCCCTTCAGAACTTTGGCCATGCAGGCCCAACCCTTCAGAACATTAGCCATGCAGGCTCAGCTCTTGAAGACATTAGCCATGCAGGCTGAACCCTTGAAGCTCTTGAAATTAGATTCCCCTTTTTGCATACTAGTTTTCGATCTCTCTTGCAGCTGGTGAATGGTGACTGCACAGTTGTGTGGCCAACAGCAGCCTTGCTTGGCTCCATGCTCCAGGCAACACATGTTTGCAATGATTTGCCACCAGTGGTTGCAGAACAGCATCCCAATCTCTTTCGTCTTGCAATGCCATGGCTTCTTCTAGTGGGAAAAGGGTAGCTGCTTTTGAAGATGACAAGGCAGCCAAGCACAAAAGGCTAACTGATTTCAAGTCAGGCTTGCCACACTGTTCTCAGAATGCTTTGTCAGCAATCTTGGGCAAAGTGAAGAAGGAAGGCATTCCAGACAGTACATCACCCAAAGATTTCAGGGCTGCCAGCAAAAGCTTGCTTGAAGAAATGACACTGTATGGGCCTATATGGCAAATTTCCAATGCAACTACCCTGGAAGGAAATGTGGTTGAAATCAAACACCTCAATGTGTTGTCCTTTCTGGCTGGCTTGTACTACAATGGTGGGAGTTTTCAATCTTACTTGGACAAACTTCACTCAGAAAGGCCAAGCTCAGTGGACAGACCATGGCAGGCAATCCTTTTTTCAGATGAAGTGCACCCTGGGCACCAGCTGAGTTCATCTGCCAAGAAAGTGTGGGCAATATATTTTGCATTTGTTGAATATGGAAGCTTTTTGTCGAAAGAAGATTTATGGATTACTCTTTATGTTGGCAAATCTTCAACAGTTCAGCAGCTGTGCAGTTCTATTGGCCAAGTCTTCAAGCTTGTTCTGGAGAGCATGTTTCAAAACCCAATGGCCAACCCTTTGTATGGTGTCAGACTCAAAAAAGAAAATGGCCAGTGTTTAGTGCTTCATTGGACAATGGCCATGTGGCTGCAAGATGGAGCTGCACAGAAGATGACTTTTTCCAACAAACAAGACTCTGGATCAAGAATATGCATGCTGTGCAAGAACCTGTTCAGTGCAAAGGGTGGGGAGGGCATTGAAAAAGAGAAGGTTCTTCAAAAGCATATCAAGCTGAAAGACTTGGACCTCAATTCATCTGATGAAATCTTACAGTCTTGGCAGAGGATGAAGGAAAGAGAGGCAAATCTCAACAAAGGCCAGTTCAAAAAATGGATGCAGGCCACTGGAATTGATTTTACACATGAAGCCTTGCTCCTCAGTGACCCACTCAAGGAGCTGCAGCTGCTCAAACCTGTTGAGCAATATGTTCCTGACCTCATGCATGCCCTTTGTAGCAAAGGTTGCCTTTCATATGTGACATTCTGGGTGTTGGAAGCCTTGTGTGAAGGGGGGATGGCTGATATATACGAGAGGCTACAATCGTATTTGCAACTTTGGTGCCAGCCCAAAGCTTTGAGCACCTTCAAGGCCCACTTGCTCTTTGACAAGAAGGCTGTTGATGGCCACAAATCTGCTGGCTACATCAAAAGCAGTGCAAGTGAGATGCTTGCATTGCACAAGCCTTTGGCATATTTCATTCAGAGCTGCTGCCTTGCAAACAACTTCATGGTGGACCAATGCAAATGTTTCTTGAACTGGCCTGCAGTCTTGGAATATTGCATGTGTATTCCCTTTCTTCAAAGGCCATCACCAGAACATGTGCTGCATTTAGTGGAGACAGCCTTGGCAAGCATCGTGACATGTGGGTGGGGGCCTGATATGAGGCCAAAAATGCATTGGCCTCTTCATTGGCCACATTGCTTGAAAAGGTTTGGCCTTCTTCTCAGCTGCTGGAGTTTGGAAAGAAAACATAAAGTTGTGAGGAGACAGGGAAGCTTGTGTTTCAACATGGAGCACTATGAAATGTCTGTTTTGAGGGAGGTGCTATGTGATCAAGTTTCAGCCTTGCATTCTACTAAAGATTTGGTGCTGGGTTGCTGTCTACAAAGCCCCAAAACCAACAAGAAAGCCCAGGCCATTTTGGCACAATACAACATTGAATGCCAGCAAGTGGCAAGATCTTGTAAACTGAGCAGTGGCTTGGAGGTGGCTGTGGAAGATATGGTCCTGTTCCAATCTTCTGGGCTTGTGCCCATGAGGTGTGGCAAAGTTTGCTATCTGCTGGCAAGCAATGGATATTTGTTGGCTTTGGTAGAAGAATACCAACTTGCAGACAGCAACAAAGAGATGCTTTTTTCCAAGTGGAAGACATCTGCTGCCACTTTGTGCCTTGTTGAAGTGAAATGCATTCGAACAGCTGTCACTTACAGTGTCTCCTCCAACGTTGGCTTGGTTGTCCTGGAGCCCTATCATGTTGCCAAAGGCACATGAATGACTTTGTCTGTTGGCAGGGCAAAAGACAAAAGTGTAGCTGCAAGGGAACTGCAAGATAGCAAGTGGTTCAAACTCATTAGCCCAATAGCTCAAAGTAACTAGCCCAATGGCTCAAAGTCATTAGCCAAATGGCTGAAACTCATTAGCCACATGGCTCAAATTCAAAAACCAATACATTCATTTCAAAATTGTTTAGTTTGGATTCTCTGTTTTTGAAACTCGAAATGTTTAGTTTATTTTCTTGAAATTCAACATCAAAAACATTGAAATTAGAAAAGTTATGAAAGTTATAACTAGTTATAATTTCTATCCTAATTTATCTAACTATCATAACTAGTTATAAAACAGCAGCCTGGCTAAGTACCCCACCCCACCCCGCCCCACCCCACCCCACCCCACCCCACCCCTGCGTGACGTGACACATCTTCAACGTAGCATGACGTATGTGCGCAATTGTGCGCACGTGCAAGTGAACGTGCCGTGGCGTAACATCATGGGAGCGCGCAAGAACGTGAACGTTGTTACCACACCCCACCCCACCCCACCCCAAGGAACATATATAAAAATGCCTAAAACGCTCGGACGGTTTTCAACCCGTAGGCTGAAACATGGTGTGTGACAAAGTGGTGTGTGACAGATGGTGTGTGAAAAAGTGGTGTGAAAGATGGTGTGTGTGACAAAGTTGTGTGTGTGAAAGATGGTGTGTGAAAGATGGTGTGTGACAAAGTGGTGTGTGAAAGATGGTGTGTGAAAGATGGTGTGTGAAAAAGTGGAGTGAAAGATGGTGTGTGACAAAGTGGTGTGTCAAAGATGGTGTGAGAGCCAGCCCAGAGCCATGAGTGCCACGCCTGCCACGCAAAACGAACGTAGATGCGCCACCCCTGCCACGCAAAGTGACGGTCGATTGTCACGAAGTGCCACGCCTGCCACGCAGAGTTCAGGTGGATGTGACCAAGTGCCACGCCTGCCACGCAAAGAGCCGCGGCGTCCACGGCGTCAGCTGAGAACCCGGTGCGCCACCAGAGCCCGCCCAGTGCCGTAAGTACCACGCCTGCCACGTGAAACGAATGTGGATGTGACCAAGTGCCACGCATGCCACGTGAAACGAAGGTGGATGTCGCCAAGTGCCACGCCTGTCACCTATAGTGCCACGCCTGCCACGCAAAGTGAAGGTGGATGTCACCAAGTGCCACGCCTGCCACGCAAAGAGCCGCGGCGTCCACGGCGTCAGCTGAGAACCCGGTGCGCCACCAGAGCCCGCCCAGTGCCGTAAGTGCCACGCCTGCCACGTGAAACGAATGTGGATGTGACCAAGTGCCACGCCTGCAGGTGGATGTCGCCAAGTGCCACGCCTGTCACCTATAGTGCCACGCCTGCAACGCAAAGTGAAGGTGGATGTCACCAAGTGCCAGTGCCACGCCTGCCACGCCTGCCACGCAAAGAGCCGCGGCGTCCACGGCGTCAGCTGAGAACCCGGTGCGCCACCAGAGCCCGCCCAGTGCCGTAAGTGCCACGCCTGCCACCACGTGAAGTGCCGCGCCTGCCACGTGAAACGAATGTGGATGTGACCAAGTGCCACGCCTGCCACGTGAAACGAAGGTGGATGTCGCCAAGTGCCACGCCTGTCACGAAGGTGGATGTCAGGAAGGACAAGTTGTGTGTGTGTGTGGACAAGTTGTTTGATGACACGTGTGTGTGTGAGTAATGTATGAGTAAGGCAAGTTGTGTGTGAGCAAGTTGTGTGATGACAAGTTGTGTGAGTTGAGTTGCATGTGAGCAAGTTGTGTGTGAGTTGAGTTGTTTGAGTTGCATGTGAGCAAGTTGTGTGTGTGAGTTGAGTTGTGTGTGAGCCAGTTGTATGACGACAAGTTGTATGTGTGAGCAAGTTGTGTGTGTGAGTTGAGTTGTGTTTGAGCAAGTTGTATGATGACAAGTTGTATGTGTGATATGTGAGCAAGTTGTGTGTGAGTTGAGTTGTGTGTGTGTGAGCAAGTTGTGTGAGTTGAGTTGTATGTGAGCAAGTTGTGTGTGAGTTGAGTTGTGTGTGAGTTGTGTGATGACAAGTTGTATGTGTGATGACGGGAGGCGGCGGGAGGAGGAGGAGGAGGAGGAGGAGGAGAAGGCGGCGGGATACAGAACCAAAAACAAGAACCCCACACAAAGATGTGGGGGAAAACAAGAACCCCACACAAAGATGTGGGGAAGAAATCGCAGTTCCATGATTCCATGAATATGTTCAAAAACAGCATGAGGAATATATTTCTGAAGCAGCAGGTCCTCATTCAGTAGCTTTCAAGCCCACCCTGCGGTGACATCGAGGGTCAAGTAATCTGGCGGAGCCGACGATGAGCGTCAGCTCTAAAATATATATCCTGGAAGCCTGTTTTTCGAATGACAAAGATCATCACTGTGCCACCAGGACAAACAGATTCAGACATATTCAGACCATATCCAACTGTTGCACCGAACTGCTCGGTGCCTGCGAAGCTCAAAGCTGCTGCACCCACAATGGCAAATTGGGCGATCCGCCGCATGGCTTGGAAAACTGCCGTGGAATTTCTGCTTGTTGGATCCTCTTCTGTGCATAATATAGAATATATAATCAAACTACAATTATACTCTCTCTCTCTCTTTCTATATATATATATATATATATATATATATATATATTTATATATATATATACCAGGCAGGTACTTCTGCCCTCTAATGGAAGCCACTTAGACACAAAGTGCCAAACGGCCACTTACAAGATCAATCATGCATAAGTGACCTCGTTTCATGAATCCTTAAGTGACCTCTTTGCCTGGCTGATCTCATGATTTCTGCGTGTCACCGCGTATCACTTGCATGTCACTGGGGTTTCGAGGTGGGATGAAACGAGGTCACTTAGGACCCTGAAAAGGTCACTTAAGCCTTGAAAGAACTTAAGGATTGGCTGTCTGCGTGTCACCTGCGTGTCACTTGCGTGTCACTGGTAGTTCACTGTTTGGTTCGTTTCCTTAAGTGACCTCTTTCTACGTTTTCCTGAACTGACCTCTTTCTAAAGGCCACTTAGCAGAAAACACAAACAAGGTCACAAGGAATCGTCTGGTATATATATATATAATATATATTGATTGTATTATATTGTTATGAATGAATCGGGACCTCCCGATGCACTATATAATCATGGTACCTTTCAAAGAATCCCAATGCATAGACAAGTATCTTCGCTCTGGAAATGTGGATATATGTGGATATAGAAATCAGTGCGCATCCCGGACCCTATACTTGCGGTGAAACAAGTGAAGCTACTGCATCTCTGTCATGTATTCCCTCTAAGACTCTAAGCCTATCGTGCAGCAACTTCTAGCATTTCACCGGAGCTGTGTGTGTGTGTACCATCTGAAGAGATGTAAAACTTCTACTTCCTTTGTCTGATTGTAAGCTTGCAGGGGGCCAGGAACCCATGACTGTCTTTCCTGGCCAACGAAGACCAGACAGCATGGGGGTGTAAACGTACTTGCAATTTCTATTTCGCAATCGGCATGGCACGGGGCTAAGCCCAGAACCCCAATCACAATGATTTTATTCTTCACGGTTGCCTCAATCTGGTATTTATTCCTTTTCATCGACATGGCGAAGGGCTAAGCCGAGAACCCTAGCGCGACAAGTTATTTATTCATTTGGGATTTATTCTTTTTCGTCGACATGGCAGAGGGCTAAGCCGAGAACCCTGACATGGCTATTTATTTGGAATCTTTTTGGCCTTTTGGAATCTGGTTTTTATCTACGTTCGACGTTTTCGGAAGACCTTCAACTTTTTCACAATTTTCATCCAAGAGACCTACCTTAGGTCATTGTGTCTAATCCATTTGCATGTGAGGGGACTCAGTTCCCAACGGATCACTTAAACGATCCATTCGTGTCTAATGTGATTTCCATGGTGACTCCGACATGGTGCCATGACTCCGACATGGTGCCATGGACCCACTTGAGGGAACCTGTTTCAAGGTGAATGTGACCGATTTGACATCCGAATTTACACATTTTAATGTGGTAATTCGTCTAAGTAAAGTGAAACAGCCTTTCGGTTATGCACCTTTTTCGGCGTCCTGCTGCTCCTGTGGTCCTTTTGAACCTTGGTAACTTCAACTCTGCGAGCGTGAAGCCGTTTCGAACTGCCAGAAACTCCCTTTCTATCGCTGCAGCTCCAGCTTTTGAAGTGAAACATGACATGAGCGAGAGAAGGCAACAGGCATGTCCTCTTCCTGCAGGTATGGTCTCTTTGGTATTTGGTGAGGTTGAACATTACGTGCACTTAATGCACTTGAACCTGAGCAGCTGTTTATGCCCATGCGGCTTGACTTGACTACGTTCCCGGTTGGGAGTGACGCACGATTACTTAGGCATGAACTGAATCCACTCTTTTTGTTGATCATCCTCTTAATTCGATTTGACCGCAATGTACCCTTGGCAGAGCTCTATTCCATCGTGGCCTTCACCACCACATGCGAGCCCTACGGCACCTTCACCTACAGCACCACCTGCATGGACGACATCTACATGGTACCAACTTCACACAATGCCCTTCCACATTCGGCAAAACGTCACGGACCAACCCCTATACTCCACCTACCACAACACCCATGATGACCACCGGACCAACGGAACATCTTTTCGGTCAACCTTCAGAACTTCAAGTTCACTGGGCACATCATACAACAGCACCTTCCCAATCTTTTCCTCCATCGGCACCAACCCAGTCTTTTCCAACTCACACTGGACCACAGCCACTTTCTGGACAGCACGGACCAATTTCGAAACACTCCAGCCCACCGCCAACATTTTCGACATTTTCTACCCCAACGGCACCAGCACCGACACCGTCACCAATGCCACAACCTACTCATTTACCGAGTCATCAATGGAGATTCCCAAACCACTGATTCCGCAGGTTCCGCATCCTGGTCAGGTTCCGACATCAACATGCCCACCAGCACCGACCCGTCCGACTCGCGCAGTCTCCACTGCTGCCAAAACCGCACCAAAACGACCGGACAAGCCACGCCGTGCTCCTCCTCGGGTTCAAGGTCCTCCACCTGGCAACCAACTCCAGCAGCAAATCGATTCACGCCGGGAAGATCTTGACAAGTTGGACACAAACGCCAAAGAAGTGGCCGAATCTATCCTCAAGATGCAGCAACAACAACAACAACAGCTGATCAACTCTCAAAGTCATCTTCAAACTCCACCTCCAGTGACCGCACCACCACCTCTACCTTCAGCTCCACCTCCGGCACAACCACCCACGTCCACTCCAGCACGGCCAATAGAACCTGCCATTCTGATTCCATCGCCATCTCCTAATCCACGGACGACCTGGACACGGCATCGCCGATCCCGCTCTCGCCGACGACCATCCAGCCCTACGAGACGCTCAATGCATCGCCGACAGAGCCCATCCCCTCGCCGATCCCTTTTCATCGACCACGACCACGAGATCCACTTCCACGCCAATGCTCCGCAAACCCAAATCCAAAAAGCAGAAGAACCCTTCACCATATTGTCGCCGTTCACCAGCCAGACCACGCACTCCCCGTCGTCCTCGCCATGGCACCCCTGGACAAGATCAATGCAGTCGATCACCTGGTCGAGAACCCATTGCCCTGAGCATCGGATATTGACACAATCAACAAACTTTTGAGAGTAATATTTCTGAATTGATTTCTCCAAAAAAAACAATCTTGGAGGCCAAAGTTTCCATTCAAAAATCAATATCAGATCACCGAAAAAAGCAAAACAACAATAACAAAAATCAAAAAAAACAATACAAAATCCATTATCCCAACTTCCAGATCTGCATGGTCCCTGCTGCAGCAGCATTTTTTCTTGTAGAATAAGCATACGATGTACACATGCATGACCTTTTTCAAGGTGTTGGGTCTTGCTGATATCCTTTCCCAAGTTTTTGGGTGATCCTTTCTCAAGGTTCTGGATGTAGCTGTGTCCTTTTTCAAGGATCAATGTTCATACCAGCTTCCTGCATCCCTTCTCTGGTCAGCAAGAAGTGAAGCAAGATCCTGTATTTAGGAGCTACCTTAAGGCTCAACCTTGTGGAGCTAACCCCAGGACGAACACTTGCTGTGAGAATGCTCATTTTTCCAACAAAATTCTCTGAACTAAATGTCCAGTGAGTTTTTGGATTTAAAAACTTTGCATTCTCAAGCAAGTGTTGGAATGTGTGATGTTTCATCACAATGTTAATCAAGGTTCTCCCTTTTTCAAAGGCCCAGTCTGAGAGATGGCTGTACTGGGTGGAAAAGCTGTCTCCCAGCTCCATGGCCTGTAGCCACTCATCATGTGTCAAGAAGACATCAGCTTCATCAAACAAATGAATGAGAGCTGCCATGTCATTCACAGCATCCAGCATGGCTGCTTCATGCTCTTTTTCAAGAGACACAAGCTCTGCCAGAACTGGGGCAAAAGCTTGGAGAAACCATTTGGTTTCTGAGCGTTTCAAATATAATTGAGCAAAGGTCTTATGAGAATCTTTGGGGTTGCAAACCATGCTGAGTCGAAGGTTTGTCACCCTTTGAGATATCTTTTTCAAGACATACTCTTTCTGTACAGCTTCAAAAATTGTACCTAGCCTCTTTTCAGGGGGCACTTTCTGGGCAACACCAACACCATCATAATAATAAAGAAAATAGTGAATGATAGATCCCAGAAGGTGGCCCAGCACACCTTTGCAAAACAAAATGTGGAGGCAATCACCCCTCACCGCTCACCATTTTGGTGCTCAAGCCTGGAATCACCCCAGAGAACAAAGCATGTGTGCGTTTAGGCTTTTTCAAGCACTCCTCATGGGATGAAACTTTCCAGCCTTGCTTCCCTTTTTCAAGGGTTTTGTACCACATGCTTTTCCCTTTTTCAAAGGTTTTGCTGCAAGAGCATTCCCAACAGGGGCCCTTGCTGGCCCAATGTGGTAACTTCAGGGAGTTTGAGAAAAGCTCATGGTCCCCCTGTATGGACCAAAAGACACCCTTCAGTCCTTTTGCCAGAGGTTTTCCTTTCTCAAGGAAAAAAGGGGAATCTTTTTTCAAAGGTTTTGCCCAGGGATCATGAGATGGATGGTAGCCATTTTGCATTGCTGCAAATGACCAACAGATCCATTCTTGCATGGTGTCCCATGTCTCTGGCACAGTGCAGCTCTTGGGGAAGGATGCAATGTAAAAATGTGAAGACAAGCTTGACATTTGTTGCAACAGGCTCCCCCAAGAGTAGATCATCAGACTATCTCTAGTCTGGTATTCTACACCACCTCCATGCAAGAACAGAGGTAGTGTAGTTTTTTTCCACATCCTGCCCTCCAGGGCTGGGTAGTTTTTGAACCTGCCATCACCTTTTTCAAGGGCTTGGTTCCAAAAGGATTCCACTTTTTCAAGTGGGAAAATAACTTCAAAGGCATTATAGGTGAAAAGCTTGGCAAACATCTGGTGAGGCAGCAGCATGGCAGCTGTGTCCTCATCCTTTTTCAAGGTCTTGAGATTTTACATGGAACTTTTTCAAGTTCAAAGGGGGTTGGCATGTCCAAGCCTTTGCAAAAGGTTGCCATGAGATCCCTGTTTATGTTGCCAGGGTGAAGCCCATGGGAACCACATTTTGCAATTTTGACAAGCTCATCATGCTGTGCCCCATCCAGAAGTGCACTCTCAGCCAGCCACCTCATGGTAGTACCTGACACTTTGCCATGGCACCGCAAAGACAGTAAAGCAGTAGCCAATGCACTACCAACTGTCTTTTTAGGCACCTTCTTTGGGACCCGCAAGGCTTTTTCAAGGTGAAAGCCCTGAGTCTCTTGGCCATTGCAAACCTCCTTTTTCAAGGGGTGTATCAAAGCTCCTTTTTCAAGGGGTGTATGACAAACCTTTTTCAAGGTGCAGGAGTGAATAAACAAAAATTTCTTTTTTTCTCTACTATTTGAGCCAAAACAAAGCTACCACTGATATGCAATGCTTCCCTGTGGCCCTAACCCCCACTCATGCAGGGCAGCTTCCAACTTTTTTCTTTGCCTCATATGGTAGATTCATGATCGACAGATTTTCACTGCCTTTCAAAAACCAGCTTTTCTACAAGCTTCAAAAGCACAGCTCTTCTACAGGCTGAATTAACCTTTTTCAAGGATGTAGATACCTTTTTCAAGGTGTCCCAGGACTTAGATCCTTTTTCAAGGATCATTTCTTGGCCTTGGAGGAAGCAGCCTTGCTCACAGCTTTAAAGCTAATCTGTACAAGCTCTTTGGCTTCCTCCTTGGCATCCTTCATGCAAGCACATGCCTCCAGGATGTGCTCCTTCAGAACCTCCACTTTGTTCTTTTCTCCTTTTTCAAGGAGTTTTTTTGTTTTCTTCGCCATTTCATGGAGGCCATCCAGAACACCTTGCTTGTCCTTGAAGGACTGCTTGCTCAGGTAAGGGCTCTTTTCCACCTTTTTCAAGGCTTCCTCAAAGTTGCTGGAGGTGCTGGTGGGCATGTCCCTGGTCTTCTTTGCCTTTTTCAAGGCAGTTGCCAGGTCCATAGGCTCCTCATCAGCATCCTCAAGGGACTGGGGCTTGGGCTTGGCCCTGGCTTTACCTTTGCCTTTGCCTTTCTCAAGGCCAGAGCCATTGGCAGAGCCTTTGCCTTTTGATGACTCCTGGGGTGACTGGCCACGATCTGCAGCAACCCATCGACCTGCTACGCCTCCATCACGCCCTGCTGCTCCAGCGTCGGAACCTCCACCATATAGGGGCAGTGTCAAATCGCTTGCCCGATGGCAACACAGATGACAGCGACGATGAGGGAGCCACCTACGCCATCGGCGACTTCGAATCTGCTACTCAATGTCAATGGCTCACTGAATTCAAGGATGCTGACAAAGACCCTGAAAGAGTCAGATGCGTCAACGAATTGCCTTCCACTCACTCAATACGTTTGAAGGAGCGATTGTCCCGCGCAGAAAACGAGCTCTTCAAGTCTTTTGTCGACGAGATGTTTACCCAGCTGGCCAAGGCCTACATCACTGCCTCAAAACAGGAAATATTCATCAAAGCAGATGAAACAACAGTGCTCAACATTAATGCTTGCTGCTACGCCTACTCGGACCGCTTGGACCTGAACCTCGCAAAGCGCACTCAGGGATATTTCATCGAGCCGGAAAATTTGTTGACCATCACGGTGCCAACGGGCCTACCTTCCAAGGATCCACACAAAGGAGATGACAGCAACACCTATGCCAGTTACCATCGAACTGACTGGTCCGCAGTGACCAAAATCCGGGTGGAGGACTGCATCAGGCCAGCGGGCTGGAGCAAAAATGAACGCAATGTTCCAAACCAGTACCCTTGCTACGAATTCTTTGGCTTCTCGACCGAGACCGATGATCCGGACGATCTTGGTCACTGGGCAGTCAAAAACTGCACATCCAATCTCTTCAGGATCGGCAAGGGCCAGCTTCCGGTTGGATTGATAGCAACGTGCCGAAGTCCGAAGATATCCAAGCAATCGGCCGGAGGAAACGACCAATTACAACGGATGTGCAGGCTCCAGGGAATCGCGAAGGGCAAGGACGGTGCAACCGCAATGAATTCTTCATGTGCCTCCGTGTCCTACGTCGCTGCCACTCAACAGGTGTCTCCATCCCTGATTACAAGAACAGCATCATCGTGTAGACCGACAACTCCACCACCGGATCCTCGCCCCGGCTCCTGCCTCATCGCCTGCCCCTGCTTCATCACCAGCTGCTCCTCCGGAACCATCAACACGAGAACATCGCCGAGGAGAAACATCACAGCGCTACCATCGGGGAAGAACATCAAACTACACCCACCATCATCGGGGACATCATCGGGAAGGAGCATCAGATTCCTACAACTACCACCGCGAAGGAACCTCGAGTGGCTATCATCGTGAAGGCGCTTCGGATTACAACAACTCCTACAGGAACTCCTCTCATCGCGGATGGTAAGGTTACGTCCTTTGACCCAGGCTTTTCCGAGCCTCGTCAATTTCTTTCACACTGATTTTGGAGTAACAATGCTTCTCCCGAAGGGTGACGACACTGAGCCTCACACCTTCCGATAAAACAGGTGTTAGTTGGCTGTACTCTTAGTTTGATCTTTGATGCGAAATAGAAAACGTTGAACTATATATGGCTTGGGGCTAAGCCAAGAACCCCACCTAGTATGTAATTTGTGGTGCAACGACCTGTTTTCGGCGATATTTATTATTTTTTCACCTGGACAAATGGCTGGGGCTAAGTCGAGAACCCCTATCACCATCAAACATGCTATCTTTGTAGTGCTTTTGCAGCTGGCTCCCCTTTCCGCGTGAACTTCGAATCTACTGTCGTCTACATGGTGTCCCAAGAGCAGATCTCCCAGTTCTCTGATATTTCGCAGATGATTCCTCCATCCCAACCTGATCGTTCTCGAACTCCCAGACGAGATGGCGGTGATTGGACTACTACTCGAAGCTCCGGTGAACTTATATCTTAGATTAGAACTTGTTCAGTTAAGTTGTATGTTAGACACTAGTTTGTCAAGTATGGTTGTAAGTTCTCCCGTGTGGATAAGTTAGTTGTAGAATTAAAGGTGTTACTTGTGGTACTTCAAGGGTGAACTTAGGGGGGAGTAAGGGGTAACTTGGGGGTAACTTGGTGGTTAGCGTAATTTGTTGGTTCCATGTCATTGTTTCTTTCCCGCAGCATTTGGTTTTCATAGTTTCCGGTTAGGTTAGACCTGTAGTTCTGATTGTGTGTTTTACTCATAGTCCCCCTGCACTGCAAACACATATGCTCTGTGGCCATTGGGGTGAAGAGGCTTCCCTGCTTTTCCAAACAGGGGGCTGCCCTTTTCCAAGGGTTTGCCATCAGAGTCATGTGTTGGGTGCAGCCCTTTTCCAAGAGCATCAAATGAGCATCTCAAAACTTTCCAGATGGATGGCCATGTCTCCTTAGTGGTGCATGATTTGGGGAATGCTGCTAGGAGAATATGCTTTTCCAAGCTGGATTGGTCACCCAACATGCACCCCCATGACCACACCATCATGGAATCACGGTTTTGGTATTCCACACCATCCCCATGCAAAAATAAAGGAATTGATTTTTGCTTCCAATGCTTTTCCAAGCACATAGGGTGGCCTTCAAGCCTATCATCCCCCACCTTCTGCACTCCTTCCCAAAACTTTTCCAAGCTGCCTTTTCCAAGGCTGAAAGCTTCCTGGCAGAACATTGGGTAATGTTCTGCCAAAGCAGCAAAGTGCAAATGTGGGAGCATGACAGCTGCTTGATCCAGCTTTTCCAAGCTAGTTTTTGCATCAATGCATTTGACACTGATGTGGAAGGGCTCAGCCAGTTTCACATTGGCACAAAATTTCTTCATGACCTGTTTGTGAATGTTTCCTGGCTGAGCCCCCCAGTTGCCACTTTCAGCTAATTTTATTAGCTCTGGGTGGCTTGCACCATCTTCCATTGCTAGACTTGCAAGTTCCCTGATCATGGTTGCTGATAGGAGGCCACTTCCCCACAAATGCAGCAACCTGGTGGCCAGGGATGATGGGTTTGGCTCAGCATTTTCCAAGGCATGAACCTTTTCCAAGGCCTTGCCCTTTCTTTGCACTTGCCTGCCAGATTCCATTTCCAGCTGCCATCCTCTGACCCTTTTGGCCATTGACTTTTCCAAGCCTTTGGTTCTGGACTTTTCCAAGCCTGCTTCTATGAATACAATGAAAAACAAAATTTGGAGCCAACACAGCTGCAGCAAGGGCATGCACCATTCACTTGATCAACCTTAGACATGTCTCTGTGTGTGGGGCAGCAGCTTCACTTTTTCCAACCTGCCAAAACTGTGGGCTGCCACTGGTGGGCTGCCAAAGGTCTTTGCCAAAGATGCCTATGGCTATGCATGGGTTGCATTGCAAACAGATGATGCTTTTCCAAACAATTCCAGAGTGAGGGTCACATATAAAGATGCAACCCATGCATAGCTTCTGGCTATATACACAATGCCTTTTCCAAGGCATGCAGGTTTTCCAAAGTCTTTTCCAAGACCTTTTGGCATTGACCTTTTCCAAAATCAATTGCCTCTCCTGCTTCCAGCTGTGGACATGGCCCTGCCACCAAGACTTTTGAGCTCTCTTGTCTCATCTTTGGCATCCTTGACAACTTGGGCCACATCTATCAGCTTCTTTTTCATTGACTTAATGTCTTTGCTGTTCTTTCCAGACAGCATATTTTTCAGGTCACCAATAGCTTTTCCAAGCTTCTTCAAAGCATCCTCTGCAGATGCTCTGCCAACCTTGTTCAGCTTGGCCTTAGCCTTTTCCAAAGCCACTTCCAAGTCTGACTGGGTGGAAGCAACCATGTTCTTGGCTGTCTTGCAAGCCTTCATTACCTTTTCCAAGGAATCCAGCTTGCCCTCAGGAACATTCTTGTTGCTGTTGTTTTTGGTTTTGCCTTTTCCAAGACCTTTGCCCTTCCCAGAGCTCTTTCCAGAGCCTTTAGGGTGATCATCCACCTCCAGGGAATGGCAGTCTTTGGTGAAGAGATCCATGAACTTTTCCAAGTCCTCCTCCAGTGGATCATACTCCACCCCCTGCTGCCATTCCTTATTCCTGTTGGTGGTGGCCTCCCTGTGGTAGTCCTGGGTGTCCTTATATTCATACACACCCCAGGTGGAAGGACACTCTCTCCAAACAACTCTCCCAGACTGCAAATGGAGCTCAAGTTCATCTTTTGTGAACTTGGCCAGCATTTGCAACTCTGTCTGCCAGTCATCTGTTTTGGTGACCTTCTCTCCTACAGATACCTTTTTCAAGGCTGTCATGTAGGATTTGCCCTCCTTTTCCAAGAGAAAGGCTGCAGCTGCAATGCCTTTGTCTTTCTTTGACATGTCATTGTAAGCTGCTTGCTCCTCCTTGGAGCCATGCTTGAGAGCAGTCTGGTGCTTACTCCAAGCCTTTGACTTCTCCAGCTTGGACATGCTCTCATGCAAGGCAATGGCAGCTGCATTTGGGTCCTCTGCCCCTTCAGCTGCTGCCTGCATCTTGTCTTTCAAGCTCATCTGGCCTAACTTTTCCAAGCTGGCCTTGCTGAGCTTTGAAGCCTTTCCAGGCTTGCTAGCCTTTCCAGGCTTGCTAGCCTTTCCAGGCTTGCTAGCCTTTCCAGGCTTGCTTTTCCAAGTCCAAGCCTTTGGTTTCTTCATGACTTTCTTGGTCTTTTCCAAGCCCCTGGTCTTTTCCAAGACCTTCATGGTTTTCATTGCCTTTTTGGGTGCCATTGCTTCTTTGCACCTCAAGCTATATTTAGCGCTAAAACAGGTTTGAACCAAAACTGCCACATGTAGCTGGTGTCATGTTTGTTTACGTTGCTTGGAAAAGCAACCATAGGTAACCCCAAAAACATATAAACACATATGTTTGGAACAAACAAACACATGAACAATCACAAACAAATATGAACCCAACAAACACATTTAACATTGACACATATCATTCAAACCTATGTTGTACTCAAGTGTGTTGTTTGTTTTAGCCACACCCATTAAAAAAACAAAACAATATTGAATGGACTTTTCCAAGTCCATTGAAAACAAAAATTCCATTACATTGCTTGGATGCGCTATTTTGTTAGTTTGTTGGTTGTGTTGATGTATGTTGCTGTGTTTACTATTTATTTTTTTTGGACATTGGTAATGCATTTTTTGTCCCAAAAAAATATGTTTTTAATAAATTCATATTTGTTTTGTATTGCGTTTGTAATCTAAACCTTATATATATATGAAAAAAAACATATGTGTATTTGTTCAAAACCAAAAAACAATTTAGCGCAAAAATGAGAACATTCAAAAACATTTGTTCCACAATTGTTTTTTTTCAAAAAATAATAAGGGTTGCAATTTTGATCAAATCTGATCAAATCTGATCAAATTTGATCAAATTTGATCAAAATCAAGTTTTGATCAAATTTGATCAGATTTGATCAAATTTGATCAAAATTAAACAGAATTGATCACATTTGATCAAAACTGTATTTTTTTAGAATTTGTCAGTATTGGATCGAGCGCATCGCTCCGATTCCAAGCCAGAATCTCGGCAGACTGCAAGCAGATGTGCCACATCGGTGCAGGCCTCACGCCTGCATAGCAGTCTGATCTGCAGACTGCACCTGGCGTGATGTGCCTGCTTCAATGCCCACTCAGCTGAGAAGCCCTGACCATCGCTACTGCGATAGCTGTAGCGCTGCCAGGCGAAGTCTCCTGCGTTGCGCACACAGGCAGGCAGCAAGCAGTCCGTCGTGGCCTGTGACGATTGTCCTGTCAAGGTCACTCGAATCTCCAGGTTGGGCCTGCCGAAGATCGGTTCTTTTGTAAAAAAACAAATTCAAAAACAAAAACATTTTGTTTTGTTCTTTCAAGATTTTTTTTGGTAGTGGACTGGATTGTGAGCTTTGGTTAAACATAATTTGGTAGTGAAACAATTTTGATTTAGTCTCTGGACAAATATATTTACATTCAACACAGGTTTGGAAAAACCTGTCAAAAATTTCCAGTTTAGTTTTGCCAAGTTTTTCCAGCCTTGAGATTTGCCCAAATCCACTGCAGGTTGAGGGTCTCCAGATTTCAAAACAGGTTTGGAAAAAACTTTTCAAAAGTTTCTAGTTTATTCTTGCCAATTTTTTGAAGCCTTGCTACTTTTCCAAGTCCACTGCAGGTTGAGGGTCTCCAGGTTTCAAAACAGGTTTGAAAAAACTTTTCAAAAGTTTCCAGTTTATCCCTGCCAATTGTTTCCAGCCTTGAGACTTTTCCAAGTCCACTGCAGGTTGAGGGTCTCCAGATTTCAAAACAGGTTTGAAAAAACCTTTCAAAAGTTTCCAGTTTAGTCTTGCCAATTTTTTGAAGCCTTGAGACTTTTCCAAATCCACTGCAGGTTGGGGGTCTCCAGACTTCAACCTTTGAAAATTTTCCAGTTTAGTTTTGCCAATGTTTTGAAGCCTGGTGGCTTTTCCAAGTCCACACAACCCCAAATAATAGAAATAAATCAAAATAGAATTCAAATATATTTTTTGTTCATGTGTTATGTTTTCATTTTTCAAGGATTTAGTTTAAATACAAAAATATGTTTATTTAAAACAAATATTAAGAAAGCATTTTGAATAAATAAAATATACATAGATATCAATAAATATATATATATATATACATTTTGAATATATATATATGAATATATATATATATGAATATATATATATATATATATGTATATGAATATATATATATTTATATTTATATATATATATGTATATATATATAAATTTGTACACACACACATATATATATAAGATTATATTTTCAATTGTGTATTGATCTGTATACTTAAATTATATTTTCTATAGTTATATTTGCTCATAATTTTAGATTAATATTATTATTATTTAGATATTTTATATTTCATTTTTTTCATTATTCTGTAGTCTCTGTGGAACTGGTGTTTTACCATTTCCGCATTTCAAAAACACAACCTTGAAAAAGGCTGACTGTACACTGAACAAAAAAAGGCTTTTCCAAGCCTGCTGTTCCATGCTGAATGCGCCAACCACTTGAGAGGCTAATTGGGCAACAAACAGCTGACAATTATATGAATATATTATTTATAAAAATATATATATATATATATATGTATAGGTTGGTTTCAAGATTGTGAATATTTATATATATAAGCCTCTCAAGTGCCTGGTGCCTGCCTGTGCGGCATGGGTGGGACTGCATTGCATTGGCCAAACCAAACATATATAACCAATGTATAAGTTTGTTTTTTTCAACAAAACACTATTTCAACAAAAACATTTGCAATGCAGTCCCACTGTGGCATGGTTTCCTCTCTGGGCTTTTCCAAGCCCATTTGGCCTGAGTGGGGAGGCTTTTCCAAGCCTGGCTGGTGGCTTTTCCAAGCCCCTTTGGCCTGAGTGGGGAGGCTTTTCCAAGCCTGGCTGGGGGCTTTTCCAAGCCCATTTGCAAGTTGTGCTTTTCCAAGCACATGGGCCATGCTCTACTGGTGGTTCTTGAGGTATGCCTCCACTGCATCAGCAAAGGTTTCATACCCACCACCAGCCCTAGCATGGCCCTCCTGCAGAGTGTTGATTGGATAGACCTCCAATCCCCACTCCTGGCACTCTCTGATGATTGCTGCACAATCATCAAAGATTGCCTCAGCCCCCCAGTCACAGGCATGATGGCATTTGCCATCCTTGCCCACCTTCCTCTTGCAGAACATCATCCCACTGGGCATGATTCAAAGCCTTAGGCTTTTTGTCCTTTTCCAAGGACTCTGGGACCTTTTCCAAAGTCTTTCTTTTGCTCTTTTTCTTGCCACCCTGAACCTCCCAGGTTCCAGGTGGCTTTTCCAAGCCACTGCTGGGGCTGGCACTGCCAGTTGCAGACTTTTCCAAGTCCCTCCTGGGGGTCAGGGATGCCTTTCTGGGGGTCCCATCTTTTCCAAGACTTTTGGGCCCACCTTTTTTGCCCTCCACTGATAGCTTTTCCAAGCTCTTGCTCAGGGAAGCTTCCAGCTTCTCCTTGCACTTGGCTGTTGCCTTTTCCAAAGCTGCCAAGTGCTTCACATAGTTGGCAGGGCCCTGGGGGTCTGCCCCTCCAGGGCTGACCATTGAGCCCTTCTTTCCTTTCTGGCATGGGATGTTGTCCCATCCCCAAAAGGTCTTCCCTTTTTGTTGGGTGGCCCTGGAGGTGCCTCCATGACCACCCAACAGGCTAGGTCTTTTCCAAAACCAGCCAGGGAAAGTCTTTTCCAAGACCAGGCCCTTTCCAGGGTAGAGAAGCTTTTCCAAGCCAACCAACAGCTGCAGCTACTGGAGGCCTAGAAGCTGTGGTGTTGTGTGCTGCTGTGAAGTGTATGTGAAGTGTGCTGGTCAGTGTGTTGCTTGCCGATATGTTGTGTATATTGTGTGTGCTTGTGTATGTTCATGTCATGTTCATGTCATGTGTGTGTGGTGACATGTTGTCATGTGTGGTGACATGTTGTCATAGGTGGTGACATGCTGTCATGTTTTTGAGCCACTGGCTGCAGACATGCATACAAGTTCAACCTAGTGGCTACCAGTACCAGCTGGCCTAGTGGCTACACACAGCTGCTTGCAGTGGTCAGCAGCTTTTTTTTCACAAAAAGCAAAACTGCAGTTTCTCACCTACATGGTCTTTTCCAAGACCAATTTTCTGTACAGCTCAGGTCTTTTTAGACCTGGTTACAGCAAAAGGGTCTTTTCCAAGACCTTTTCTCTACAGCTCAGGTCTTGTTAGGCCTGGTTGCAGTTATGATCTTTTCCAAGACCTGATGGTGTCTTTTCCAAGCACTTGGCCTTGCAGGTGTCTTTTCCAAGACATTTGGGATGAAGTTCTCTATAAGCCACCATACTGCTTCAGCAGCTTGGCTCTCATAGAGAGGGCTTCTTCCTTGCTCAGGTTGTCCTTTTCAAAGGCTTCCCTGATCTTGCCAATCAAGGCCTTGTAGTGTGGACTCATCTTTGCACTGGTTTCCACAATCAGGTGCATTTTGCCACCTTCTACCATCCCACAGATATAAGATCTGGGGTTATCTTTTTTGGCATCAGTTTGCCTGAGCTTTACCCATGGCTTCCTTTCACTGGAAGTGCCCTTTCCAAGGCTGTCTTTTCCAAGACTTGCAGCAGGCTTCTTCAAGGGGCCTTTTCCAAGACATGCTGCAGGCTTTTTGAGGACAGGCTTGGCTTTTGCCTTTTTCTTTGACTTTCCCAAGTCATAGCCCATGGCCTCATGCAACCTGCTCCCTGGCCTTGCTTGGGATACCAGCTTGGGGGTGGAGGCAGGTGATTTTTCCAAACCACTGGTGCCAGAGGGGGATGGCTTTTCCAAACCACTTCTGCCCTTTTTCACCTTTGGGGACTTGAACATATCAGGGATGGTATCATCAGACCCCATGGTGGCATCACTATCCCTTGGCAGCAGCTGCCTGTTGGCTGCTTCTGCTTTTCCAAGCATCTTTTTGCTTCCAGCTTTATCATTGCTCACTTTGAGCTTTTCCAAGCCTTCCATGAGAGCTTGGTACTGCAGCCTGGTGAGTTTGCCAGCTACTGCTGTCAAACTGCTGGTATCCCTTTGGAGCTTCCTGCAATGGGTAAGCATGCAGTTCAGTCGCCCCACTTCCAAATTGCACCACACCTGTCCACTGTGGTCACTTGCATTCAGCTCAGGCATTTCCACCAAGAGGGACAGCAGTGCTTGCCTCAGTGGTTGTGAGTGGATCATGCCACTGGGTTCCAACTTTACCAAGTCTGGCCACAGTGGCTGCAAACCCACCCATGCTTTAGCATTTGGGGCAGAGCATGGTTAATGTGCTCATAGCTGCCCAAATTTTTCACCATTGCCCCATGCTTTTTCAAGCACTCATACAGAAGCCCCACATCTACCCAGGGTTTTGTTGGGTTTCTGTTTCCACCTCTCCCAGATATGGTCTTTTCCAAGACCTGCAGGTGCAGATCTTTTCCAAAACCTTGGTCTTTTCCAAGACCTGTTTGGACTTTTCCAAGACCTAGACTTGGATTTGCCCAAGCCTAGACCTTTTCCAAGATATTTCCAAAATTGCAAGCTGAAAAACAAAACAGCTCAAAGAGCCAAACAGCTGCAGGATATTGATATTGATATTGATTTTGATTGGGTTCAGAAACCTATCAATATGCTATCAAGAAATGAATCAATATTTCAAATCAATCTGCTATCAAGTATTAAATTTCACGAGCTCCTGGGATTTTGTGATTTTTAGGGATTATTGGATATCAAGGTCAAGATGCAATATTTGGTGCAGTGTACGCGCACAAGGGTGGCACCAAAAAACTTAAGCGTCATGGTTTGTACGGGTTTGCACTGGATCAGCCTTCCATAAATGGAAGTGGTCCAATTAATCGTTCAGAAAAAATGAAACGGTCGGAAACGGTCGGAAACAGTCGGAAACGGTCGGAAACATGATCAGGCCAAAACTTGTTCAACCCGCATTTTTTTTTTTAATAAGCATTTCCGCGCAACGCCGTTTTTTTTTTGAAGGTCCAAAGGTGTCCAAGGGGAAACGGTTGGAAACAGTCGGAGATCGCACCTTCGCTCGGCAAAAAAGACATGTTTTTACAGAATTTTCAAACATGTTTCATGAACATATGCTACAAAACAACTACTTTTTTGCCGAGCGAAATGTTGTTTTGTAGCATATGTTCATGAAACATGTTTGAAAATTCTGTAAAAACATGTCTTTTTTGCCGAGCGAAGGTGCGATCTCCGACTGTTTCCAACCGTTTCCCCTTGGACACCTTTGGACCTTCAAAAAAAAACGGCGTTGCGCGGAAATGCTTATTTAAAAAAAATGCGGGTTGAACAAGTTTTGGCCTGATCATGTTTCCGACCGTTTCCGACTGTTTCCGACCGTTTCCGACCGTTTCATTTTTTCTGAACGATTAATTGGACCACTTCCATTTATGGAAGGCTGATCCAGTGCAAACCCGTGCAAACCATGACGCTTAAGTTTTTTGGTGCCACCCTTGTGCGCGTACACTGCACCAAATATTGCATCTTGACCTTGATATCCAATAATCCCTAAAAATCACAAAATCCCAGGAGCTCGTGAAATTTAATACTATCAAGAAAAATATAAATAAAAAATATTGATTTGCAAGTTGACCAAGCAAATCAATATCTCAGAGCCTCAAAATATTGATTCTAATCAATATGCGATGCTCAGGGCAAGTCTTCACCCTTTCCCTGTGAAGGCGACTTTCTGCGTGAAAGAGACACTTGAAAGGCACCGTGCATAAAGCGGCTGGCTGCGAGCCGGAAGGAAACGAAACGACTGCGTGTCGCCGTGGGTTGAAGCGCCCTGCTGCGGCTGGGAGAAAGCTTCGGGAAGCCAAGCGCTGGATGCCGAAGGCAAAGATCTGAGCAAGCCTGGGGGCAAGAAAGGACCTGCTGGCCGGGTCGCCAAGTCTAGCGGCAAGCAGCCTGCCAAACCTGGAAAGAAAAAGATGAAGACAGCGAAGCTTGGAACGTTGAAGCCGTCCAAGCCTGGCGGCCAGAAGGTTGAGCACACTTCGGAATACAAGAATTATACCTTCTCAGCGAAGGGCTATGGGCAGTGCAAGGTGGAATATTATAGCGCCAAGTCGTATATTCGACAGTGGCTGGAAAAAGAGAAGCGTTACGTTATGATTATTGGAGATTCAACTGCCAAGCATCGTGCTGTGTGCCGAGCGCTTGTGAAGCAGGTTCAAGCAGGAATGACTCGCGAAAAGCTCTTGGAACTGCGTGCTACACTGCAGGCTCGCATCTAGGTATGTCAAATTTTGATCTCAGACAGAGATCCAACCTGTATCGATGTCGCACTTGGGGGGGTATAAAAAGAGCTGTGACTTTCAAGTGGCGGGTCTGGGACAATGGAAATGGCGGAATGTAGAAATAAAAAACATACATAGATAAACCAATGTATTTTTTGGTTGCTGATTACATTTAAAAAAATCCATCTCTATATATACATTATAAATATATATAATGAAACTAATACATGTATATACATACATATACATGTATACTCAATTATATTTTACGAGTGAAGAAATGTAGTATAAAAATAACCGTAGCATGTTATGTCACTATTTGTTTTTGTGTGCATACATATCATACATGTGTTGAATGTCATGTAGTATATGGGGCTCAAACTAGAGGTTCCTGTCCGGAACCTCTCCGTGCTGTGGTGGAGGCCGGATGTCGTCACCAGAGTACATGTTTGATTCCAAGTGAATGTGTATATCAATATTTAACCACTCAAATATAATAGCTTATATCTTGTCGCCTCCCCGCATTGTTCGCAGGTTGGCTCCGCTGGAAATGTCCCCTGCGGGTCCAGAGTTCACAGAGAGCTCCGAAGAGTCAGTGAGCGAGGAGGCGAGCCCTCCCCGCGATGCACCTGGCACCACTGCCAAAGCCAAAGCTGCTCCCCCACGGTCTTCGAGTGAGACAAGCGCAGAAGATTCGAATGAAAGCATGGAAGCGGCTTTGGTAGAGGCGCGTGAGGCGCGTCGCGCACGAGCTGCTGAATCGGAGACACCATGGCGCCCCCAGCCAGACGAAGGGAAAGGACGTGGCAAAGGCAAAAGGGCAAGCACGTGTCAGTATTGCTGGCGCCCTCTGACAAGTCATCCTTCAGGGCAGGATCAGCATCAGTGGACCTTGCTGCAGTGCTTGCAGTGGCAAGTGTATCCTGGCATGAGGTGGCGTGGCGCACCAAAGCTGACAGGCTGGCTCCTGACGCGTACATCCCACCACACCCGGACGCTGCGGGCTCCGGAATTGCGCGCCGCGAGCCCGTGGTGGAGCCGCCGCCGCCACCTCCTCCGAGCAGGAAGACAACTGTGCGAGAGGAAAGCCATGAGAAGGCGGTGCCCCATGTCGCAACATCCACATCCTCCTGCTGCTCATGGCCAACCACGTCGCGAACTTCCTCATGATGCTCCTCTCCGACACAATCTGGCTTCCATTGTGTATGATGACCAGACGCTGCCAACCTATATCCCGCATGCTACCAGAGCCGTCCCCAATGCGACCACGGTCCACACGATCTATGTCAAGCGGGTCAGCCACCCATTCTCTCCTCGGCCGGATGAACTATGGATCATGGCGGAGCTCAACTCAGAAGGCCTTGAAACCTGGCGCTCCCTTGAATCATTCCTGGGCACTCTTCATTTATCGAACGACCCCTTAGTCCTTCCCGCTGTGGCCAACCAATGGAGACGTATACACTATGAAGTCGCCCCAATCACACAAACGCACATTTCTCCAAATCTGGACCCTGTACTACCACATCCTGAACATTCCAACATCACCTTCGGACAACCGGTCTCCGTGATCCCGGACCACACTTCGATCCTACAAGCATGCTGGGGCCGATCCGCGCATCAACATTCCCAAGGTGAACCCATCTCCTTAAGCTGGCCCCCAGCACGTCAAACACCGCCGACATCGCCGACACGGTCGACTTTGTGGACTCCCACTTCACACCCATCGCCGGCGATTCCATCATCTCCAACACCGCTGCCTCAACGTGGGTAGCAATGTGCTGATATGTTATACTCCAGTGTTTAATCGTCCAAAATCAATTCTGGACCAAAATTTGTGCTGCGCCCACCATTCTATTACATGGTTTTCACCCCGTTGAGTTGTGCTTTTTGACATATCCTCAATTATGCCTCAGCAGACATTTGGATCTATACACCAGACGTCAACCGAGTATACCCGTGATTTTTCATGGCTCCGAAAGGATCTCGACGATTTCATCCAATCTTGCTACTTCGGAAGTTCAGACCGTATCCGGAAGGCGCCCCTGTTCTTGGTATGCTGGACCTGGTCGACAACCTGCTGGTGAAGATCCGCCTCCAAATAGACCTGTGCTAGTCATTGTGGATTACACGGCTCTCCAGGACCTATCACATGACAGCGAAGCCAATTCTGCAACCTTCCGAGCCCTACGTCCAGGCAACTTTCGCTATACACTTCGAATGGGGAATACGAAGCCCTCTTCACCTGGGCTCAGCAATACTCACCGGAGATGGCATCAGCCGTGCCCATTGGAAACCTGCGTGTGGGCATTTGCAAGCGCCTTTGGCACCAGTGGGACATTCGCATGGAAACTACTGACCTTGAGCTTCGCTATCGACCTTGACGGAGATGTCTTTCAAGTATACCCAATGACACCACCATCATGCGATTGTTGGAGGAGTATCGACCTGAGTGGCGCACAGAACAGTATAGCTTTTTGACCTGTGGCGCCTTGGTTCCTGCCCTTAAGATCCGGTTAGGCTAAAAAGTTGCTTTTAGGTTATGCCAACCTAATTAGGTTAACTTAACCTAATTAGGTTATTCTACAGGTTATGAAAAGAGTGTTTTAGGTTTGGTTAAGGTTTAGGTTAATCATGTAAATAACCTGAAAAATAGGATAAGCAGATAAATAACCTAAAAGTTCTTAGGTTGATTAAATTAATAACCTAAACGATTTTTTAGGTTTAAACTGCATTTAAGTTTGAAACTGTCTGTTAACATCTATGTCTACACAACCATTTTCTGTTGCAGCAAACATATACCTTTAAACATTTTTTGTTCGACTTGGGGTTCTAATGTCACTTGTAACTTCACTTGACCTATGCATCACATAGTTCACGTTTAACTTTCACTTGAAATTTCAGAAGAAACTTCACTTGGCATTGACATGTCATGATGTATTTGCAACTTTCACTTGGAACTTCACTTGAATGTTCACTTCTCGGCATGTCATGATCGTATCCTTTTGCTGCCAGTTGAAATGGGACCTGACTTCTGCAACACAGGGTTGGTGTTTTATTTTCACTTGGACTCTCACTTGAAACTTCACTTGACATCTGCATGTTATCACTTGGTTCTAATCATCACTCGGGGCTTCGCTTGAAATGTCACTTGATCCCTGCAGGCCACTTTTTGTTTCACCTGTCATGTTCACAGAACTGGTCATCTGCCCTAGGGTATGGGAGTTGGCTGGCTTGCACCTCAATGTGATAAGTTTGTGGCATAGTTTAGCATGATGTGGCCATGACAGCGCTCAAGATGACAGACAAGAGGCTGGCTGCTGACCCTCTTGTAGGGACAAAAGAGATTCAGCATGTTTTGGAAGATTGGCTTAGAGGCCAAGGTTCCCAGGATGTCTGGAAGCTCTTGGGCATGGATTCCATGAAGAAGGTGGGTTGGAAGGTGTCACCAATGGCCTCACTTCTGTGTGCAGAGCCTGTGGTTGACCTCCTTTCCAAGATCTTCAAGGTTTGCAAGAATGGAGTGATTCCCAGGAAAAAGTTGAGGGATGCTTTTGAATATACAAAGAAGGATTACAGGAGGATCAACTGGACAAGACAAGGCGACAGTGATTTCTTTGATAAGGTCGACACTAGACTCAGGGTGTATGCCAGTTGGGTCAGGGACTTCAAGCTGAAGGATGATTCTTACTGCAGGTTTTGCAGGAGGATTTCTCTCAAGGAGAAGGTGGCAGTGGATAGCCTGATTTCCCTTATTGAACTTGATGGAGCAGGTGGAGCCAAAATGGATCAATCCTCTGTTTCGACTTGCCTGGACTTGGTCCTTTACAACCCCACCAATAGAGATGCTTCAGGCCATTCCTCTTCATCCAAAGACAAAGGGGCTGTTTTCAAAAGGATTTTGTCAAGGAAGATCAGCTCTCCACTTCCTTTAAAATCAAAGGCGAAGTCAACTGCAGCTTCTGCTTCCAAGGAGCCTCTAGGGGATGAGGATGTGAAGCTTGGCTGTGAAAAAAATATGTGTATATATATATATATATAGATTGTGTTTTTCTTTGTGAAAGTATTAAGCTTTGCTTGCAGCTTCGCCCTTGGATTGTGGCCTGAAGGTAAAAACTATTTGAAACAAATGGCACCGGAAGCTTGCTCAGGATGGACTTCATATATGACCTTCTAGAGCCACAAGCTTCTGAAGATGCAGCTGGCAGCTGTGCTTCCTCTTCTACAGCTGTGAACAAACAGGCTGAAGATTTGACTATGCCTGTCGCCCCAAAGGCTTCTGTTGAACCTAAAATACCTGAGAACCTGGTGCTGGATCAAGAGGAACAAGAAATGTTGCAGGCTGCCTTGGCTGAACCTGTGGTCACTAAGAAAGCTTCCATGAAGAAACCTGCTGCTGCAAAGGCAAAAGCGAAACAGCTGCCCAAAGCAAAGGCCAAACCAAAAGGCAAACCAAAGGCCAAACCAAAGGCTGCTTCTGGCTCCAGGAAGAGGAAGTTTGAGGAAGAGTGCAAGACTTCAAAGCGCAAAAGAGTGAAAGATGCAGCATATCATACTGCCAAGAATGCAGCTTTGAGTGCTGGGCCTGGAAGGGCTAGGTTGAAGGCTGCAGAAGCAGCAGAAGCTAGGGCCAGACAATATGATGCCCTGGGAATCTGAGCTTGGACAAATGAGGGGTGGAAAAAGGGATGATCCTTCTGCTGCTGGGTGAGGGCCTGGGAAAACAGATTCACTTGAGAACTTCACTTGAAAAAAACACTTGACATGTGTTGAACACATATTCTCTTCAGAACGCATTCACTTGAAACATCACCTTTCACTTGGCCACTAAAGAGGCTTGAAATTTCACCAGGTGCATTTGAAATTGTCCTTGTTACATGTTGACTTGAAGCATTCACTTGACAAAGTTTCACTTGTTTGTGTTTAAAGTTTGCTCTGTTACCCCAGTACACCTCCAATTTTGTTTTAAGATTGAAACAACAGTTGTTTGTCACATTTGTCTTTGACAAGTTTTTGGGAAGCAAGACTTCACACAATTCACTTGACTAAGTTCACTTGAGATTTTTTTTTGCCTGTGGGACGAAGATATATTTGTGTGTGTGAACAATGTGGTTTCTGTTGCCTTTTTTCTCAGGAGACACTGCAGTTTGTGGAGATAGAAAGAACTGTTTAGCTGACATCAAAGTGAAACTAACAACTTGATCAATTTCAAAAAAAACGCAGCACACTTCAATAATCTGAACATGCTGATACAACCACATAGGGGGAAGACTGAAATGAGTACCTGGTGATGAAGAACATTGACATGACAAGCAGTAAAACCACAACACCACCACATAGGACAAAGTCCCAAACACAACCCAACAAAACAGCTGACCTGAAGTGCTGAGCAGCAATGTCTGTGGCACGGATACATGTGAGGGGCCTTCACTACCAGACAACTCATGAAGAGATCTCTGAACGGTTCTGGCGGTATGGTTTCCATGCAGAGGTGGACAGAGTGGTGAGGAAGGGTGCTTACCACCCTTACCAAAACAATCGCTGCTCAGCCATGGTGTGGCTGCCAAGTGCTGACATCCCAACTGTCTTTGCCACAAGAATGAAGTGTGGCGATTTTTTCCTGAAGATGGAAGACGCCATAGACAATGGCCAAGATTGGAGCCACCACCATGGTTGGTAAGAGTAGCAGAAAGGGATAATGTCACTTGCCTGCATCACTTACTTTGTATCACTTGAAAGCAACCTAATTACACTTGGACCCAAGAAGAAAACATGTCACTTGATTTTCTTCACTTGAACTTGAACCACCACTTGAAAGCGATGTTCTTGGTGAATTGATGCTGTTGCTTAACTCTTTCACTTGATATCTTCACTTGAATATGTTTTGTCTTACCTGGAAGAAAGGACAAAACAGTTTTTGATTTTCAATCAGGTTTTAAAAGGTTTCTGCAGCATTTGTGTTCAAAATGCAGCACGAAGGGTCTTGTAGGGGACAGGGTTTGTTCTGGCAGCATCATGGCTGTGATTTGGATGTAGCTGGCACCTGGGTAGAAAGAACCTGCCCCTGCTGTCGCTTAGAATGTGACTACTGCAAGTTTATCCTTTGCAAAGATTTCAAGCACCAAATGCGGGTGATGACAGAGCCAAGAGAAGAATTTGGAGACTTGATTCCCAGAGCTGATGGCTCCAGATGGATTTTGACTGAGCTGCACAGGCTCTATCCTGAGGTGGCCTTTGCATTGCAACAACCAATGGATTCTTTTTGAAAAAGCACTTGGAAATGTCACATATATATATATATTTCACTTGATGGGAAAATATGGAAAGATATTGAAATATTAGAGTTCACCTGACTACCTCTGTAACATTTCACTTGACAAACATGTCACTTGACAAACATGTCACTTGACAAAGGTTTCAGTTGCAAAAAACACTTGACATGCATAATCCTTCACTGATACTTCACTTGATCATGCTTCCACTTTGCCTAAAAACAAGTTGACTTTTCTGGACAAACCAGATTTACTTTGACCAAGTTCACCTGACTAACAAATCATGTCAGAAATATGTCACTTGTCAGTGTGGCTTCACTTGACAAACATTTCCTTTGAAGGTCGTTTCACCTGACATTATATCAATGTCACTTGGTGTGTTACTTCACCTGCAATTGTCAATAGTTGGCAGCTTCACTTGGCTACTTCTTTGGATGGTTACCAAGGCTGTGAGGAGGTTTGAGGCTGAGCAGGTGAGGAGGATGGAAGCAGCCACAGCGCAGCCTAAAACCCCTCCAAAGGCCAGGGTTTGCTGACCTGTCCAAAATGAGTTGCTCACTTATTGACTTATTGTGGCTTTGAAGGCAGCAGCACCCAAGACCCCTCAGTACAAGGAGCCGCCTATGAACTGGAATAAGGCATGCTGTTGCAAGCTTACATGCCAGGGGCACCTGAAGAGGCATTGTGATGCTTGTAGCAGAGCCACTGATGATTCACTTTGAATATCACAAATGCTCCTTTGAAGCAATTTCTGAGTAATTTCACTTGACCAAGTATAACTTCACCTGCTTTCACTTCCTTTGCAGTTGTGGAACAACAGCTTCACTTGACCTAGCTTCACTTGATCAGGCTTCACTTCTCCAAATGATGACATCTTTCAAAGAATTTCTTTACCCAAAAAGTACCCTTAAATTAAGTATACTTTAAAGGAGCTCGTATACCTTCACCTGAAAACTGAAAACCTTCACTTGACCAAACTTCCCTTGTTTTCACATGTTTCTTGTGGCAACAGAACTTTGGCTTTCACTTCAGTAGCCAGCCACAGCTTCCAGGCACCAGTGCCCACTGCTCCTGCTTGAACATCCTGCAAAGCAGCTGGCTACTTTCCAGCCCCAGGGAAAGCTGTCCCTGTGAAAGCTCCTCCTGAAAACACGGCCTAGCACTCAATGGTATGTTGCCCAAAGAATGCTACAGCAGTTGTCTTACCATATGTTTTTTCTCTGGTTTCAAGGCCTTGCACCATGTGCCAAAGACACAGGCAATCCAACCCAAGGTGCTTGACTTAGACTTGTGCACTTGCTCTGAATTTCTGCTAGAATTTTCGAAACCTTCACCCATGAGGCCATGCCATGTCACTCGATGGGAGCAAAGAAGCCATCCCAAGCTGAAAAGCAAGAGGAGGCTGGCCATGCATAGTGGTTTGGCTCACCAGTTTGACATTTGGATTTTTTTCTTAGCCCTGCAGGAGACTTCAAAGGCTTCAGCACCAACCCAGCATGCACAGCCTGTGGAGGCTTGGCCTCTCAGTGTTGTACTTGTAGGGTCCTCATGTCACACGTTGCTTTTCAACATTTCTTTTGCCCATACAAGGCAGTTCCTGATGATTTCAGCTTCACCAACATGCTGAAGGACTGTGGCCAGTTCCGCTGCAGTGTGGCCATTGTGCTTCACTGATTTGCTATGGTCAGGAGATGCAAAAGGAAGAGCTCAGAACAGCTCCAGCTGTGGGGGCCTTTGATAATTTATCTCCAAGTTTAGTCTCAGCTCATGGCTTTGCAATGCTGATCTTGGAGATTTTCAGGAAGCAAATCATTTGAAACACATTTCACTTGACAGAGCAGTCACTTGAGAAACAATTCAGCTGGGTAACTTGCAATCTGTTTACCGTTTTTCACCTAACCTGTTCTGTGGTAGGTTCACTGGACTGTTCACTTGTAGTTTCACTTGTTGATTTGTAGTTTCACTGGATTGCATTCCTTCTAGTTTCCCTACACTGTTCACTTGTAGTGTCACTGGATTGTTTCCTTTTGGTTTGACTGGACTGTTCACTTGTAGCTTCACTGGACTGTTCACTTGTAGCTTCACTGGACTGTTCACTTGAAATTTGTTTTCCATTCACCTGCTCACATGTTGCACGTTTTCAAAGGAAACCACAAAAACTGAGAACCTGGAACCCTCTGAAGACTTCCAGGAAGAGAAGGAAGAAGAGACTGAAGAAGTTGAGATTGAGAGTGAAGAATATGACCCATGGAATACGCAGCCAGAGGTTTCACCTGGACCCTGAGGTGGACTAGACCTCAAACAATTTGATTTTTTCATGGAAAAATAAAATCAAAATAAATAAATAAAGTTAATTTTAAAAGAATTCACTTGCTTCACTTGTAAGTTCACTTGCTGCTGAAATTGAAAAAACTGCAGTAAAGATCAACACAACCTCACTGCGGCAAAGGCCTGCCTCCTCTGGTTTAATCACTACTCCAGCGTTTAACAGTTTTATGGGTTGAAACTATTGTTGGAATGCCATGGTTTTGAAATTTGGTTTGGTTTGGCCATGGTTTTGAAGTTGTTTTCAAGTGATAGAATTTGATTGAAATGTGTCAAATGATTATCAGTTTCTTACTGTTTTTTTGAACAAACATTTTCCCATTTTTCAAACATTTTTTGATTGAAAAGATAATGAGGTGAACGTGTGATGAAAGTTTGGTGAAAGTTTTACTGAAACTTTCAGTGGGCATATGAAAGTTTCACTGAAACTTTCACTGAAACTTTCCTTCACAACTGAAAGTTTCAATGACAATTTCATATATGAAAATTATGTGAAACTTTCAGTTTTTTAAAGAAAGTTTCATGAAACTGTTTTTTGGTTGAAAGTTTCATTGAAACTTTCACTTGCAGAGGAAAATTTCAATGAAAGTTTCAGTGAAACTTTCATATGATTCATATGCCTACTGAAAGTTTCAATGAAACTTTCATCAAATTTTCACCTCATTATTTTTTCAACCAAAAATGTATTAAAAAATGTATGTTTGTAAAAAAAATAGCAAAATTTGAATAAAATATCAAAACAGTGTATTTTTTTGGTGAAATTATAAAAAAAAGGTAATGTTAAAATAACCAAACTTTACAAAATTCAATATTGCTGCCCTTTGGTTATATCCAAAAAGATAGTTTTTCCACCTCTCAGTAGTATTGGTTTTGCATGTTTTTGGTGCACCTGGGAATATTGGAGATGCAAATTGAAAACGCAACTTCAAATATTGTGTAATAATTACTGTACCAATGTTGTTAAAGAAACATGTTAGTTTTTCGAAGTTGTTCTTTGGGTAGATATGTTTGGTTTTCCTTCTTAAAACAAAGCAATTCTCATGAGTTTTGATTCAACCAATGTTTAAATTCAATGTGTTCCAACAAATGAAATATATAAAATGGTTTAAAGGCTAAAACCATTTCATTGCATTCTCACTGTTGGAGGTTTTGAATGTATCACATACATTGGTAACATTGAAATTATTTTGAATTTATTTCTTTTTAAAATACAAATCCCTTTCACTTGCACAAATTCACTTATTTTTGGAAAATTTCACACCTCCATTGCCAACATGTGCATTCAGCTTTTCACTTGATTACGTTCACTTGAACATACCAACCTAGCAGTCCCAGCATTTGTTCTTGCTTAGGTTTTGGTTTTGCAAACTTCACATGTTCAAACATTCGCTTGAAAATTTCACTTGTATGCTTCACCTGACCAACCATGCATTTGACAAATGCTTTACAAACAAAACCTTCACTTCACCAACCATTCACTTGTATATCTTCACTTGCCTACTACTAGAAAGACACCTCACATGTAAATCCCTGAGCTGCACACATTTACTTGACAACTTCACCTGTATAGCTTCACTTCTCTAGCACCAAATGGTGACTATACAGCTGCAAATAGAACAGCTGGACATTCCTCACTGTTCACTGTCTGCAAGACATTGTGATCCATGCGCAGCAATGGTGGACCGAGAGGTAGCCACTGGTTTTGAAACCCCGACGAAAACTACAGCCAGATACTTGCCTAGCTCACCTGCTTGGAGCATGGCCCCCCAGAAGCGACCAGCAGCTAAGCACCCACCTTCAGAGACAGAGGAGGTTGAAGCTCAGGATCTTTTGGCCCTTGTCAGTTCTCCAATGGAAACTACAGAAGAAGGTGGTGAGAAAGCTGAGGAGGCAAAAGGTCTTCAAGCTGCTGAGAACCAAGAGCCAGGTGGTGCTGCAGCACAAGATGCAGAAACCACACCAGATTCTCCAGCACCAAAAGCCAAGGCCAAGGCTAAAGCTGCTGCTGCTGCAGCAAAAGCCAAGGCATCTGCAAAAGCCAAAGCAGGTGCCAAAGCAGGTGCCAAGGCCAAGGCCAAAGCCTTGGCTAAAAGAAAAGCATCTCCCAAGAAGCCAAAAAAAGCAGAAGAGGATGGAGGCTGGGAAAAGAGAGAGCCACACTTTGCTTCACTTGAATTTCACTTGTTAATTCATCTGGCTTATCCACTTGGTTTGTTCACTTGGCCAAAATGGTTCCTTTTTTTTTGTGGCTGCCTGCTACACACACCTTCTTGTCATCACCTTATTGCCACCCTCTCTCACAGGAGATGCACCAAATGACACTGTTTCAAACAAAGACGAAGAAAACAAAAAGAAAGGACTCAGAGCACAAACTGAAAAATGGAAGGCAGGCATTGATTCTTACAAGCAGCAGGAGAAAAGCATGCCCAGGCAGAAGAAGCTGAACCAGAGAAAGTTTTGAGAGATTATGGCAAAGCTAGAAAGTTCAATGCGATGATGAGCAAAGGAGCTTTGCCATTGGGTGTGATGGAGTTGGTCAAGGAGGTGGAAAAAAGTGATGCACCCAGGGCGAACAAAACTGCTTTGATCAACAGCCTTTTCACCAAGGAAAGCGGTGGCAGTTTGACTTTGAACACAGATGGCCAGGAATGGCAAAGCTTCAAGGGTCAATTTGCTGAAAGAAGTGACGCCAACAAGGTGGAAGGTGAACCGAAGCTTGTCTTTCTTACAAACATTTCCATGGTGATGAACAAGGGCTGAACAGGGCCATTGAAGCTGGAGAGGTGAAGGAGATAGACAGAGATGGCATGAAGAACCTGTGCTACCACACCTTCACTGTGAAGAACAAGACAGGAAGTGAAGAAAAAACAGCTTTGACTGCAAAGCAAAGCATGGACAAAGAAACCTACCTTCACAGTGCTGCAATCTTTGCAAAGATTGCAGAGCAGAAAGCACAACAGACAGCAAGCCATGAGCCTGCCTTGAAAAGGCCCAAGCTGAAAGCTTTGGAGGACATACGTTCATTCATTGCAGTTTGAACAAATTTTGCATTTGCATTTGATTGGAGTCAAGATTCATACCATTATGCATTCATACCTTAATTCCATATCTTCACCTCATTCTGATACTTTGTTTTCACTAGACCAATCCATGTGACCAGCCACTTCACATTCCAAAATACCTTTCCATATCCACCCAACTAAACATATATAAATAGGTATACACCTGCAATATCAGAAAAAAAACATCAGGTGTTGAATTGGTCTCCATTCACCTGTGGTTCGTTTTCTTCTGCAGCCTTGGCATCAGTACAATAGTTTTGCTTGGCTTCACAGGGCAAGCCAGATGACCAGAAGGCTCTGGAGATGCTGCAAGAGACGAAAGCTTGCCAAGATCGCCTTGAGAAGGATATGTACAAACTCAAGGCCAAGATTGAAAAGGCTTCTGACCCCAAGCTCTTGAACAAGCTGAAAGATCATGTGTGCAGTGTGTGCAAGAACAAAACCCAGATTGATCATTGCATGAATTGGCAACAGCTTCCTCCTCTACCTGGTGATGACGGAATTTTGATTCAAAAACCTTCCTGGACTTCTTCCAACTTGGACAAGTACATGTTGGTGCTGGCGACTTCTACTGAAGAGAATGAAGAGGGCATGGAATCCTTGAAAGCTGTGCTGAAAGCCAGGGGCCTGTAAGTTCCAAACCTTGGCCTCAGCAAGTAGCTTTTTTGCTTGGAGCTTCACTTGCATTTGTTCCTTAGGAACATGAAAGAGAGTTGGATCTAATTTAGCCCCTCGCCATTTTGCAGATTGTGTGCAAGTGGAGTGGATTCTTCAAAATCATCATCTTGGGGTTCTTGGCTTAGCCCCTGGCAATAACGAAATTCTGTACAAGTTTACGATCGTTTTTTCGGCAGGAAGACTCGACCATGGTAGCTGTTCTAAGGAAGGATAACTCCTTGCCGAACTTTATGGCACCCCAGCCGCAACAGGAATGGCTGTGGTGTGCCACCCTTAAGATCCGGTTAGCCTAAAAACCACGATTTAGGTTATAGTTTATATCTTGGCTTTTAGGCCATTTCTTAAATAACCTAAATCATAGTTTTAGGTTAAACACGTTTTAGGTTATTTACTTAAATAACCTTAAAATTCATTTAGGTTATTAAGATAAATAACCTGAAACTTCTTGAGTTTTTAAAATAAATAACCTACAACACCTCCATGTTATTATCTGGAAAAGGCACAAGACTACCAATATTTGAGTTGCATAAGGTAAACGAATTTTTGCAATGTTTGCATTTAAGGGACAAGAGAAGCCATGATTTAGTTTGTGGTGGAACAAGTGAAAGATACAAGTCAAGAGCCAGGAAAAGATAAGAAATAGAACAAGTGAAAGGATACAAGTAAAGGAAATCAAGTGAAAGGCTTGAACTTGAAGGTTGCAAAGGACAAGTCACACTGAATGCCAAAGAGGTAAAGTCTTGTAATTGTACATATCTGGGCTGAGAACTGTGTAGCCCTGCAGCTCACACTTTTTTCTCCATTCGCACATTTCACTGCAGCATTGCCAAGACCCACATATACAATTGTGTATTGCAAGGATCAAGAACAAAATCAAAGCTTGTCAGCCTTGGACATGGCAAAGTGCTGGGCAATCCTGTAATGCCTGGCAATTTTGTTTGGGGCTTCCATGGCACTGAGGCGCTTGAAGCAATGAGCTGCAAGTGGCCTTACTTTCTTCATCATAGCTTCTCCTTTGAAGCACCAAGAAAGCCTTGGTGATATGAATTTTGAAAGCAAAGCAATATGGCACAGGAAGTGGGCTTTGGGAGTGACAGTGAAGAGCTGATTGTTGCCTGCTTCACGAAAATGCCGTGCTACACCCAGCTGCAGATGGAAAAGTGCAAATACAGACTTGGCCAAAGATTCAGAACTCTGAGCATCAAGTGAAAGATCATGTATGATGTCTTCACATCGATTGGTCAGCTTCAGCGTGATTCCAATCTTCTTATGCCAGGGGTCTTCTTTGCCACAACACAATTCCCAGAGATGTAGCATTGCAGGGCCAAAGCAACTGATTTCGGCAGCCTTTCCTCTCAGTTTGTGGGGGCCTTTTTTTCTGGTGAACATGGATGTTCTCCCCAAGAACTTGCAAGGATGCCTAACTGAAGAACTCTTTTGGAATGATTTCAACTTATCCCAGAGAACAAGCACATTTTCTTCTGATGAACCATCCATGCAATAATTGCAGTGGATGTACAGGCAGCTTCCAAACAACACCTGGCCTGTGCCCAAGTATTTGCAATGCATATAGTCATAACAGACATTAAGGGCAGTGACACCAGGAACACCAAACAAGGCATTGGAAGGCTTTCCAGGCCAGAGGCGCCAAGAAGAAGTGTGCCGTTGGTGGCCCACCCATTCACAAGCACCAAGCCTGAAATCTTCCCAAGCCAGCCCCAAAGGCTTGCATAAGGCACAAAAATCATCCTTCTTGCTCCACCTGGGAAGGCCAAGTGTGGAAGCCAAATAATCTAAGTCACCCAAAATACCAAAAAGGATGCCTCTGTAGCCACCGGCAAGCTGGCATCCAGCCCTAGTTGCTCCCAGCGTTCCGGCAGCAAATGGCTGGCCCAAGTGGTCTTGAGCAGGCCATGTTCCATGGAACAAGCAAGTGAAGCTCCAAGCAAGAATGGAGAAACAGTCATCCAATGTTCGTTGACTTCCCACAGAATCAACAACACCCCAAATATATTGCTGCATGAGAGCTGTGGATCCTTCTCCAAGAAGAGAGCTCCATGAGAAATTTGTAACATCTTGCAAGAAACCTTTCCAGCTCCAGAAGTGGGGACTCCATCCCCATGCAAGCTCAAGGGAATGGCCCATTGGAGTTGGCTGGCATCCAAGGGGTGGTCCTCCATGCATGGATAGTTCTTCGCCACCTCCCAAAACTGCTTCAACTTTTCAGGATGTGGTAAAATGACTTCCCTCCAAGATTCTTGATAATCATGAAATAAACTTGCAAATATTTCATGTGGCAAGAAAATTCCTTGCATACTACTTGCCTTTTTCTTGAAGTGGATGCAATGCAAGCTCTGTTGAGGCAGGCTGCTGTAAGGCTTGGCCAAGGCCAAAAGATCTCTGTGACAATTTTGAGGTGCTGCACCATGATGGCCCAATGCTGCAAGTTTCTCCAGGGTCTTGAATTGCACATTGCCCATTTGAGATAGGTCACACATAGCCAGCTCAGCAATATGTTGAACCTTTTGTGGTGATAGTTCACCTTTGGCCCAAGATTCTATCAAGAACTTTGCAAGTTTACTTTGGCCCCTGGAAGAAGCATTGGAGATAGTTCTTGCAGCTTCCACTGCTTCTGCTGCAGCTATCCTTTGTCTGATGCCTCCACCCTTCCTTTTTTTGGCAGGAGGCCCCTTCTCAGACCTTGCCATGGCTTACTTAAGCCCTGGAATTGGAAAACATGTTGTTAGATTCCATGATACCATGGAAGACAAGCCCTCTTAGGATTCTTTTGAAAACTACTACCCCAAACATGACAAGATTATTTGTGAAAATCATTAGATGTGGCGGCTTGGGGTTCTGCATGAAATTGGAAAGATCCTTGGGCCATTCATATAAACAAGCATGGCCTGTCAATTCTTGTTTCATGCTGTTTCCACAGATGTTTGGTGAATGCCATAGCTGATTGGCATGCTGTAGCTAAACTTGTTGAGTGAAAGGTGAAATGAGTGGTCAAGTGACATGGTCAAGTGAAATGGCCAAGTGAATTCTGACTGAACCTGTGAAGAAGCCATGCTGGATGCAGAAATTGTCAAGTGACATGGACAAGTGAAGTGGTCAAAGCAAGTGAAGGCTGCATATGGTTGTCAAATTGGTTTGTTAAATTCTCAAATGATGTGGGGAAAGGAAAAGGCACTATATGAACAAACAGGTGGTAAAAATTTCAAGTGAAAAGGGTTGCCAGTGGTCAAGTGAAAGTAGCAAGTGAAGAATGCAGCAACACCATAGACACATATTAGCAAGTACCACAAGATGCAAGCAGGGTAGGTGGGAATTTCCAAGGAAGTGAAGAAATCAAGTGAAACTGGCCAGTGAAGAAATCAAGTGAAAATAGCATGAACAGAAGCACAGATCTTTTAATTGGAAGTGCTGCTGCGTTCTCTTCACTGAGGTCTGGCTTGGTTTCAACTCAACATGGCTTGTTCCAAGGCCAAGCTGGTTTGCCACAGGGCAGAAGCGCTGAGAATAGAGACAACAGGGGATTGTAGCCAAAAGCTTGGTTGCTTCCACTGTTTCAAGACACCTGGCTTGACAGCAGGCAGCTCTGACAGCTTCCAGAGGCTATGCATTTGAGCTCAAAACCCCACCCTTGCTATTCATATCCACATTGTTTTCCTCCTGATGTTATGATTCATTGCTGATTCCTTTTGCCTCTTCATGTTGAATCTTGTTTGACTTGTCCTATTCCTTCGACTCGATTGTTGTATTTTGGGGCAAGGACGGTATTGTTGTTACCGCAGCTTTATTTGGTCTTCCTCACCATGAACAACAAACGCGACGCATCCGTGGCAAGCCTACCGTGGCCTATTCCTCATCTTCGGCAACATTTGACCGGACCGCTCCTACCTGGTACTACTCCGCCACCCTCGAGCCCGGCACCACACCATGGACCAACCTTACCTGGAACTGCTTCATCTTCCTCTATTCCGGACCCAACAGGCGCACCATCCTTCACCTCGGATACACCAGAAGTTGCGACGGCACCGTGCCCCCTCACGGCCGGAAACCACTGATGTCTTCACTCCCGGCGAGCATCGCACCGACCATGAATTCTTCACGGAAAGGATCGTGCACCAGGTCTTCTTCAAGACCTACAACTAAAATGATGAACGGCAGGAACTTTGGATCAATGAAATCAATTCCGAAGGTTATTCTCGACTTGGACCACCCGAACAATATTTCTACTTCTTGACGGGCAATGATGCATATGCTCGACACACCGCGGACTACTGGCGAGCCTTCTTCAACATTCCAAAACGTCACTTTGAGTATCCTCATCGCTAATGTGTGCCTCTGATTAGTGTGAGGGCCCCCCCCCAAAACAATTTGAGGATACTCTATAACTCGCACTTTTTTTTGCCCCCCCTCAACATTTTTTTGGTCAATCAACTTAAGAAAGGATTTCAATTTACTTTCAATTGATTTCAATTTACTTTCAATTGATTTCAATTTTCTTTCAATTGATTTCAATTTATTTTCAATTGATTTCAATTGTTTTCAATTTATTTTCAATTGATTTCAATTTAATTAAGTATGTAATTTACTTTTAATTTACTTTCAATTGATTTCAATTTAGTTTCAATTGATTTCAATTGATTTCAATTGATTTCAATTTACTTTTAATGTACTTTCAATTTACTTTCAATTGATTTCAATTGATTTCAATTTACTTTCAATTTACTTTTAATTTACTTTTAATTTACTTTCAATTTACTTTCAATTGACTTCAATTGATTTCAAGTTACTTTTAATTAATTTACTTTTAATTTACTTTCAACTTACTTTCAGTTGGTTTCAATTTTCTTTCAATTGATTTCAATTTATTTTCAATTGATTTCAATTGTTTTCAATTTATTTTCAATTGATTTCAATTTAATTAATTATTTAATTTACTTTTAATTTACTTTCAATTGATTTCAATTTACTAATTTACTTTCAATTGATTTCAACTGATTTCAATTGATTTCAATTTACTTTTAATGTACTTTCAATTTACTTTCAATTGATTTCAATTGATTTCAATTTACTTTCAATTTACTTTTAATTTACTTTTAATTTACTTTCAATTTACTTTCAATTGATTTCAATTTACTTTTAATTTACTTTCTTTTTTTCACTCCCAAAAGTTGGTGCTCACAATAGAGTACCATCCAGACAATTATATTATTGAGTAACTGAGCCAATCATGAGGTACCCCCTTGAAAACTTGTCTGGGTGCTGTTTTTTTAATAAGGGTTTAATAAGGCATCTAATTATTTGAAAAACCTTGCATTTTAAACTTTTAACATAAATATAGCTTTCTAAAGTAAAAGTAATTACCAGCTTTACCCAAAGAAAGGTGGATAAAGGGTTTTAGTTTTTTTCACTCCCAAAAGTTGGTGCTCACAATAGAGTACCATCCAGACAATTATATTATTGAGTAACTGAGCCACTCATGAGGTACCCCCTTGAAAAATTAATGAAAAATAAAGCAATTTAAAAAACAAAAAAGAAATGAAACAATGAAAAAATGAAACAATAGTAATTATATAAATAAAAATAAAATTAAAATAAAAATAGAAAAGTAAAAAGTAAAAATAAAATCAAAAGAGATGAGCTAAAAATAAAAATAAATTATATAATTAATTCATTTCAAAAAAACAATAAAAGATTTGGAATAAAAAAATGAAACAAAACATCTGGAAAAATATTCTCACAATAGAGGCTCCCCCCCAACAATTAGCATGTTACTGAATTAGGAGCAAGAAATTTCTCACAATAGGGTACCAAGCTTCTAATCAGAGGCTAACATTATGGACATTTCCACTACACTACACGTTTCACCAGGCTGCACCTCACCCTCCATCGACTCCTACACCAACAGCCACGCCATCATCCACGCCCAATGTTGCAACACTGGCTGCCCAGCTTCAGGAACACTTGTTCGCCCAATCCACATCCGGGATCATCCGGGACAGTACCCACGTCCAACGCATCCATTTTGACTCAGCAGATGCCGATCGAACAACTTCAAGCCCTAGCACGAGCTTTGCAAACTTTAGCCTCCTCGAGCCCTTCTGACTCCGCTATGAGCTAAGCAGCATGCTACTTGCACAGCTGATCTCTTCGACAAAAGACCCTGCTGCGGCAGGGTGTGTGTGTACCATCTGAATAGATGTAAAACTTCTACTTCCTTTGTCTGATTGTAAGCTTGCAGTGGGCCAGGAACCCATGACTGTCTGCCCGGCCAACAAAGACCAGACAGCATCGGGGTGTAAACGTACCTGCAATTTCTATTTTGCAATCGGCATGGCACGGGGCTAAGCTGAGAACCCCAATCACAATGATTTTATTTCTTCCCGGTTGACTCAATCTGGCATTTATTCCTTTTCATCGACATGGCGAAGGGCCAAGCCGAGAACCCTATCGCGACAAGTTGTTTATTCATTTGGGATTTATTCTTTTTCGTCGACATAGCAGAGGGCTAAGCCGAGAACCCTGACATGGCTATTTATTCGGAATCTTTTTGGCCTTTTGGAATCTGGTTTTATCTACGTTCGACGTTTTCGGAGGACCTTCAACTTTTTTGCAATTTTCATCCAAGAGATCTACCTTAGGTCATTGTTTCTAATTTCTAATCCATTTGCATGTGAGGGGATTCAGTTCCCAACGGATCACTTAAACGATCCATTCTTGTCTAGTGTGTGTGTGTGCAAAAACACTACATGAAATCAGCTTATTTTCCCCTGTCATGGGATGAAAGCCTGATAGTTTACCTGTTTGCTCTGCGGATCTCCCAATCATATATCATACAATTGAGCTGAACATATTTTATCTGAATTGGGGCCAAAATATGTTTTTATATGACACGAAGCAAGATGTTATCTTGACGCAACTGCCAACTGCACGTAGCTCTCTGGAAACGTTTCAAACATGTTGCACGAACACACACGCACACACAAACCGGAATTGTTTGTAACAGTGATAGACTATTGCCTGTGCACGATGTTACGAATGGGGACGAGTGGGGGCACAGTGCCCTGCAAGTGCACATAAACCAGCTATGGCGAACCTGGCCCGTTCTGTTTTGTCCGCAAAAACGACGCTGTCTAAAGAGTCTATAGGCAGTCTATGCAACATGATTTCGCGTTGCATTGTGCTCAGGCTTCCAGAGCCTCCACGGAGTTTGAACCGACAAAATGTGTTTGACTCAATTGACCAATTGACTCGTTTGACTTTCTGATGGACTGCTTCAACCATAGATCAAGACAGGTCATGATAGGTCATCTGTTTCAGCTTTGACAGCTTTGACTGTGGTCCTTCAGGGCCAAACCTAAATCTGAGATGCTGTGAGTGTCAAGTCCCAGTATTTGAACCTAGTTGAAACATCCAAATTGAAAATTGGTAAAGAGCTGCGTTCACAGATCCACAACATCCCCAAAGAACCAAAGCCTGCACTGATCGCAATTTGATGTGTATCCACTCTTGACATCATCCAATTTCGGCCACTATCCAGCAAAGTACTTGGAGGATCTTGCATGGGTCATATACTGTATTTCTGCAACTGTTCAATCCATTTCAGGCAACGCAGTTGACAATAATCGCGTTCATCTTGGACAAAGTAACAAGAAAGAACACATGGAACGAAGCAGTGAACCCAGTGAAAGAGTGATTTGTTTTCCTCAGTCTGCACAAATACCGTATGCAAGCACCTACAGTGTCTGCGGCATCCTGTAAAAAATCCAAGAAGAGAAAACTACAGAGTAAATGCACGGTCAAATCCTTGTGTTGATGAAAGATACATTTCTTTGCACACTGAATCCATCGAGCCTTCTTTTCGGCCAGGTCAGACGTTGCTTAAGTGGTTCTGCGCAACGCGACAAGTCCGACAAGTAGCAAATAAAATCTCTTGGGGGGCAATCTGCCTGTTTCTGTAAATCTTTGGATCCATCAAGTTGAATAAAACTCCAAATCCTTCTGGAATTGCGCTTGTCTTCACAACCGTGTCTACAAATAATTTCTTTCTAGGCGCAAGGGTCTTAAGCAACTGCAAGAGTCTAGATTAATTAAATCTGGATTGACCAGAAAAATCTTGGGACTATATATATATATATATATATTTTTTTTGAAAAGTTTCAAGGCAGCAATGTTGTCACTCTGTTGCAGCTGTTGCTGTGCGCACTGTTTTGATTGTGCTGTTGGACTCAGTCCAGGCTCAAGGCCTGTTGATCCAAAATGTTGCCATGAACATCCAGTGACATGTTGGAACTGTACACGAATGTGTGTTGGACAGTGTTGTCTCTTAACACCACCCCTCAAATTGTTGGGGAATTCCCACACATTGAAGTACGAACACTGTTGAAATGGAATCACATTACATGGCTATTGTTGGATTCAGTGTTGATCCCTGTACAAGGGCTGATGGATTGTACTTTGACATCTGTTGCCCATACCGCAGATGTTGATCAAACACTGTTGCAGAATCTGTACACGCTCCGGCTCTCAGTTGTTGAACCTCATGCGCAGGGGATCTGTTGAAGATCCACAGACTGTTGACTAAGGTGCCAGTCTCACCTGTTGGATGATGTTTCATCCCTCCATTTGCTGGTCCTCTTCCATTGTTGCACCATGATAGTTGTTGAACTCTTCCACAAAGCGCCCAAAGTTGGTGCTGCTGTTGATGTACTCTAGGACCGCAATGTTGCCCCTGAGCCTTTCAGGAGTTTTCGATCCCCAGTAGGGAATCTGCACTCCCTGTTGCAATGGATGTTGCCCTTCAAGGATCTGACCCAAATGATGTTGGATCTCCAGGGGCATTTTGCTGCAAGCTTGGAAGCCCGTGTATTCGAGGGCATTCACCAAGGCTGCAAACCATCCATGTTGAGGTCCAGTGACCTGTTGGATGGGAATTGGCACATTGTAGTGCCACACGTAGCCCTGTTGCCAGGATGTGGCCTGTGCGATGGCCTGAATCACGTTGCCACCTTGTGCCACTGTTTTCACATCCCATGTTTGAATGGAGATGATCTCATCCTCTGTGAGGCGCATCTGTTGCCCCGTTTCTATCTGGAGCTGACTGGCCATGTTGTATCCACGGTTGAAAAGGTTCACCGTGGATTGCCCCAATCTCTTTCTCTGTTGTGCCAGGTTGGTGTCCAGGCACATCAGCTTCACCTTGTTCCAACTGGAACTTTCCAGGTGAAGTTCCGTTGAGTGAAAAAAGAGGGTGAACATAGCCAGCGTGGGCGTTGCTGAAAGAATCAGCTTGTCCCACCTTGGGCTCAGGCAATTTCCCTTCAACGTCGTTGGAATGCCTGTTGGAGGCGTCATCGCCTCAAACATCTCTGTTGGCATTGCCAACCACCAGACGTCCTCTTGGTTGTTGAAAGCCGCTGCGTTGTAATCCTCGGGTTCCATGTTGGTGGGGTTTGCCACCTGAGACATGTTGACCGCACGGGTCAAGAGACCCAAGTTGCTCATGGTGATCTGTGGGATCACCGGCACCGTTGGCGCGCTCGCCACGTGGATGTTGAGGAGAGTCGCCATCCTCAACGTCAAACGTGTTGGCTTCGACCACCGATGTTGGAGCAATACGGCTGCTGAGGCCAAACAAAAAAATGTTGCACTCACGGTTGGTCAGCAAACTGTTGAATTCTTCAAACCTTGCAAAAAAACATGTTGTCTCAGACCGTCATGTTGTCATACACGTCCACAATCATGTTGGATCCGCTATGTTGAAGAAGTATATGACATAGAGATCTTGTTGAAATACTGTACAAACATATTGTTGATATACTCCGTGATGAAGTATAGAGGATCACTATGGTATAGTCCCTGTTGTCAACCTTTGTTGACACCATGGCTCAGAAAGAAATGTGTGTTTGTGTGTGTACGCCACGCACGATGTTCGCACGATGTACACGCGTTCGCACTTTAACACGCTAGCTGCAGTGAAACTGTTGTTGTTGCTGGTTGTTGTTTGCTCAGTGATGCTGGGTGCTGATGCCAACATCACTGATGTGACGCAGCAGCGTCTCTGTGGCCACGTACTTGGTGAAGATGTCGGCCGGGTTGTTGATCGTGTTGATCTTGACAATCTTCACAAGGTCATGTGCGACCAATTGTTGTATGAAAAGGTGCTTGAGCTCGATGTGTTTGGCTTTCTTTGATGCTCCAATTCTTGTTGCCATGCTCTTTCCGCTTGATGAGTCGGTGTGTATGCGGATGTTGATCTTCTTCATGTTGAGAGTTTCTTTCAGGAGGTTGCTGATGTGAAGTGCTTCTGTTGCTCCTGTGTTGATTGCATATAGTTCTGCTTCCGCGCTGCTCAGCGCAATTGTTGCCTGTGTTCTGCTTCCGTAGTGAATTGTTGCGCCAAAGACTTTTATCAGAAATCCTGTTGTTGACTTCCTTGTTGTTGCACATCCTGCCCAGTCGCTATCGACAAAGACTTGGATGTCTGGCACTGCTTCGGCTGTTGGTGTTCTGGTTGTTGGTCTCACGCTTTGTTTGTAATGTTGTGTCCCTTTGATGTACCTAAGCAAATGTTTCAGCTTCTGCTGGTCTGCTGTTGTTGGCTGTGTCAATGCTCTTGCAAGCTCTTTTGTTGCAAAGCCAATGTCTGGCCTTGTGTAGGTCATCCATTGTAGTTTGCCAACCATTCTTCGGTAGGCTGCATGTTCTTCTTTGTTGAGTTCTTGTTCCATCTCTGATGTTGATTTCAGAGTGTTGTTGCCTGGTGCTGGTGCTGGGTTGCAGTTGAGCATGCTGGCTTCTTCCAGCAGCTGTGTTGTGTAGCTGTCTGCTAGGCTGATCTCATAGTGGTCACCTTTGTTGCAGATGTTTCTGCCCAGAAAGCTAATGGTGTTGCCGACTGTGAGTTCTCCTGTTGGACGGAGTAAAAGATGTTGCTGAATGCTCTTGAGCAGCTTGTTGACCGTCTCCTGTTGTCCAATGAAGAGCAGGTCGTCGACATAGCATAGTATGTATGCGTCTCCTTGTGGTGTTGCATAGACATTGGGCTCGCTGACAAGTCGTCGTAGTCCAAGTTGTTGCATCACCTCTGCCAGGTGATTCTGCCATGCTTTTGGGCTGCTGCGTAGACCATAGATGGCTTTGTTGAGTCGCCAAACGATTTGGTCGAAGGCGTTGTAGAACTCTGCTGGTGGATACATAAAGAGGTCTGCTGTCGCTGCTGCTGCATGAAGAAAGGCTGTTGAAATGTCTCCTGTGAGACAAATCCAGTTGTTGCAGAGTGCTAAGACAAGTAACATCCTCAACACGCAAAAGATTGGTGTTGATGCAAAGATGTCGTCGTTGTCGTTGATCTCCTCAGTGTAGCCCTTTGCTACAATTTGTGCTCGAACTGTGTTGCCTTTCTGTCGAAGAACCCATCTTGATTTGATGATCTTCTTGCGTTGTTCTGGTGTGAGTTGGCTTATGTGTACCTCTGTGTACAATCCTTGTTCCTTCATTGACTTGATTTCTTGCTTCATTCCTTCCGTTGTTTGTTCTTTGTCTAAACCTTCGGTGTTGCTCACCCAAGGTTCCAGGAGAATCTGTTCACGTTGGATCTCCTGTTCATCTTCGTTGGATGTTGCTTCTATCTTCTGTCCTTTCTTCGTTGTGACTGTGACTTGTGATATCCTCATCCTTGTTGTTGGTGGCTCCTGAGCTGTCTCAGGTCTGCTGGCTGCTGTGGCTCTTTCTGTTGTCCTTGCCTGCTTTGGTGAGCTGCCTTGTGTAATCTCGTCTGCTACTTCTCTTTTGCTTTGTGTTGGCAATGGAAGTGGCTGCCTTGCTGTTTGCGTTGCTGGCGCTGTTGCCATTGGAAGGTCTGTAAGTGCTTGTGGTGCTGTTGTGTGTGGTTGTCCCACGGCTTGTGGTTGTTGACTCTGCTGAGTCTGTGTGCTTGTTGTCGATTGCTGCTTTGTTGCTGCAGATTGTGGTAGTACCACAATGCTTGGTGTTGTTGGTGGTATCATGGCTGGCGAAGAGTTGATGATGTCCATCAACTGCTTGTTATATTTGTCTGGCTTGATTTGTCTTCTTATGGTCCTTGCTTTGACCACTTTGTTGCTGATGCCAAGTATGTTCTCGTTTGTTGAGTTGTCCTTACCTAGCCACATGGCTGGGTAGAACCTTGCTTCCATCTTTGGCATATGCTTTGCTGTTGGTAGCATGTAAAGAACTGTTTCACCAAACTCACAGATTGGTGTCTTGTGTTCTTTGCCCCATCGTCTGTAGTAGCTTGTGTTTCCATCAGAGTGGATGGAACCCTGTTGAGAAGGTATGCTGAGTGTTTGACTAGCCAAGGCATGATGGGATGCTTGCTGTTGAGCTTGATGCCATAGTTGGTCTTGAGTTGAAGCTTGACGGCTCTGACAGCATGGCACAGCCTGTTGCACCAACAGATGACTCCTCTGCTGGAGCGCGTGCGGCGCGTCGTTTGAATCAAGCTTACATGAAGATGTATCAGTTCCTGTCTCATGGGGTTTGGCGACATCTAGGCAGTTCTGAAAGCCAACGATCAAAGGCAGAAGGATGAGACTGCCTACGGAGCCAACACTCGGCATGATGACGGCATTGGTGGTCAGCAGCAACCCAGAAGTCAGATCGTTTGACTTGCATACTGCCCTGCAGCTTGTTCGATCAACGTGGAAAAGTACTTTCAAGAGATTGGAGAAGAACAACGCTGAAAGGATTGAATTGCTGCCCACATTGCCTGCTACCTTTGCGGAATTTTCCAGCCCGCATTCAATCCAGATTGTCAGACCAGGTTGCAACACAGGATGCTTGGCTTCTGACGGAAGGTCAGCTGGCTGTCTTGCAGCGGCGCGTTAAGCATCGGGGGCATGGGCAGCAGGCAGGTGAGGCTGGCGCAGGTGCGCATGAGTTGGCACATACGCTTTTAGCTTTGTTGCCTCCAATCTCTGCGGGAGATTATAGGAAGCGGGAGCAGGGTGGATTGAAAAATCTGCAGGTCTTTTCACCTCCTGCTAAACGTTCTCCAGCGTTGCCAGCTGGTTCTCGTGCATCGACGGCAGAAGCAGCAGCGTCTTCGCGTACTCTGGGCACACATCGTGATCGGCTTGCTTTGATGGACTGCCCTGCGAGGGCACACACAAGCACGTCTGCGGGACGTGATGGGGATCGGCACCTGGTGGAGCAGCCTGCGAAGCAGCTCGGCGCAAGCGCTGTGGGAGCAGGAGCGCCTCCGCCGTGTGGGACGCAGGGGGATCAAGTGGTCCTGCGTGGGCCATTGATGCAAGCGCCAACATCCGGTCAATCTTTGGCTGCACATGTGACTCCCCGGGACGGGAACGTTTCAACGCCAATGCGAAAGACTGTGGCTGTTGGCACCCTGAGCATCGCATATTGATTAGAATCAATATATTGATTTTGATGGGTTGAAAAATCAATATCAGATATTGATTTTTCAAATCAATATTTCAATGTAAAAAATGATGGTTTTGACCATATGAAATCAAGAGAAAAATCAATATTTCAGGTGCTGCAAAACAAGCATTTTTCAAGGAAAAGTCGAGATCTTTGCCTCTGGTCATGGGTGAAACATGATTATATAGAAAGGCTACTTTGGCCTTTTCCAAAGAGCTACATTTTCCAAAGCCTCCTTGGCCTTTTCCAAGGCTTCTTGGCCTTTTCCAAAACTCCTGTGCCTTTTCCAAAGCCTTGTGAGCCTTTTCCAAAACTCCTGTGCCTTTTCCAAAGCCTTGTGCGCCTTTTCCAAAACTCCTGTGCCTTTTCCAAAGCCTTGTGAGCCTTTTCCAAACTCCTATGCCTTTTCCAAAGCCATGTGAGCCTTTTCCAAAGCTCCTGTGCCTTTTCCAAAGCCAACCTTTTCCAAAGCCCCTGTGCCTTTTCCAAAGCTCCTGTGCCTTTTCCAAAGCCAGCCTTTTCCAAAGCTCCTGTGCTTTTTCCAAAGCCAGCCTTGTCCAAAGCTCCTGTGCCTTTTCCAAAGCTCCTGTGCCTTTTTCAAAGCTCCTGTGCCTTTTCCAAAGCTCCTGTGCTTTTTCCAAAGCTCCTGTGCCTTTTCCAAAACCTTGTGAGCCTTTTCCAAAGCTGTGCCGTTTCCACAGCTGTGCCTTTGCCAATGCTTTCTAGAAGATTTCATCTTCTTCATCCCAAAGAGGCTTTTCCAAGCCTCTTGTCGACAAGAGGTGGAAGAAAATGCGATACTTGGGACAAAGCTTAGTGCTAATCTTAGTTGAAGATACACCAAAGCTAATGGAGTGAGCCATCTTGCTCACATGTCCCACAAAATCTTCCCCTCTGAAGCACCACTGCCTTCTGGGGTTCATGAATTTGGAATTCAGAAGCAAATGTATGAAGGTGTGGTGTTTGGCAACAATGGCAAATGAATTTCTACCCTTTTCCAAGGACCAGGAATTCAACCATTTGTATGCCAGCAGAAACTCTTTTCCAAGAGCCAAGCATTTGGCAAATTGTGAAGGAGATAAAAATGTCCCTGCTTCATCCCACAAAGCCACCAGCTTTTCCAAACTGGTGGCTGCAGAGATCATTTTTCTTTCTTCCTCCCTCACATGCATAGTTGGGCCCAAGAGCTTTTCCAAGACTGGCACAATTGCTGGTAGGAGGTGCTTGGCCTCTCCAGCTTTAATGTCTAAAGATGCTTTGGAAGCCCATGGCTTGCCTGCATCTGTAAACATGGCCAACCTTAAGTTGGTCAATCTATTGGACAGGTTTTGAGACCTGTACTCTTCTTTGATTGCATCAAAGATGAATCCAAGCCTTTTCCAAGGCTTTTCCTGACAGACCTTTCCAGGCCCCTCCCACCAACAGGCATAATGCAATATACCTCCAAGAAGGTGGGAGTATAATCCTTTACAGAATAAGATATGCACGGGATCGCCCCTCACATTCTTTGCACTGACATGGGGCAGTGAGAAGATGGGGTAATCTGAACATGGATCCTCCAAATGCTCCTGGTGTGTCCAAGTTTCAAAGCTGGCCTTTTCCAAGTCCAGCTCTTTGACACTCAGGCTGGGATCACAGTCAGCAAAGTTCTCTCCAGCACATTCCCAACATGGGTAATGGGATGCCCAATGGGGCAATCCCAAATGATTGCTGTAGAACTGGCCCATCAGTGTTCTGTGGAAACGTTCGGCACTTCCTTGTGCTTGTGATGTGTAGGCTGGTGCTTGCCTAACTGCTATGTTGCTGCCCATTGCTGTTGCCACCATCTTGAGCAAGGAGATGATGAAGTCTTCCTGGTCTGACTGCAGAACGGTATTGTTGAGAATTGCATGTGTTCTGCCACATTCCATCAGGAATTGTTGAAGGCAAACTGACAGGTATTGTACGTGTTGTGCCTTGTCCTCAAGTTGAACTGCCATACATATGCTTGTTTCAACGTCCACTGCTGTAAGGACTGATGTTGTTTGCTTTTCTCCTAGTGCTTCGTAGTACATCAGATCCACTTGGATCCCTGGTGTTTTGCTTGTTTGCTTTGGATGGTTGTCCTGTCTTCCTTTGCTTTGTACGCATGTTGGACACCAGCTTCTGTAGGGAAGGTGTGTGAGCTCGTGTTCCCTTCTTTCTTGTTCTGTTGGTTGTTGTGGTGTTGGCACTCCTTTTGCTCCCTTGGCTTCTTGTTGCTCCTCTGGCTCATCTGTGATGAACTCATCTTTGTATGCTGCGTTTTCTTCAAAGTATGTTGAGCCTGTCCACTCTATGTTGAGTGTTGCTTTCCTCTTTGTCGTCCAGTCATCATCTATTCTATATCCTCTGTTGCCACTTGTTGGCTTCACCATTGTTTGTCTCCATGTTGTCAGTCTTGTCACGTCTGGTCCATTATCTGTTTGTTGTGGAATGTACATGTCCCTTCTTGGTTGGACATGCACACGTTTCCAATATGGACCTTCTTTGATCCAATAATCCTGTGTTGGACTGACTTCCTTTGGATGTAGAATTGCTGTTTGATATGGCTGCGTTGTGGTGGTCATTGCTTGACCAGTTGGCCTTACCTCTGTGAGAGGCTTCTTCACGTTGTGTCGATACATTGGTGTTTGTGGTTGATCAGCTGTGAGTTGTTGAGATGGTGTTGCTGGCCCTTTGGCTGGTGGAAGTGCTGGTTGTGGTGGTATGTTGCCTGGAAGTGTTGTTCCACGTTTCACTTTGAACCATGTTTCTCATGTCCAGTTGTTTCCTTGTATGATCCTCTTCTGTTGCTTCTTGTCGAGGTCTTGGTATGCTTCTTCAATGACCTCTGTGTTGTTGTTTGGTCTTTGTATGATTGTTCGTCTGTAGTTCTCCAACCTTTCTGTTGGAACTGGACATCTGCTATCTGGCATGAACAATGCCTTGCGTGTTGTCCTGTGGACTCTTACGAAGAAACCTTGGCTGTTGAATGTCCATAGATCATTCTTGTTGCGAAGGATCTCCATGCCTGCTGGTGTCAGTGTGACTGGTGATATTTTTGCTGTTGTTCCTTCTGCTGTTTGGTTGACTTCAAGCCTCAAGTTGGCTGGCAATGTGATCAGCACAACTGGCAAGAAGTATAGGCCTTTTCGTTGTTTCAGTGCTGAGTTGAATCCCTTGGTGTGTGTGATTGCTGGTGTTTCGTTGAGTTGTGTGTTGAACCCTTGTTCTGCCAGTCTTGTTACTGACATGATGGGTTGTGTCACATCACACACGTAGAAGGGAACAACTAGTGTTTGCTTGTTGATGTTGTGCATGCACACCCATTTGTAGCCATGCACTGGGATATCCTCGTCTGTTGCTGTCCTCAACCTAGGTCCTTGTCCATGTTGTAGTGGATACAGTGGTGTATCTGGTGCAAACCATGTTGGACAAACGTGTGTTGCTGCTCCACTGTCGATCATAATGTCCACCTCGTTGTCTCCTCTCTGCTGCTGCACTGCTTGAGCTGTGGTGGTTGCTTCATTGTGGGCACTTGCTGCCTGATGGCCCAGTGCTCCCACAAGTTGTATTGTTGGTGTCTGCGTGTTGGTTTGTGGCGCTGGCAAAGCTTGTTGTTGTTGTTGTTGGACTGGCTGGATGTTGTAGTTGCCTGACTGGTCATTGCTATACCAGTAGTTGTCGTACCCACTGTTTGGGTCATACCACTGGGATGTTCCATCCTGGTTCTGTTCCTGCGGTGTCTCTGCCATGTTGTACACCGCTGTTCGGCAATCCTTTGCCAAGTGGCCCTGTTGACCACATCTGTAGCATATTGCTGTTGGATTCTTTCCTTTTCCTTTGTTGTGAGCTCTTTTCGACTTTCCTTTGTTTCCTTTCTCTACTCCTTTTGGCTGATACCATTGCTGTTGCTTTCCTTTGCCCTTTCCTTTGTTGTGACTGCCATAGCCTCCGTAGCCTTTTCCTTGTTGGTATCCTTTTCCTTTGTGACCTCCTTTGTTGAATCCTTTTCCTTTGCTCTTTCCTTTTCCTTTTCCTTTGCCTTTGTGTGTTGCTCCAATATCCATTGGAGCTGGGCCTCCTCCTAAGTTGCTGCTGACTGGTTGTTGAAGTCTTGAGAACGCAGTTGTGGTTCTGTAGTACTCCATGATTGTTGTCCTCACCTCAGCATATGTTGGTGTTGCGCTGGCATTGAGGTGTAAGTGTTGTTGGAGTGGTGTTGTCTCATTCATGAGAACTGCTATCTTCACTTGGTCTGGTAGTTGTGCATTGTTGTCACGCTCGTAACGTGCAAGCTCAAATTCCCATGTTGAGAAGGACTCCTCAAAGTTGTTGGTGTCGAAAGTTGGCTTGAATAGTTTTGTGAGGTAGCCTATGCTTCTTGTTCCAACAGGTATTGCAAACCTGTTGCGCAGTTGCCTGTAGACCTCTAGGCCCATTGCGTCTTGGTATTGTCTGCAAACTGTTGCTGCTGCACCGCTGGTGATGTTGATAAGGATGTATTTGAGGTTGTTGCAAAGTTGTGTCCATTTCTCTCCTTCCTCTATTGTTGAGGCTGCACCGAGCAGCTCTGCATCTGTGAGCACTGTTGTTGCTCTTTCTGCTCTTGACAGCAGTTGTGGAAAGATGTTGTCCTGTAGGCCCATATACGCTGAGAACTTGTACTTCCATTCTTCGAATTTTGTATAGTTTCCATCATATGTTGGAGGTTTCAACTTCAGCCTGTGTGTTGATGCTAGGGCCTCTACTTCTGTCGGTCCTGTTGGCGATCCTATCTCATGTGCCATTGCCATCCTTGTTGCTGAGGGTCCCCCACACTATATAGTTGGGATCAAGCCCTCTCCTTGCGCACCTTGTTGTTGTGTTTGTTTCCTTTCCTTGTCGTTGCAGTGGTGGTGTGTTGGGCTGCTACCCTTTGTTGCTCCAGCTGTTGTTGAGAGTCCCCCCCCAGTGTTCTGGGATCAAGCCCTCTGCCTGTTGGAGCTCACCTGGATGCTTCCAGGACCACCGCTCCGCTACCATGAAAAGTTTCAAGGCAGCAATGCTGTCACTCTGTTGCAGCTGTTGCTGTGCGCACTGTTTTGATTGTGCTGTTGGACTCAGTCCAGGCTCAAGGCCTGTTGATCCAAGATGTTGCCATGAACATCCAGTGACATGTTGGAACTGTACACGAATGTGTGTTGGACAGTGTTGTCTCTTAACATATATATATAGATAGCATTGGAGATTCCAGTCCAAACTTGCTCAAGTTGCTGCTTCGCAAACTACTGTACCATGCCCTGCACACTACACTACCCCCACCACTAGCCGCCACAAATGCAAACACCTGAAAACAGAAGCAACCAAATATTGTGCGACACGCACGCAATTAAAAAGAAACAAACAAAAACAAAAAAGAACAAGAAGCAGAAGGGACAAGAACAACAAACTGAACGCATTTAATGAAGAAAATTAAAAGCAGGTAGGCCAGAGCACTTTCAAATTAAGGGGGCATATATGAGAACATACAGGACACTAGATGACATTAAGAAAAAGAACGGGAAAACACAATAAAATTAGAAGAGTATAATATATTGAATAGATCTAGTATGTATAATAATAATACGTATAATATCAAATTATATATGGGAAATATATGAAATTGTACAAACCAATGAATTAAGATTAAAATGACTTAAAATACGATTCCATCAATCAGCAACAAGGACTTGGCTGACTTGGCCTGCGCGTAGAGTCGCAAAATATTCCTTGGCTCCCAGCGCACCTCTAGGAGGTCACACTATGTCACACTGGTCACTTCAAAGATCTTCAACTCATTGAGTCGTGCAGCGATTTTACAAACATGCAAAGACATGTAAAGTAGGACTTGCGGCCTGAACATGTTTTTATAATTTTCTATTTGCCCGGCCGGCCGGCCAGTCTGTCTTGATTCCGGCCGGCCGGCCGGCTAGGCGTGTGTGAGCTACGTCCGGCCGGCCGGCCGGCCGCCTGGATACCTTTGCATTGGCGTAGTTTTTGGCTGGCCGGCCGGCCGGCCGGCTGCTTCGTTGGCTGCCTGGCTGGCTGTCTGGCTGTGCCTTCAATTGGCTAAGGTCTTGGCTGGCCGGCCGGCTGACGGCTGGCTGTACCTCCAATTGGCTAAGGTTTTGGCCGGCCGGCCGGCTGGCTGGCTGCTTGGCTAGTTGGCTGGCTGGCACGCTGGCTCGGCTGGTGGGCTTAGCTACTTGGTTCCGGATTTTAGTTAAAGTAAGCGCTAAATAGAATGTAAAGGACATGTTAAGATTCTGTAAGCTTTAAGAAATCTCAAACGAAATATGCGATAGTATGACCGCATAAATGTTAGGTAGATAGCGTATATGTTAGATAGAATGTTGAAGAATGGTAGACAGAGTAGGTGATAAAACTGGAATATGTGTTAGAGGAAATATGTTAGGGTTAGATAGAATGTTAGATTGAAGGTCGGGATTATTTGGCAGCTATAATGTAAAACATTCTTCCCCAGACAGTGTGTCTACACTGAGGGGTTCTGACGGTAGATGCGAAGGTTGGTGCTTGATCAGGGTGGTCACTCTCTTCTGCGGCATGTTACCGGTAAGTTTTCGTATAAAGCGTCGCGTATAAAATCTTGACATGCGTTTCGACTGCGCAGGCTCGCGCAAAGTGTGTGTCTGCGTTTTGGGCATTTTTCATGTAAATTTCCGTATGAAGTGGCTCTTGTGAAATCTTGACATGCGTTTCGATGTGGCAGTCTTGCATGGTCTTTGATTTCATTCATTTCAGTTTTTCATTCATTGCAGTCATTTCATTCATTTCATTCATGTTATACTTTTATTCGCATCATTTGTTTCATTCATTTCCTGCATTTCAGTCATTTCATTCATTCCTTCAATTCATTCAAGTCAGTCATGCAATTCGTTTCACTCGTTTCATTCCTTTCATTCCTTTCAATTATTTCATTCATTTATTTCCATGCATTTCATTCTTTTCGTTCATTTCAATCATTTCATTCATCTCATTCATGTCATACATTTCAATCATGTCATTCGTTTCATTCGTTTCATTCATTTCATTCGCTTCATTCGTTTCAGTCATTTCATTCATTTCGTTCATGTCATTTATTTTTTCCATGTGATTCGTTTCATTCGTTTCATGTGATTAATTCGTTTCAGTCATTGCATTCATTTCATTCACTATATTCGTTTCATTCATTTCATTTGTTTCATTCGTTTCATTCGTTTCATTCATCTCATTCATTTCGTTCATCTCGTTCATTTCATTCATTTCATCTATTTTTTTGCGTTTCATTCGTTTAATTCATTTCATGAGTTCCATTCCATTCATTCATGTCGTTTATTTCGTTCAATTCATTCATTTCATTCGTTTCATTTGGTTCATTCGCTGCATTCAGTTCATGTCATGTCATGTCATTTGGTACATTTCATTCATTTCGTTCATTGTATTCATTTCAGTCGTTGCATTCACGTCATTCATTTCATTTCATTTGGTTTCATTTCATTTCAGCCATTTCAGTCATGTCAGTCATGTCAGTCATTTCGGTCATTTCAATCATTTCAATCATTTCATTCATTTCATTCATTTCGTTCATGTCATTCATTTCGTTCATTTCATTGCTTTTATCCGCTTCATTCGCTTCATGAATTTCATTCATTTCAATCATTTTTCCACTTCATTCAATTCATTTCATTCATTTTGTTCGGTTCATTCGTTTCATTAATTTCACTCATTTCATGCGTTGCATTCATTTCATTCATTTCGTTCATTTCGTTCATTTCATTCGTTTCATTCCTTCCATTCGTTTCATTTGTTTCATTTGTTACATTCGTTTCATTGTTTTCATTCCCTTCATTCATTTCATTCATTTCATTCATTTCATCCGTTTCATTCATTTCATTCATTTCATGCATGTGTATCATTCCATTCATTTGCTTCCTTTCATCGTTTCATTCATTTCATTCGTTTCATGCATTTCATTCGTTTCATGCATTTCATTCGTTTCATGCATTTCATTTAGTTCACTCATTTCATTCATTTCCTTCATGTCATTCGTGTCATTTCTTTCATTTTGTTCATTTGTTTCATTCATTTCACTCATTTTTAGTCATTTCATGTCTTTCATGTCTTTCATTCACTTCATCATGTCGTTCATTTCATTCGTTTCATTCATGTCATTCATTTGTTTCATTGCATTCGTTTCATTCGTTTCATGCACTTCATTCATTTCATTCATGTGGTAAGTTTCATTCCTTTCAATCGTTTCATTCATCTCATTCATGTCATTCGTTTCATTTATTTCATTCGTTTCGTTCATTTCATTCGTTTCATTCGTTTCATTCGTTTCATTCATCTCATTCATTTTGTTCATTTCGTTCATTTCATTCATTTATTGCGTGTCATTCCCTTCATTCATGTCATGCATTTCATTGATTTCATTCATAACTTTCATTTCGTTAATGCATTTATTTCATGTGCTTCATCCGTTGCATTCATTTCATGTCATGTCATTTCATTGCATCTCATTTCATTTGATTCGTTTCATTCATTTCGTTCATTTTATAATTTTTTTTCGCTTCAATTCGTTTCATTCCTTTCATTTATTTCATTTCATTTCGTTTGATTTCATTTCATTTCAGCCATTTCGGTCATTTCGGTCATTTCAATCATTTCATTCATTTCGTTCATGTCATTCATGTCATTCATTTGGTTCATTTCATTATATTTCATTCATGTCATTGCTTTTATTCGCTTCATTCATGTCATTCATTCGTTTTATTTTGATTCATTCGTTTCATTCATCTCACTGATTTCATGCGTTTCATGAATTTCATTCATTTCGTTCATTTCGTTCATTTCATTCGTTTCATTCATTTCACTCGCTTCATTCGTTTCATTTATTTCATTCATTTCATTTATTTCATTCATTTCATTCATTTCCTCCATGTCTTTCGTTTCATTCGTTTCATTCGTTTCATTTCGTTCATGCGTTTCATTCATTTCACTCATTTCAGTCATTTGATTTCTCTCATTCATTTCATCATTTCGTTCATTTCATTCGTTTTATTCATTTCATTCATTTGGTTCATTTCATTTGTTTCATTCTTTTCTTGCATTTCATTCATTTAATCCATGTCATTCGTTCATTCGTTTCATTCCCTTCATTTGTTTCAGTCATTTCGCTCATTTCAGTCATTTCATTTCTTTCATTCATGTCATCATTTCGTTAATTTCATGCGTTTCATTCATTTCATTCATTTGTTTCATTTCTACGGTTCGTTGGTTTCATCCGTTTCATGCATTTTATTCATTTCATTCACGTCATTCGTTTCATTCCCTTCATTTGTTTCATTCATTTCACTCATTTCAGTCATTTCAATCCTTTCGTTAATTTCGTTCATTTCGTTTATTTCATTCATTTCTTTCAATCTTATTTGTTTCGTTCGCTTCATGTGTTTCATTCATTTCATTGTTTTCATTCAATTCAGTCATTTCATTCGTTTCATTCATTTCATGCATTTCATTCCTTTCATTCATTTCAGTCATTTCATACATTTCAGTGATTTCATTAATTTCATTCATTTCGGGCCTTTCAATCATTTCATTCCTTTCATTCGTTTCAGCTATTTCATTTCATTTCTTTCATTCATTTCATTCATTTTATTCATGTCATTTCTTTCATGTTGTTCATTTTTTCACTTCTTTCATGTCATTCATTTCGTTCATGTCATTTGTTTCATTTGTTTCATTCGTTTCATTCATTTGAGACATTTCAGTTATTTCATTCATTTCAGTCATTTCATGTTCATTTCATTCAGTTCACTCATTTCAATCATTGAAATCATTTCATTCCTTTCGTTCATTTGAGTCACTTCATTCATTTCATTCCTTTCATTCATCTCATTCATTTCGTTCATCTCATTCATTTCATTCGTTTCAGTCTCTACAACTATTTCAGTCCTTGCGTTCCTTTCATTCATTTCATTCATTTCATGTATTTGGCTCATTTCTTTCAATTCAAGTCAGTCACTTCAATCATGTCATTCCTTTCGTTCATTTCATTCATTCCAATCAATTCTTTTGTTGCATTCGCTTCATTCATTTCATTCATGTCATTCGCTTCATTCGTTTGGTCCTTTTCATTTGTTTCATTCGTTTTGTTCATTTTCATTCCTTTCATTCGTTTCAATAATTTCACTCCTTTCAATCATGTCATTCCTTTCGTTCATTTCATGTCTTGGTTTCGTTTCATTCGTTAGATTCGTTTCATTCGTTTCATTCATTTCATTCAATGAACTTCTTTCATTTATTTGTTTTCATTCGCTTCATTCATTTCATTTGTTTCATTCATTGCATTCATGTCAGTCGTTTCTTTCATTGCATTCATTCATTTCATTCGCCGGGCTTGGCTGGCTGCCAGGCTGGCTGGCTGGCTGTCGCTTGGCTTCAGCTGGCGCCACGGTGGCTAGCTGGTTCTTGGTTTGTGGCGTCCGGCCGGCCCGCCAGCTGGGGCTTGGTTTGTGGCCGGCCGGCCAGCTTGGGCTTGGTTTTTGGCCGGCCGGCCGGCCGACTGGGGCTTGGTTTTTGGCCGGCCGGCCGGCCAGCTGGGGCTTACTTTGTGGCCGGCCGGCCGGCCAGCTGGGGCTTGGTTTGCGGCCGGCCGGCCGGCCGGCCAGCTGGTGCTTGGTTTTTGGCCAGCCGGCCGGCCGGCCGGCCGGCTGGCTGGGTGTGAAATAGCGGGCCGCACTAAGCTCGCAATCATAAATCTTTCTTAACATGTTTCTACCTTCTCTTTCTCAATACTCCATGTTCAATTCCTCTCAATTCCATGCACTAGACCGTCGGGCCAATTACTGTGGGTCTGATGCTGTTTGTGGCTTCCACCCATCTTCCGCTCCATCGAATCGTAGTTTGTTGTCCGTTTGGAATTCTTGTATGAGAACACATGGGATATCATGGGATCTTCAAACCGCACAATCCACACGGATGGTACCCCTTTGGGGTCCATGTATGAATGCGCAAAGGATTGCAAAAGACAATCAGTTGCCTTGCGGAGTTACTCAATCACTCACTCCCGTCACGCCCGTCCCCAGGCACATTCATTTGCGACCAAGACTCATGCAAGTCACAAATGTTTCACAATGCAGGACATCAGCCTGTCAGAAAGCAAGTAGGCCAAGCCGATACAGCAGAAGATATGCTCCGCGTCTGAAAAGCTTCCAAAGTCTGTCACACCACGGTCAAACAAGGTCAAGGTCAAAATAAACACCAGAACAGCCTTTGCATGCCTTAGCAGCCTTTGTAGAGTGGAAATGAGTGGAATATACGTTGACGATCTTTGACTTCTCATCTCCCTGTGTTTAAAAGACAACATATGCAACTTCAACCTTAACAACCCCACTCAACGACGAGTTTTGCCCGTTTCAAGCAGCACCTCAGTGATTGCGATCTCCTTTGCGAACCCAAAATAAGATGGTTGCACAGTCGCACCGAAAAGAAGTTGCTTCGGTGGGTCTCAAGTTGACCGTACCTACCGTACCCTGACCGTAGCCCACCTACAGAAACCAATCCTGCATTGCTTTTGGATTTAAATACTGTAAGTCTCAACCAATCTTAGAAGCGTGATTTCACGGTGCAGTTTCAGAGAATTTGAGACGGTAGCACAGTCATCCAAGTCATCCAAATTTCACAATGTCCATCTCCAAACTTGCCAAAGTCGGTCTGGACAGGATGACTCAGGACATTGAAACAACACCCCAGTCACCGATTACACTTTAGGTCCCAAAACGTGTCCTGCTCGTTGCTGTTGCTCTCGAACTTCAGCACCAAGAGACGTTCCCTGCACACAGTCTGAACTTCACCAGGCTTCATACACAACTTGGTAGCCACAATTTGATACAATTTGCACTCCTATCCCAAGCTTCAAGATTCAGTAACTTGATTTGTCTAGTGACGTCATGTCAATTACAAAAGAAAAGATTCACAGACCACTCAGCAGATCCTGACTGGTGTGAATTGCGAGAGACTACAATACAAATAGTCATCGAAAAGGTTTCGGTGCAGAATCTCATCACACGCCTTACAAAGGGTTGCAGAGAAATCTGCAGTGTACCATATGGTAGCTCCTTGCAAGCCGCTTGGCAAATCATGACGCTTTCTCATGCAATTGACATCTCTTCTCAACTACTGGCACAAAGTCGGCTCTTTTCACCTGCTGGTTCAAAGAGTCCCTGGTGTGTGCTTGGTATGCCATTGTTTGGCATCAGCACTGAGCTGAAAGACGAAGAGCTCGAAGACGTCAAGCAAAAACAAAAAAGATCGCGCCAGAGTGCTGACACTTAAGCCATCAAGTTCAAAAAATGATCCACGACAGGGTGTTGACACTCAAGCTATCAAGTCTGCTCGAAATCTGCTAAAACTCACTTCCACAAGAGACCCCTCAAAGGCCGGAAGGCTCATGGCCCCTTGAAGCTGCGCCATGTTGTGGCATCCACTTCAAAGAGATAAAATCGCATCTCTTCTCAACTACTGGCACAAAGTCGGCTCTTTTCACCTGCTGGTTCAAAGAGTCCCTGGTGTGTGCTTGCTATGCCATTGTTTGGCATCAGCACTGAGCTGAAAGACGAAGAGCTCGAAGACGTCAAGCAAAAACAAAAAAGATCGCGCCAGAGTGCTGACACTTAAAAGAAACTTCAATGAGGAAAGGGTGCACATTGAGATTGGGTGCACACCACTCTGCTGACACCCACTGGCCTGACCCAATCATGTCGAGGAGACCTTACTAGTTTAGTGATATTATTTTGATAGTTTCTGGATTTATGGTCATTCCTTTAATCCAGCTATATTAAGATAATGGTGTTTAAAATCCAATGGTTCCAAGTGGTCATAAAAACAAGTTTATGGTTCTGGGATGATATCACCGTGAATTCCTGTGCAAAGTGGAGGATGTTGCAATAAAACCCAAATGGTTTATTCCCATCAAATCAAAATCAGGGAATTTTGGTCTTAACCCCATGTAACCCCAGTATTCCCAATTCCCCTCACCCTACAATGCGGAACCGCCCCCGGCGGCTGGCTTGCTGCTTGCTGGATCCACATCCTTCTGGCAGCAGGCAGGGACCTGTTTGACTTCTTTCCGGGCTTTGGTCATGCCTTTGTTTTGCGCAGCTGCACATGTTGTGCCACACAGTTCCTCAAACTGTGAATGGGTAAATCCTACTCATGGTAGCTGTCACGGGATTTGATCTGCAACCAAATTCCACTGAATGTTGGAAATCACAGAACTATTTGTTTCAAGTTTCAACCAAAAAGTTGGCAATAGAAAATAGATGGATATTTGAATATGAATATGAATATTTTATGTATATGAGTACTTATGAATATGAATATGAAAATAGATGGAAATAGTCATTTGCCGTGCTCAGCAATTGTATCAAAATTCTCAGCATCTAGGCTAAGGAAACCCATGCCCTTCAGCCACCTCACCAAATCATCCAGTGGCCGCCACCTGCATGGAAGTGCAGGTCGGTTTGATTTTTAATATACTAAAAACTGGGAATTGTAAGGGTCAATTTCGATACCAGTTTGTTCCCCACCTGCCAGGTGAGGGTTGTTAGATTTTATCAAAGTTGTTCTTCTCCTCCTTCTCCTCCTTCTCCTCCTCCTCGTTCTCCTCCACCACCTCTGCCTCCACTTCCATGTCCACTTCCGCCTTGCCAACTCTTCGCCAAGCTCTTCGCCAACTTCCGCACGCAGTGGCCACTGCTGGACCTCAACTGCAAGGGTCTGAGCACACTGGGCACCGCTGGACCTCAACCTGGGAGCTTCCGAGCTCAGTGAGCACCGCTGGACCTCCACCTGGGACCCTCCGAGCTCAGTGAGCACGGCTGGACCTCAACCAGGGACCCTCTGGACTTCAACCTGGGACCCTCCGAGCTCAGTGAGCACCGCTGGACCTCAACGGCCAGATAGAATGCCAGAAGATATGCCAGATAGAACGCCAGATAGCATGTCAGATAGAATGCCAGAAGATATGCCAGATAAAATGCCAGAAGATATGCCAGATAGAATGCCAGAAGGTATGCCAGATAGAATGTCAGATGATATGCCAGATAAAGTGCCAGAATGTTTGCCAGATAGAATGCCAGAAGATTTGCCAGATAGAATGCCAGATAAGATGCCAGAAGATATGCCAGAAGATATGCCAGATAGAATGCCAGAAGATATGCCAGAAAATATGCCAGATATGCCAGATAGAATGTCAGATAGAATGTCAGATGGTATGCCAGATAAAGTGCCAGAATGTTTGCCAAAATAGAATGCCAGAAGATTTGCCAGATAGAATGCCAGATGGGATGTCAGAAGATATGCCAGAAGATATGCCAGATAGAATGCCAGATAATATGCCAGAACATATGCCAGATAGAATGCCAGAAGATATGCCAGATAGAATGCCAGATCGAATGCCAGAAAATATGTCAGATAGAATGCCAGAAGATTTGCCCAGAATATTCAACTAATACCCTTCCCATTTGGAATTTTTGGGTGCGACAACCAGGCCTCCAAGGGTTTCTTGGGTTCGAGTTTCATGTTCTGGGCCAAGACCACATAAGGCTTCATCAATTTGAGCGACTGGTCGATCTTTTCGTAGCGATAGCGAAACACTGGCTGAATGAAAGTAGATTTCTTCAGGGCACCCACAGTGCTTCGGAAGACTGACTTGCCTGTGATAACCCTCTTATTTTTCTTGGCTGCGGCCTCCCCCCCCCATCACGGTCATTATCCAAGAACTTGAACACCATAGGCTTGGTAAGTTTGACACGAAAGGTATCACGGCCAGAATCATCAGCCATGCGCTCCACCTCTGTGTAACGCACCTTGTGGGCATTCACCTTGAAGGTTCGCTCCACCAGCACCAAAAGTTGGTACAGGGTCATGACGGGGCTTGCTGTGGAATCCTTGCGGATCGAAGCTTCTTCAACTTGAACTTTTGTTTTGTCACCCAATTCATAAGCCAATGGGAGGCCCTGCACACCGTCAGCATTGGGGATATACTGCCCCATCCCAAATCCTCCAAGCTGTTGCCCTTTGCTAAGCTGCCGGGCTGTGTCAGAACACAAAAGTACCTGGCCAGATTTGGTAGTCAAAATCTTCACCCCAGGGAATATCACTTTGCACTTCGTGCACCAAGTTGCTCTTGATCTCCTCCATGCTTTCAAATTGGCGAGGCTTGGGATCTTCAGCGTTTGGCGGACGATCTGGTTCATCCTCATCCTCAACCACCTCAGGCCGCTGGACTGGGTTGGTGGGGCCAGAGGTTGCACCACCACTTCCAGAACCGCCACCTTGAACCTTGACCACTGACGCCAAAGCATCTTTGTAGCGACCATGGTGGGTGTTCTTCAATTGTTCAAATTGCTCACTGGTAGATGCCAAAGAGGACCATTTTCTCTCCTCATCAGTGTTGATCACAAAGGAGCACCCCCTCCGAACTAAGACCTCAAACTCCAGTTTGTCAGCAGACTGTAGCACAGCTTCATGACCAGGGATTTGCTTGAGCTCCTGTTCCGTGAGAGGAGGAACACTTGAATCGAATTTCAGCCCAGCATAGGTCATCTCATTGTTGAGCCATTTGTCCGTCAACATCCGGCAAACCCTAGCCTTCCCAAAGTCACTGGAATCCAAGGTGTGGCAGGAAATGTAGAAGAGGTTCTGCTTTTGGACTGGAAACTTCTCCAGGTTCTCCACACTTCCATCCCGGTAGTTGGTTACCTGAGACGTTTGAAAGACCAAATCAGAAAGAACATGATGTTTTGTTAGAAACGGCAAATGGGCCCCACCATAAACAAAGGCTATCCCAGGCATTTTTGAAGTTGGAAAGGTCCATTGGGATAATCTAAGTGTTTGGAATCAATCTTTGCAATCGCAACTTTAACCAGTAACATGTTTTTGCAAATTCAGGACCCCAAACAAGGTAAAACATCATTTGAATGTGGTTTTCACGGGACCCGCGGTAATTGAAGACTAGAGTGGGTATGACAAAACATTCTTTTCACAAAATATATAGTATCAAGAACAAAGTAGTCAAAATTACATATGTCAAATATCACCATCCTACTAACCCTCCTCTTCTCCATCGTCATCCATCAAAGCCATCATCATCCCCACCATCATGAGCACCATCAGCGTCATCACCAACATCATTATCATCACCATCATCGTCATCATCACCATCAATACCATCAATACCCTCATCCTCAGCTTCACCATCAAGATTTTCATGAAACCAAGGCACTGGTCAGAATCAATGTCAAGACCATCATCAACACTAATATCATCATCATCACCACCATCGTAATCACCATCATCATCACCATCTTCATCACCATCAGCATCATCACCATCATCATCGTCATCTTCATCATTGCCATCTTCAAGATATCATTAATCATTGTCACCGCCGTCATCATCGTCATCACCACCATCACCATCATCATCGTCATCATCATCATCATCATCATGATCATCATCACCATGTTCATCGTCAGCCATTCTTCCCTATACCTGTCTACTAAGACCACCATCATCACCACCATCATCATCACCATCATTGCCACCATCACCACCGTCTTCATCATCAACATAATAATAATCATAATCATCATCATCATCGTCATCATCGTCATCATCATCATGATCATCATCATCACCATCATCATCATTATCATCATCATCAATCAATCAATCTATCAAAACCACAACCACGTTCACCACTACCTTTATCATTATCCTCATCTTGTTTTCCATCATCATCATCATGATCATCATCATCATCACCAGCATCATCATCATCATCATCTTCTTCTTCATCTTCATCTTCATCACTTCGATCATGATCCTCCTCAAGGCTATTACTACCATCAACCGACCTCATACATTTTCATAGTCAATCTTCACAATCAATACCACCATCTTCCCAACATTTACCCACATTTGGGGGGCTTAGGGCAACATGTGTGATATGAAAGTTTTTTGTCCAACACCGCTGATCCGGTCGTAGCTGGAGATCGCTGCCGGCATGCTGGGAGCCACAAGAATGCCACTGTGTGGCACGTAAACCTTTTTTCAAAATTGGGCGCCTGAATGGCCTAAATGCCCAGGGAATCCACAACTCTATTCATCAGCCACAAAGCCTAAAGCCTGTGCTGCTTTGAAGGACCTGTACTCATAACCATCAGGGTGGTAGTAAACGTAGTACTTGCCAGGCTGGTTGCCAAATCGACTGTAGGTACGCACCTTCAAAGGAATAACCCTCTGAAAACAAACCCTCCTTTTAAACCATTTGACCCCAAAAGGTTGAAGGTATTTAAGGATAATGCGAATGATACCCATCATGCTAATGACACCCATCATTTGGAGACCTGAATAAATTGAGAAAAATGATGGCAATTTCTGGTCTATGGGCCTCCCAGCCACACTTGTGGATGTGCGAGGTGAACTTCGGAGCGTCGGAGCCAGACTTGGAAGGTGCCTTGACAGGGCTTGGGCTAGTGAGACACTTTTTTTGGAATAAAATTTCAACACATATGTTGAATCTAAGTCTATAGCCTATATATTAGATACTCTTGACTCTTGAAAGTTTGTTCCCCTGCCTTCGCAGCTGGTCGCTTGAATGGAGTTCTGGGAGAGGAGGAAGCTGTGTCCTTCTTCTGCTTGTTCTTGGTCTCTGGGGTCTTTGTATGCCTTGGAACCTTTGGTGGTGGCGCCTCGCTCGGGTCAGGAACATAGGAGCGTGGAACTCCATTCTCTAACATTGCTTCCTGTTGGCTCGTGAGGCTGTCCAGCTTGACCGGGTGATCCATGTTGTGAAACTGAATCCACAAAGCCTTCTTCACACTCTCATCAGCTGGAACCTCCGCTGCAGCGGCCTTTGCTGCAGGCCTCTTGAGGACTCGTTCAGGGCATGGAGAAGAGGTCTTTGGAGAGTGCGATCTTGGACTTGGACTGGGTTTTGCCTTTGAGCTGGCAGCTCTGCTTGGGGTCTTGTCTCCTCCGTCCATGTCCTTTGTCTTCCCTTCTTCTTTCGAACCCCCAGTGTTGTCATCCTGCTGGTTGTTCTGAGTTGCACGTCTCGCTGGGCGACCACGTCCTCGGCCACGACCACGGGTGGTTGTTCTTCCCCTTCTTGTTGAAGTAGCTGGTTTCTTGATGGCCTTGTCGGTCTCAGGTTCCTCTTCGCTTGCAGCCAAGATTTCCCCCACAGAGGTTGCACGAGGAAGAGCTGGGTTGCTAGTCACTGGGTCCTTGTTCTTGTCATCCTGCTTGTGTTCCCGTTCTGCATGGAAAGTAGGCTGAGTAGGCGAAGCATGAGCGGCATCAACATGACTTCCATGAGAAGCTTGGTTTGCTGGAGGGGCTGCATCTGAAAGCCGCACCCGCACCATATCCACAACGATGCTGGACGTATCCATTTGACAAATTAGACTGGACCAGGCCAGTCTAGAAAAAACTTTGATCCCAAGAGGACTACAATAAATCCAGCAATGTTGTGAAAATAATTGAGATGATCCAAGTTTTAAATGTATTCCATTATGGTTTTTACATGCAGATTGCCAACACTGAATTGCTGTCAAGTTGCCACAGTTGCAAGATCTTCGATGTACCCAGTTAGGTTGACAATGAGAAGAGGACGCTCACCAAAGTCCAACCCCTTGATGCACGAAATCAAGATGGAGGTGTAGTTGTCCACGCCCTTCTGGGCCATCATGGTCTCTTTGCCTGGTCGGGTTCGCTCGGAGAGCTTCAAGTCATCGTCGGCTGAAAGGCCTTCTGGGATGATAACTTGGCTTGTCTTTGGAATGACATGCTTCTTGCCATAGCACTGCATGGGACGACCAGTCACCGCAAGCTCACTATCTTGGAGCCATGGGCTGTGGTCAACTGCATCTGTGTGAACAGCAATGCGACCAGAGGTCCACCTTCTCAACTGGCTCATTGCGTTGGCTCTGTCTTCCACTTCAAAGGTGCTGTTGGGCCCACAGATTCTGTTGAATCTGAAACTCTTCATCAGCTAAGCCCCTGGCACATGATGATCTTGCCAAATCCGGCAAGAGCAACAAGGTTGCATTGCGTGACTTGTTGATGGCATTCAAGCTGGCCGCTGTCTTCGCAAGGTTTTGGCTGTTCTCAGTTCCACGGGCATGTGGGGTATTGTAGTCGATGAAGCCGAGGACCGTGACGTCTTCGAAGTTGCACTCACACTTGGCTGCCTAGATTGGACAGTTACTCCATGAACATGACGGAACATGACTTTTGAACATTTGGAATGCATGGTAGTGAAGATGTCTAAATTTTGGAGCTCATGGAAGTGAGGACAATAATTTATTGAAACTTGTTGGAAAATCTTGATTGAGATGAGCCTAAGGTACAATATACACCTGGCAAAATCGCTTGTCTCTTTGACGATCGCTGCAGTGTTCTTGCTGTCATTGACCCACCCTCAACAGCTGTCACAGCTTTGCTTTCCTGATTCTTTCGGTGTGCCACTGCCTTCAAATGTTGAAGTTCCTTGATCTTCCTTGGGGCCTTCTGTACCTGGACAATCTTCTCCTGGTCGTTGCTCAGGGCCTCAACGAAGAAGGACCATTGGGAAGCTTGAACTTCAACTCGCTTGGTCTCCAAGTGCATGCTCTTGCGTTGCTCCTTTTCCTCCTCGGATTTCTGTGCTTGTGCCTTTTTGCTAGGCAGCATTGAGATGGCAAACACCTCTGGGCGATGGGTCATGATGTGTTGAAGGTCTTGGCACCCTTGGTAGGTCTCCAGCTTGTTCTGCATGCTTGCCACTTCATCGCCAGATAGCTTGGTCAGCAGAAAAGGCTTGAGCTGGCCAAACAGTGCACAACAGTTGCGGTAGGGAACCAGGACGTCGGCTTGGGCTCTGTACTTTTTCTTTTTCTCCATGGGCACCACTGCGGAATCTACTTCGAATCGGGCCACTATGTGTTTGAACAGAATCTCTTGCGCTTCATTGCCAAGAGGAAGCTGCCAATCGATTGAAACCGATTGTTCTCCATCAAGAGGGGCCAATGAGCCTGGCTCAGACTGAAGAGACACCATGGACTGGGTGAAGAGAGCATTGAGTTGGGCGAGCTGTTCCCCAAATGGCCCTTGGGTAAATGGTATGGTGTGCTGGCTCTGCTCCACCACATGTTGGGCTCCCTCGCAACCATTTTCCAACCAGTTCTGGATGGCTTTGCTCTTCTTCTTGTCGATTGGTGGGTCCTCGCCCTTGTGGAAGCTCAGGACATCTGGGTGTGAGTTGTACCGCTGGATTGCCTCGCTGAAGGTGATGGGGTTTCCTTCTGTGGCAAGCGATCTCAAAATCGTGCTCCATGTGTAGCTAGTCACTGGTTGAACTCTTGAGTCGCCATCCTGCTTGGCTACATTGGCAATGATGTTGTCCGCACGGCTGAGTGTGGCCTTGCTCTTGAACATGGTAGGGATTGCGCTGAGGCTGTCGATCAGGGATTGTCCTTGTTCATCCAAGTCATCCTTTGACACACTGGTTTCCAAGCTGATGAGGCAACACCAGGTGATAAACGCCCCAAGACCCTTGTGGCTACCATCATCGAAGAGTAGCTCCCCAAGACCACAAGTCACCGTATCATCAGGTAGCCGCATTCCAAACACTTCACCCTGCAGGGATATAGTTATGAAAATTGTAAGCCCAACACATGGCTCCTTTATCCCATATTTTGGGTGTTTGTTCACGTCATTGGAATTTTGGGACTCCTTCTTCAAGAATAAAATGAAATCTTTAATCTGGATTGAGCCCTTTACTAAACGCAAAAGATGGTCATTCAAGTTCCCCAATTTCAGAAAGCCCAGACTCCCAAATGGTAAACAAGCTGGCAGGCAAACATTTGGAATTTCTGGAAGCCAGTTCGGGGGCTGCGGCGAGAAATTCCACCCCCAAACATTCCGGCGAGAAATCCTCATGGGGACTGCGGCGAGCTACTCTGAGAGGAGCTCTCCATTCTAAACCCTCACTGGCGAGACATTTGGCTTGGGTATGTTTGGGAGAAGGTCAAATAAGTAGCCAAAATCTATCTTGTCAAAGTTGGACATTTTGGAGAGCTCCTCTGGGAGGAGGTCTCCACAGGAAAATTCTTTCCCCTTTATATGTACCAACCCCCTTTATATAGTATATATATATATATATGGTATATATATATATGGTAAAATTTTGGGATTCCTTGTAATAGCAATTCATACTTGTGGGCGGCGACCTCCTCCCAGAGGAGGTCTCCAAAATCCTGGCTTGAGTCCTATGGTCATTTCGGCGAGATATCTGACATTCGGGCACCAGGCCTCTCTGATCTTGGTTTGGGCAATTCCCAGAGTCACCCAGTAAACCTCACTCATGGGGACGAAGCCTTTCCAGAATGATTGGTTTGCCATGGACCAACTCAGGATGTGCGTCTCAAAGGTGCTGCCAACATCCGGCGGCCACACCTAGGAGTTTGGTTCTGTGTGTTTCAAACAGATATGAAGTTGTCGAAAAACAGATTGCGTTTTCATACTCTAGAGTTCTAATAAACTGTGAAGCTAATGGGTTGGCAGGAGCATCAATAGATTAGGTCACTTAGCAGAAACGGTTGAAGGAATCATCAAATACAATCTATATAATTCCATTTAGTTCTAGGCACTGCTGTCGTGGTCATTCCAGCCACAAATCTATCGCGAGTCATGGAATCATCAAGGTAGCCGATCTTCTGGAGAAATTTGAAGCTCTTGTCAATGAGCTTGACACCCCCATCATCAGACCAAGCTCGTTGGGCAACTTCTAGGAAAGTACCACCATGTAGCAGGGGCCACTGAAGGGGTTCAGGATCTGTTGTTCCCTCTTTGGCAAACCTTCGATTGTAAAGATCTTGGACCAGGTCAGCTGCCCTGCGGTTCAGCGTGCCTACTTGCTCCACATTCTGGGCAGGCGTCGCTGGGGCAGCTGCAGCTTTCCTTTTGCCACGTTTCGCCATGGGCAGGGACCTGGGGCCTCTACCTCTAGGAAAATTTTGGAAACAAATCACCTGCGTAAAGATAGATCGTGTGAGACTTGTAAAATGTTTCTAAAGACATTGCTCGTGCACAACACAGATGGCAACCAGCAAAATTGTGTTTTTTGTCTGCAATCAGGTGAAATTCAAATCTAATCTCTGATGTCGATCAGAAATTACAGGACTTGAGCGATCTAATGAAAACGCTAAAGTAACCTGAACGATCCAAATTAGTGCCCAATCTGTTCCAGATCTTAGGCATCGTCGTTGCAGGGATTCCACACAGCCAGGGCTGCCAAAAAAGCAGCTGATATGACTGGCACAGCAAACCTGGGCGGACAGTAACATCTTTGGATAATGTTTACTAGTGTTTGTAACTGCATCACTTGAGTTGAACATTTATTTGCCAAGCATTTTGAGGATGGAACGAATTGCCTGCTCTGCTCTTGATTTGGTTGATTGTGAAGTTCTCTGCCAACTTAAATGTGTGGATATCTTCTAATCAAATCCCTTGAGAAAGAAGGAACTCCTGGCTGGGAAATCAAAACATATCACAACGGCGTGGTATATTGCTTCAAAGTTTTCACTCCCTGCAACTGCCCCCAAACCAGGAGTGAATGGCTCGTCCTCTGCAGTGCGAAGTCGCCACTTGGACGTCCAAAAGAACTTGCCACCGGGTGTAGTGCAAGGGGCGATGCCAGTGTTCTTCAGGACACCCCCACGCCCAAAGTTCTGGTCCTGGGAAGTTTGTTTTATATTGGGATATTTAGGGATGTATTGATTGAATGCCATGGGTCAATGAACAGAGATGCCTTGAAAACCATCTTTAACAGGGTGTCCAAAACATCCCACAAAAATTCAGAAAGGGGGTAAGCTTGTCTACATGGACACTGTGTCAAGGATAAGTTCTGGACCGCCTGAATATGCCAACATAATTTGTTTGACAATCATTGGAAACCTAAGGTTGGTACGACCTGCAGTAATACTGGCTTGGACTCATAGTCTACCCCCTCGTCAATGAGATAGCACAGCAACGTGGCCATTCTAGCACATTCCCGTTCTGAAAGCTTCAGGCTCATGTCCCGATTGATAGATTCAACCCGCTGTAGCAACTGCTTGACCCGTACCTCATGATGAGAAGAACCATTGAAAGAGGAACAGATGTGTTGTGATGACTAATTAATTTATTTGCTGGTTTTATCAAGGAATTGTTTCAGAATTGTTGATATAATGCAAAAGTGGGCTAAGTATGGGACCTTCCCAAGTTTCGAAGATTCGGCATCGAACCCTTGTCGCCACTTCTCACCACTGCGGCCCTCCCCATCTCGGCTGCACCCTTGAAACCCTGTTCGTGAATCGCAACAAACACTTTGAAGGGGAAGCGGGGAACACTTGAAGTTGTTCCAAAGGTCCATGATCTCTGTTTCAGTCTTGCAGCAGCATTCCCTAGTAAGAACCCAAATCATGTAGCACCTGGGACGGTTCTGGGGCAGTCCAAAGTCTGCAGCATTGCAGATGCTGTGGGTCACTGTGTAGCCCTCCTTTTTCGCAAATTGGACCAAGTTTTCAATAGGTGGTTCATAATCGTTTTGCTTCACTGTTTTCAAGCAACACAACTTTGGGATGATGTTTGCGAACATACTTCTTCAAGGCAACAAACCCTGAAGCCGTTTGCCCACATTGTTCGCCATTCGATGGGAAGATTGGTGCCGGGGTAGGATTCAGAGAGGATAAATCCACACACGGAAGCCCCAGCGTAAAGATATCGACCTTAAGGGAACAAGGTCGAATTGAACTTGATAATAACAAGTGAATAAGAACATGAAGAAATATGGGTGTGCCTCAAAATAAGGTGTCCTTTTTGGTCCCCAAAATGATACTTTAAAGATTAAACAAGGGCAACTCATTTTGAGACATCCCCATATTTCTCAAACCCTCGATTCAAGGTTCTGTACAATTGGAACTGAACCAATTGAAACTTGTTCAAGCCCATTGGGAATTGCTTCCCCCAAAGATTAGCTTAACCCATTGGAACCTTTTGACGTCATGACCCTGCCTCGGGGGCAGCCTCAATCTGTTGGGTTTCCACATTCAAGCATTTGTTGGGGATGCCATTGAAATCATCATAGATCTTCACCCCTGGCCAACGCCTCTGAGCAAACTTCTGGTTCGGAAGGTTATTGTCACACATGAAGACGGTTTTCACCTAAGCAGATTGGCTGGCTAGAGTGGGCCCCAAATCTCCTTAGCCCTAGACTGTGGAAAAACACAATAGCTGTTAACCATCCATGTTGTTCATACTGAGTCAAAGGCTGGAAAGCATTTTCCGGTCAAACGATGCCACACCGATTGGAAGGTTTCCACAACCATCTCAAACACACCAATCCCAGAAGAAAGGGAGCCAACAGTGATGGAACGGCCAAGTTGGGACACGGTGTCAAAGAGGTTGTCCAACTTGTCAATCAGAACTGGCTGCATGTCCAGCTGATATTCCAAGAAACCCGCAACCTTAGTTCTTAGTTTCAGGTTGACTTATTTCGATTGAATTAAGATGGTCTTTGCAAAACAATCCAAACAATGAAAGCCAAAAAATCAAAGGCAAGCAGCTGATACCGTTTTGACATCACATTGTGGCAAAGGGTTTGAGCTACTAGGCTGATCCCCTGGTGCTTCTACATCACTTTCCTCAAAGATGAATCCAGACTCAGACCCAGGGGCTCCCATTCGCATTACTGGCGTCCCTGCTCTCATCCACATCAGGTTCAGGCCTAGGAGAAGCGATAATCGAGACTAGGAACCTTTTCTTCAAATGATCTGATGTGCATTTTATATACCTTTTCTAGCTTTGATTTGCAAATTTTCAAATGTCCCCATGATGTCAAACACCATGGCATTGGGGATGCTTCATCAAGATGTCTCCAACTATAAATTTGGATGAGTTTAGGGAATGAGATGGACTGAATGCCTGCACCTGCTGAGGGCTGGGCTCACTCTCCGGAAACGTCTCTGGCTCTTCGTTCTTCTCAGTCCTGGTGCGATGGAGGCCGGCCGGTGCTGTTTGTATGGGGATGGATGGATGGGAAGGAGGCTGGTCTACTAGAATCATTAGTTAGAACATGTTAGAACTTCGAATCATTCAAAGTTGATCACAGGTCGACCTTTTTTCCCTCTCCATGTCTTTCAGCCGTCCAAGGTAATAGGCAGCGCTTCATCTGGGTCAGACTCATCAGCTTCATCTTGGATATTTGTTTCCCCAGAGACTTGAAACTTGATATGGCGCTGTCTAGTGGGGGGTTCCCAAGTGGCAGTTGCCAGTGGAAAAGACACTCCTGGGCATTTATACGTAAGCAAAGCATGGAGTGCCGGAGGAGGCAAACTTGGTAACTGCCCCTCGCACCATTGAAGAAGAAATGTTTCAGCATCTTCACTGATGTCTCCCGATGCTTTGCATCTTGGAGCATAGGCTCTCAAATTCTTTTGAATTTGTTGACCAATAGGACGCTTTTGGGCTAGGTCCTTGGGACCTGGGTTGAGGTACTGTGCCATAGCTGACACTTGATCTGCAGGAAACAAGGCGATGACATGGGAGTAACTTTGGTCAGCTAGCCATTTTTTGCAAACCAACATCACATCTAGGCCGCTTCTAGGCTCTCCGTCAGAAAAGTCGTCAATGGGAGTAAACTCCATGCTCTGATTGTGTCCAGGCAGTGCCTGGGACAAGTCCTGCCGCAAGCAGAACCTCAAGTAGTGGACATGTCCTCAGTTGGCATGGGCTGGTGGTCACTTACGTATATCATGGTCTTAAAACCAGGAAGTCAGCCCCATGAAAACCAACAGTAAAAGGTAGGTAGATTTGAGAAGTAAGTTAAATTATTTCCAGCTATGGCTCTCAAACCTTTCAACTTGACCCGGAGTGCTGAAGTCCATGATTTCCAGTCCATAGTTTCGTCAAGCTGGACGGCTTTTGCATGTAAACCCTGGGTTCTAAACTTTGTGCCCTGCGGACGTTCTTCCCACACATTGTTCACAAGGTTGACAATGTCCTTGGGGGTGTCAAAAGTCGCTGTTGATATGATCTTAGAAAGCTGTCCGAAGAAGGCATCCAAGTCATCATGGCCTAAGATGGTTTACATGGGTAACTTTGAAACAACTTGGGGGATCAAAGCATTTTGAAAACAATCTTAACCCCAATGGATAAATAATCTTAACCTCAATGGACAAATAATCTTAACCTCAATGGACCATGAATAAGTAGGTTTTAACCTTTTAACCTCAATTGATAAATAATCTTAACCTCAATCCAGGGGGCTATGACCCGATCGTAAAAATCCAGCGCTTACCCAGCGAAAACATCCTCTCAGGAGTGGGGTCAGCAAGAATGCCATGAAATAGGCATTTTTGCCTTCCCTGTATGTATTGTCGATTTGTATGTGCAATCCCAACGGCAATTGGTTCCCACATCTTTCTAGGGCTTCCCCCAAACATAGGGTAACCACTTCACATTGGGTGTTTGAATCTTTTCTGGTGTCATCACAGCTCACATACAGGGAAAGGAGGAGCCCGTGTAGCCAAGCCCCTACCACATGCACTGCAGGTCGGTACAACTGCGCCATCAGCTTTGAGGGGCTGCGCCGGGTCCTTGGCAGTCTAAATTTGCTCTGGTCCATTCCATCCACCGCAAGAGTTACGATGGAATTTGCCAAACTCGTTGCCAAAAACCTTAGGCTACAGCCGGCATTGGTGCAACTTCAACGGGTTAGACATGACAGGGTAGAACAACAGATTAAAAATCAAAAAACATTGGTTTTCCCTACAGGACTAAGTAACCGCTGTCCAAACTCCAGCCAACTTCTGAATGTTGCAGCTGACAAAGATCTCACGCCCCAATAATATTGTCTATCCAACCATTGGGACAGAAGGTGGTTTGCATAGATCTGTTGGACCTCACTTTTCCTTTCTTTGTCGCGTGCTCTTTTTGATTCTGATTTCAATTTTGTGCAGATAGTGCATTGGGTATGAAGACCCACAGAGCGGAAAGCAAGGTGAGTTTTGAATACTTTCTTGTATACATTCATGAAAGTGTTGTAGGACCCAGGTGTCCCTCCATTTGCTGATTCCCAAGCACAATAGTCATAGTACAGAACAGAAGGTTTTGCACACTGAACATAACGACGTGGTCCCTTCAAAGTTCCGGGCCCCATGTTGGCAGCATCTGGATTGTATAGCGAACTATCCAGCTTTTGCAAAAAACCGTTGAGGTGATGGACAACTCATCAGAATCAACAGCTACGACCTCATTCCCAGTGGAAGAATACTCTGCAAAGGTGGGCATCTCAAACTTGGCCGGCAAAACTTCAGCCACATTGTGATACATGACCCAAAAGTACATGAGAATTCCTGTCCAACGAGTCCTAGTGTTTTGACGGAGGGCCATCTTCAGCTCTGGGTGCTTTGCATGCTTGTATCCTTTCCCATGTTGAAGTGCTGCTTCATCCTTGTAAATCTTATTGATGGTACCAGAACCAACAGCATATAACACTCGAAGAGCATGCTTGCAAACGGGTTTGCCTAAGAACGTGCTTGACCACCCGCTCTCCACTTTTGTTCTCTTGGGTGCTGGTTGTGTGGATTCGTTCTCAGAGCTACCTTAGATGTGACAAGATTTACAGCATGAAAACAGAAGGGCCGCTAAGTTTTTTGAATAGGAAAGTTGAAAAACATGGGAAGGTTGAATAAATTTAAAACCTTTCTTTGGATGTTTTTTCGTGAAATGTCAAGCTACTATGGAAGATTTCTGACTTCTCGCAAGCTACATGATGTTCATCATCGCTTTCTGGGAAAACATCGCATTCTGAACCTGTTTCAGATTCAGGGAAGATCTCTTCAGCAGTAGATGGCAAAGCATGTCGAGCAGGTCTGCCACGGAGAGCATATGCTAGAAGGCTTTCCTATACCAACAGCTAAAAACTGTGTAGGCCACCAAAATGACATGAATATGTTGGTTCAACAAAACGACAGGCCCCAGGAACAGTATGCAAGAAGCTATATATCATATATCATCATTCCCCACCTGCCAGGTTAGGGTTGTTAGATTTTATCAGAGTTGTTCTTCTCCTCCTCCTCCTTCTCCTCCTCCTCGTTCTCCTCCACCACCTCTGCCTCCACTTCCATGTCCACTTCCGCCTTGCCAACTCTTCGCCAAGCTCTTCGCCAACTTCCGCATGCAGTGGCCACTGCTGGACCTCAACTGCAAGGGTCTGAGCGCACTGGGCACCGCTGGCCTCAACCTGGGACCTTCCGAGCTCAATAAAACCGCTAAACCTCCACCTGGAACCCTCCAACCTCAGTGAGCACGGCTGGACCTCAACCAGGGACCCTCCGAGCGCAGTGAGCACCGCTGGACCTTAACCTGGGACCCTCCGAGCTCAGTGAGCACCGCTGGACCTCAACGGCCAGATAGAATGCCAGAAGATATGCCAGATAAAATGCCAGATAGCATGTCAGATAGAATGCCAGAAGATATGCCAGATAAAATGCCAGAAGATATGCCAGATAGAATGCCAGAAGGTATGCCAGATAGAATGTCAGATGATATGCCAGATAAAGTGCCAGAATGTTTGCCAGATAGAATGCCAGAAGATTTGCCAGATAGAATGCCAGATAAGATGCCAGAAGATATGCCAGATAGAATGCCAGAACATATGCCAGGTAGAATGCCAGAAGATATGCCAGATCGAATGCCAAAAGATTTGCCAGTAACAAATCGATAAATGTCATGGTGGGGATGACACGAAGTAAAGTTATTTTTTTCAAAAATATAACCCACCTGGTCTGTGTATGGGAGTGCTCGGAAACGTGCACGCTCAGCTGCAACTGCTTCTGGACAATGCGAAAACTGAGTGAAACAAATGTTGCCAGCGCACCGGCAAGGCTTGTCCAGGAGAGCTTCGAGCTGCGCTTGCACTTTCAGGTCAAGGGAAGTGCGCTTCAGATTCACCAGGGGCCGCTCACCATCGCTAACATCTGACTGTTCAAAAATCGACCCTTCCTCTGAGTCACTCATTCTTGAAATCTTGAGCCATAGGTTGGCTTGAAATTCGTTTTGTTATGATCAATTCACTTCTAAAAAATTGGATGTGAAGTAGTTGGCTGGTAGTTCCCCAAAAGACAGATCGAAATTGTGGGTATTGACATGCGCTGACCCACAAAGGACTTATATGTTTGGAAGAATTTGTGACCATTGTTCAGCACATTCCACCAACCAACCACATTCCCCCAATGCGGTCCTGCCCCTCTTTGCAGCAGGCCGCTTCTGCTGCTTCTTCGCTGCTGGCCGCTTGCGTGGTGGCATTCCTCGCGCCTCTAAGTACTATCTAAGCTACCCCCTTCAGATCCATAAAGCTACAGGGGAAAGTGCGATATGCAATCATCTCATATAACCTTTGGATGGATGACCCCAGGACCGCACACCCGTGCTGAACGTACACCCATCTGTCACCGACATTTCAAAAAATGATCCACGACAGGGTGTTGACACTCAAGCTATCAAGTCTGCTCGAAATCTGCTAAAACTCGCTTCCATCATTAAAATTCTGCTCTGCAAGAAACATCTGATACAGCACACACCAGGAGTGTTTGGATAGTTCTTCGATGCGAACTTTGGCGCTAGGAGTCAAGGTATGGATCAGGACATATGCAGCTACTTCCTGGAGATAATACTCCAATGTTTTTAGCCGGCTCCATCACCCACTCCAGGCGATCCAGTTTACGTCTTCCGACCCTGTGTATAGAAAAGTGGCGCCGGAGCCACGCAACACTCCGGGCGTGGCACCATGCAATCTTGACGATAAGGCACCCCCAATCTGTCCATGATAGCATTCCACTGTTTCCGAAACACATGGATAGACGCAGGAAAAAGCTTCTGTTCTTTCTGCAAATGACCGAAAATAGTTTCTACTAAGGCAATGACACTGGGATCATCTATCCGTCCATGCTGCCTGCGGGCAAAACGGGCTGTCTTTGGATTGCTGATCAAATCGCCACGTGTGAGCGCAAGCATCTCGGACGGGTGAAGCATTGCTGAGAAACCCAGCAGCACCAGGCCAAGCCAACACGGCCAATTGAAAGGGCGGCTAAACATAAAGCAGCATGAACGACCAAGGCTGGCAAAACTGCTCTGCAACTTCCAGGTTCATGAATATGCCACTTTTTGTCTACTTGCCAAGCCAAAGTTAAAAATGTTCGGGCTAGAGGAAACTTGCCTTGAACTGCCGTAATAGCATACACAAACAGATAGCGAGGAAGACCTTGTTCAAAACAGTACAAACCATAACCGCGCAGCGCAAGGGCTAAGGCGTGGGGCTCTTGTATAAGGGCATCCCAATCCAGCTTTTCATTGTCACACCAGAGCCTGAACCCTTCTAAGCACTTCTCCATCCGTGAAGCTGTAGTTGCTTCAAAATCCGTTGCCATGTTCAGTTTACCTCTCGCCTGGTAAGTCGGCCCGGGATTGGGCTCAATGTCACCTCCTAAAAGCAGTAGGAGGCGTAACCAGCGTGCTGGGTTTTTACTGAAACGACTAGCAGCTACTGCGCAATCAAAAGGGCCAGAGTCACCTCTTTCGAGGGCAGTCAGCCAGCGTGGCAACTCCTTGGATGGACCCCGAAGAGGTCGGTTTCGGGAAGGGTCGTCGGCTCTGTTTTCACTAGAATAACAATGCAACAGCCCTGGATACAGGTTACTCCCTATAATATAAGCCATGGTTCCCTGAAGCACTCTACTATAATGGCTGGCGAACTGGATCTACCTTTAGACGCAGCAACCATCGTTACCCGACTGTCCAACAAACCACAAAAACGAGTGTTGGGCTGCGAATTTGGCCATGCTCTTGATCCAAGACTTGTATGTTCGTGATTCGTTTACATTGATGTGACCTGGTACCTGGAACTGAAAACGAAAAAGCTCTCTGAAGGCTAAACTCTCAGACAAATCACTGATCCATTCTGGGTTTTCATGCCAAAGACGATCAGGAAACAAGGGGTCAGTGCAAGGAAAAATACTAGGTTCACAATCCAAGGAGCCAACTTCCTGCAAACTACGCAACTGAGCTTGGATGGGCATCTTGCTGGCACCATGGAGTTTGGCAGCGATATGTCCAGCGGCCATCTGATGCACCAAACGCAGCGGATATGTCGTTGAAAACGAAGACATGTGATCTCCTGGCTTCGGCTCACGACCGTAAACGGCGAAACAGGAAGGACGACATCGCTGCTTGAACTCTTGGCAAGATATCTCTGTGAAATGGCCCTTGGGTACCAAATGCTTGCCCTTATAGGGACACTGACATTCACATTCCAACCCAACCAACCAAGGTCTGTTATGCAGCCATTTTGAAGCTTTGTGAAAAGCACTACCGTAGCTACCAAAGGTGAAATGAGAGATCACGCAGCCAAGTCTCACCATGGTTTGAAAGCAATGCAAGAGGAATATCCGAGAACTTCCAGGTTGCTCGATGCTGATGAATTGTCCTAACATCATGGCTAAGGTCAGGATCAAACCCGTCCTACGGGCCAACAGATTGTGGTAAGCTGTGCGAGGTTCGTTGGGGTTAAAACCATTGGGCTTAGCTTTTGATCTGATTTGGGGACGACGTAAAATACCAAAGCTGAGGCCAGGCACACGAGCGTGCCAATCGCGCACCACGCGCCGCAGCACCAGTGCAAGCACTTGTTGACAGGTTTTGGCAGAAGACAAGTCGCTAAACTGCAGGCAGCGGCCACCAATATCAAATCCATCATGGCACGACAGCCCCTGGTCACTATGAATTAAACTCCAATTTCCTGAATCTTGAAACAGTTCACAACAATCATAGAGCCCTCCTTCACTCAAAACTCTTGTGGGAGTTGGAGAGGGGACATGAAGAGGTTCAGGAGCTATGTTCTACCACCTCAGATGGCAATCCCAGTTCGGTCAGCGTCGCAGATACTGGGCTTTGCAATTTGGTAAGAAAAACACGCTGCTCAGAGTGTCTCCAGATTTCTTGGGTGACTTTACTGCCTACCACTGCTCTAATGACTGCGCCCCCTGTAGGTGAAGCATCTGTGCAATACAAGTGCTTGGAATACCCTACACGCAGATCACTTTGAGCAACTGGGCCAACTGCAGCGAGCATGAGAAGTTCGTTCCGGGACTGCTGAGTCAAAGTGAAAACCTGGTCTTGGGGTAGCCCTCTGCCTTGCTTAAAGATGTCATGCATGATAGCGAACAGAACCCGCCGGAAGAGAAGTACATGAATCCAACAACCTAAAAGGGTGGCCAACAACCGTGGAGTGCAGGTTCCCCTGGAAGCAACTTCAATCGTCAAAAGGATGAGAATAGCAACCCTGTTCCTAGGAGCCATTACTTTACCAGCTAGACCATCAAAATCGGCTCCTAAAATGACACCCGACGTCTGGTCACGTTTTTGTTGGGAGTCTTGCTGGATTAAGTTTACCTGCTGATACGCACGGCCAGCAGCAGCAAACACGTTGGTATCCCTCATTGCTGGTTTGTCCTCATATACAGCCTTCGGAAGATTTTGGATTCCTACATGATCGTCAATTGCAAGAAGCTCGATGAAATCTGACCTATAGGGACAGGACAACGATACCTGAGGGTTTCGTGTGGAAGCAACGCCCCGCACAACTGACGCAACACATTCTGTGAGCTTGCTGGGCTATTTCAACCGCTAGGTTATCCCCCATGGCTAAAGTCCTTAAACAAATTAACAAAGGTTTACCATCGAACTCAGGCTTATAAGATCTGAAATGGGATACTTGATGGGAATGAAAAACTTGACGAATGGCATTCCGGGTAGCCCTAGATTCTGAGACCAAAATGGTATAATAAAAGTCTGTGAGATCATCGGCTTGGAAACGGAACATCACGTCATCTTCCAAATATATAAGGCATTTACCTTTGATTCGGGGCACCAAAATGAATCAGGGCGCCAAATATCAATGGTGAAACTTACATGAAATGCTGAGAAGCAGGTCATGCTGAGAAGCACACAATCTGCTGAAAAGCATGTTTTGTTGTGACATTATCATGCCTATTTTTTTTTGACGGAAGTGGTGAAACTTAAATGCTGAGAAGCAGGTCATGCTGAGAAGCACAAAATCTGCTGAAAAACATGTTTGGTTGTGAAATGTTTATTTTTTGACGGAAATGGTGAAACTTAAAATGCTGAGAAGCAGGTCATGCTGAGAAGCACACAATCTGCTGAAAAGCATGTTTTGTTGTGACATTATCATGCCTATTTTTTTTGACGGAAGTGGTGAAACTTAAATGCTGAGAAGCAGGTCATGCTGAGAAGCACAAAATCTGCTGAAAACATATTTGGTTGTGAAATGTTTATTTTTTGACGGAAATGGTGAAACTTACATGAAATGCTGAGAAGCAGGTCATGCTGAGAAGCACACAATCTGCTGAAAAGCATGTTTTGTTGTGACATTATCATGCCTATTTTTTTGACGGAACTGGTGAAACTTAAATGCTGAGAAGCAGGTCATGCTGAGAAGCACAAAATCTGCTGAAAAACATGTTTGGTTGTGAAATGTTTATTTTTTGACGGAAATGGTGAAACTTAAAATGCTGAGAGGCAGGTCATGCTGAGAAGCACACAATCTGCTGAAAAGCATGTTTTGTTGTGACATTATCATGCCTATTTTTTTTGACGGAAGTGGTGAAACTTAAATGCTGAGAAGCAGGTCATGCTGAGAAGCACAAAATCTGCTGAAAACATATTTGGTTGTGAAATGTTTATTTTTTGACGGAAATGGTGAAACTTAAAATGCTGAGAGGCAGGTCATGCTGAGAAGCACACCTGCTGAAAAGCATGTTTTGTTGTGAAATGTTTTTTTGATGGAAAAATAATTTAATGGATGTTTGATTGGGGAACATTCAAGAAACACCCAAACTGGAACTAAAAGGTATGGTCGATTTATTTTTGTATATATGTTGATTTTCTTTGTGCTGATAAGCACTATTTTGCTGAGAAGAAATTACTGTGCTGAGAAGCACTGGAAAACAAACCTAACTCGAAATGCCATGAGTACAATTTATCCAATCACTGAATGTCACCAACCCCAGGTATGTTGAACAAAAACTTCAAGATTTGTTTTAACTGTAGATTTAATTTACATGACATGAATCCATGTAGGATCCAATCAAGGAAATATTGAATAATATATTATATTTAAATAATGGGGCCTTCTTAGTATCTGTCCTGTCAGGAACCTTTCAGGCACTGTCCATCCTCGAGCACTTCAAGATCTTCAGGTCTCACTGTGTTGAAAAGCACGATGCTGAAAAGCATCAGAGACCGAGTTGAAAAACTCTTTCCAGCCGAAAGGCTGTGTGATAGTGCTGAAAAGCACAGGTGCTGAAAAGCACCCTCGTCGCACAGGGCGACAGGCTGGGAGTTTCACCTGGCATCCCAGTGCCAGCCTTTTTTTGTGTAAACGGCTGACGCCAAGGTCAGTCCCTCCAAGTAAACTTGCCATGCAAGCAGTGAAACCTTGGGAAGTCTCATCCAGTATGAGTGGGATGTCGGGTGCCCTTCTCACGGCAGCCAGTGTCCATCGGCCCATTTGGGTGGGGGCGGCCTTAAGTGGACCCTCCCGGCACAGTCTCTGTGGGTCGGAAAATCTCGTCTCTCCAGGATACGGTGGGATGCACCAAGGGAGTAACTGGTTGTCATGGGGAGTTGAAGGAGGATACTAGAAAAGGGGATGGGTGCACCCCCCTGCCAGGTTGAAGACGCATACACATACTGCATGGACTCAACAAACGTACAAGCGTACACGCGCACGCACGCGCATACAGAGACTGTGTGCCCAAGAATGTGTGCAGTATACAGCGAACTCACAAGTATGTTCACTCCCCGCGTGAGTGATATTTAACCTAGGTGTGTCTGCATATATATATATATTATATATTATATATAATTATATATATGTGTGTGTGCGTGCAGCATGCAAGGACAATCGAAACATCATCATGGTGAAATACACTACCTCAAGAAGTATGATTCTAATTTTACTGTCGTGTATTTTCTTGGGTTCCAATGATGACAGGGGATGGAAAAAGTTTGGTATGTGGCATGGGAACCAACTTTTCACCAGGAATACTGCTGACATGTTTCTTTGTAGTTGGTCAGCAGTCATGCTTGTCAATTGTTTTGCAAAAGATTGCAATCATCCGCCCAGACGTGTCCTCACGAAGTGCAGGAAGAAAGAAGCCACTTGAAGCGCCGCAGGACTTCAAGTTCCTTGGCCACAAAATGATTCAGACTTAGTTGAAAGGTGTCTAAGATTGGATTTACAGCTATGATCATGTGTTTGCAAGATTTTTCAAGTCTCATGCACGTTCGGACAAGCTGAGCTGCGGCAAGCTGAAACTGCGCTCATTTTTCCATCATCGCATGTTTGGAAGATAGGAGCGTTTAGATCACCCTCCCCTATCAACTTTTTTGCGCTTGGAATCCTGCCCAGAAGAAGCAGGTGTAAAAAAAAAGAGTTCTATAAGGTTTGCTCACAACCCATTTGCGGTATGAAAAATGGCAACTTACCATGCCTTGACCTTCTCCTCCGTTGGATGCTCCCTCTTTTTTTTATTGGCAGCGGCACCGTGGTGCTGTCGGCATCCTGAAAAAATAGAACCCAAAATCAAGTAATGTAATGTTCAAGGAGATGGAACTTGCCAACTGTCCTCATCCTTGATTTCTTCTCGGATTGTTTTTTCCTGACAAAAAAGTGTAGGTTGCAACATGTTGTGAAAAATATCGGTCCTCGCATTAACACCCACTGGGTAGCTGACGAAGATTTTGGCGCTGCCCCCTTCACGAAAGGCTGCGACTGCATGAGATGCGTGTGAACACAAAATGGAAGAATGACAGTCATACAGCGTCTAAGCTTTAAAAAAGATACTAATTGAAACATCATTTTTTTTAAGAATAGTCAGGGTGGTGCCTTTTCTGCAAAAATTTCTTGCGTTTTGTTGGCATCTTTGAGCCAGCCCAGTATGAAGTCCCTGGCCTTGGATGCACTGCTTGCCCCAGTCGGTGATGTCCAAGCTTCTTGCTTTGCTGCCTGTACAACTAGCATTACTACAAAAACTCATGCAATGACCAAGAACAAGAAGCAGTGCCTGTCACCACAGCGAATTTGTGCTTTTCAGCACAGTGTGTTGTGCTTTTCAGCACAGTGTGTTGTGCTTTTCAGCACAGCGTGTTGTGCTTTTCAGCACAGTGTGTTGTGCTTTTCGGCACAGTGCGTTGTGCTTTTCAGCACAGTGCGTTGTGCTTTTCAGCACAGTGCATTGTGCTTTTCAGCACAATGTGTTGTCCCTTTCAGCACAATGCCAAGTTCAAGCCCTTTTCAAAGCCCCTCGCCTTGGCTCTGCTGCTTGCCCCAGTCTGTGGAGATGTCGTTTCTCTTTCCTAAAAAATCAGGACAGAAATGATCTCAGTATATCTCAGTAGTGTGGTTGCACAGGCTGTCACAGACATGACTGACAGAGTGTTAGTTCAAACATCAGAAAACTTGTAGTCCTTGGATCCACGGCTGGGTCCGGGTTCACTCTTGGGTGGCAAACATTCAAAGATCATTGAGAGTAGACTGAACAGCAACAGTGTGAGAGTGTGTAACTTAAACCATGATTGAACCAAGTGTTTGGCTTGTAGGGCCCTGCCTCTTTTTTCTTCTCCTCTTTTTTCTTCTCCTCTTTTTTCGGTTCTTCTGGACTTGGCATCTGCTTGGGCTGAATCCTCGCCTTCGGTTCTTCTGAACTTGGCATCTGCTTTGGCGGAATCCTCGCCTTCGGCTCTTCTGGACCCCCTTTCTTGGAGCCATTGCAGCACCAGTGGGGCCTGTGGCTGCCGCCCCTCCTCCAGCTTGAACACCACATCATCCAACGGAGGGCATTGGAGCTCTCTCAACAGCCAACTGACAGCCCGGTGCATGTTCGTGTTGGCGGTGACCGCCCTCTCTGCTCGTCTGAGCATGCAGCCCACCCCCTGTCGCTGAGGGCCCTGTCCTCCTTTGCCACCTCCTTTTCCAGCCATGGCTGCACTGGGCCCGGGGAGAAGAAACTCAGTGCTGAGTTTTTAGAGCTACTTTGTTGGCAGGTGTTAGTGGTTGGTCCCTAAGTTTGCGAAGGGTGTCATAGACTTAACGTTGCATTGTTTGACCCATAATTCTAGCAATTTCTTGCCCATATTCCAGGGCCGAACATATTCCATGCCAAAATAGCTGGGAAATTTCAGGGAATTGCGAAGACCCCTTTCAGGTGAAATTTGTATTTCATACAGTTTGCCAAGTACTCCTTTTCTTCTGGCACGTACGTTGTCGACTGCACATGTTCTTCCGCAAAGAAGATCCTTACTTTCAACAATTTCTGAAAATGTCATAATTAATAATGTTGAGCTTTCCAAAAATGGATTAATAATGTTCTTATGGGAATTTGTCATCTACACTTTTCAGGATCTCAAAACCCAATTCATAAGCTTTAAGCTTATGTTCTGGCACGCTTGGCTGGCCTTTCACCAGCAGCGCCATCCCCATCTTTCTTGACATCTTTGTGGCCCCGCAAAGAGCCCTGCACAACAGGATCTCGGAACACAAATCATCGACGATCCTGTTTTCTTCCGTGCAAACTAATTCCACCGATAGAGTACGATGCCACCCCTGGAGTGCGCTAATTTTCTGGAATGCGAAAATAAAACAGTATGCGTGGCCCCCTTCGACCTTCCCCATGGATCCAACACCAGTTTTTTCCATCATATACCAGAAAATTATCACATTTCACCCTGCTGAGCTTTTTTTTTCTTTTTTTTTGGGGGGGTCATTTTTGGCCAAAATGGCCTGGAATGCGATAGTATGTGAAACTACAGACGTCTGACGCGAAACCGCTACCTTGCCCATATTCCAGAAAACGTGATTCCAGGCGATTTTAGCCAAAAAAAAAACGGAAAAAAAAAACACGCAAAAAACGAAAAATCACCGAGTACGAAAATTTTATGGAGTGCGAAGATCTTGCAGAGTGCGTGGATATTATAGTATGTGCACGTCCCTAGCTGTGGAGTGCGATGCCCTCGCTGGAGTGCGAAGAATTTGTGGAATGCGAAGAATTCCGAGTATGCGTGGCTGGTATAGAGACCACATAGGGAAATTTCGGGGCCAGAACCAAAATTCCAATCCCAAAGCCAGCCCAAACTTCCAGGGGCACACCAGTGGGTTCTATTTTTCCGAGTTCACCTTGGGTGAGGCCCCGGGGAAGAAACTTTCGAATTTTTACTCAGCCAACCTTTAAAAACGTTACCCTTGACAACCCTGTCCTTCTTCGGTAGACACATGAAGAAACTTCCTTATCAAAGCAGCCTTCAATTCATTCAACGTCCACAGCTGCTTTGGAACGACATAGGGGATAGAAAGCTGTGGAGGGGCATTCAGTGGATTCGCCGTGGCCCAACTGTTCCCTCCAGATTGAGCTGAAATGCCTATCAAAGTAACATACCAAAACCAGGTCTGGAGTACGATGAAAACATGGTATGCGAAGATTTTCTGAATATGGGAATGTTGCCTCTAGAATAATGCCAGTCGCTCCTCAGGACGTGTGCTTGCGAATAACTTGCAGTCTGATTTTTTTTCACCTGGCTGTGTAATTTGGCTTGCTCGGTGACTCAGTCTGGCTGCGGTCCTACCTCTACCCATTTTTTCCTTTTAAAGGAATTTATCCTTTGTTGAACCCAAAAAAAGATGCAACCATCACCCAAACACACAACAGGCACACGTGCATCAGGGCGTTTGACAATGTTGAATGTGTTCGGTTTTGATCTATCTGTACATGTTTCTCACAAGGGACCTCAACAAATCGGCAGACTGATGAATGAATGCTTTTCAGCATACATGAGTGCTTTTCAGCATACATGAGTGCTTTTCAGCATGAACATCTTGTAAGTTTGCTTTTCAGCAAACTGCGATTGTTTGTCGACTGCTGAGGCTGAGTCCAAGTGAAGGCCACAAGATGCTCCAGCCTTAGCTGCAAGATGCTGCAAGCAGCGTTTTGTCTGAACCTGTTTCACTGCTGAAAAGCAGTGAATTCTAATGTGAATTCTATGCTGAAAAGCAGCGAATTCTATGCTGAGAAGCATTTCAAACATGCAAAGCTGAAAAGCTGTATGCGTGCTGAGAAGCACACTGCTGAAAAGCAGAGGTCGGCAAACTGTTTGAACATTTTCTTTGTAGCGACCTCAGCTTGAGAGTACCCATTCCAAACCCCACGGTTCTCACGTCAAACCCGGGTTTGGTATGGGTCCCTGGTACACATTTTTTCACGTGAAACGTGGCTCAGATTATAGTCAGTCTCAACTACAGTAGGCTCCGTGCTCATCATCAAATTGCAATGCCGACGAAGCTTCATGTTATCCTAGGGAAATCACCAGGACAAACGCTGAACAAGATGGGCAAGAAAGCTTACTCACTTCAAGCTCAAAAAGAAGATTGCAAACGTACTTTCAATAGAAGGTTTGGAAAGAAATGGAGGGTTGCAGCCTGGTATGTCAGGGATATCTCAGCCCGCCGCGATGCAAGGTGGTCCTGCAGACTGGCACAAATCATAGCTGCAACTCAGGCAGACAATGGCATCTTGGCCACATCAACTGTGTGCCGCATGCTCAGGAACAAAAAAGATTTGATCCAGATAGAAGAAAGCAAAGTACCTGTGTTGATATGTGAGAACGAGGAGCTAGACACAACAACTCCCAGAGGAAAAAACATCTTTGGAAAGCTGGTTCTTGATGCTGAGCTAGAGGCGGGATGATTGCGCTGTCCTTGCAAAATCCTGGCACAAAATCAACGTGTCACATTTTTGATAAGATGACTCACACACAGCTAAAGAAAAAGTGTGCAGGCAGACCTCTGCAGTGATCGTGTCAAGCGCGCCCTCGCGGTTGCCAAGAGCAGAGGCAAAAAATTGGAAACGAGGAATCGAAAAGTAGCTGGGAAAGGGGCAGCTGCCCGAAAAAAAACGCTAGAATCTCAAGCAATCAAGCTCTTGCCAAAGATTGCCAAACTATACCGCCTTGGATATGGTGGAAGGATCGTGCAAAAGAACCTCAGCAAAGATGCTGCTGCGCTGCGTATGAACGACAGAAAAATCTACCATCTCAGCAAGGTCCAACGAATTGTGAAAGTGTTGCAGAAAAAGCGACTGCTTCGCTGAGCGCTGTTTCACCACCTTTTTTCTCCGAATTCGATATGTCAGCTTTGCTGCCCGCTCTCCATCAACGCGATGAGATATTTCACATCGTCAATTGCTCTGCCCTTGTTGAGCTCATGTGCTATCACTTCAGCGTTACTAAACTTGCTCACTTCAGTGCCATCCACAACTGCTTTCAATGCGGAGCAATGCACAGCAGCTTTGCCACCAGTAGTCTCAACAGCGTAGTACTTTAGGCCACTGCTTTGCTTCTTTTGCGAAGAAAGGGAGGGCTCAGCAGCATCGGATTCAGATAGCAGGGACACATGGCTAATAACCGCTTTGCGTTTCATGACTTCTTGGGCGCTTTTCAGCTGCTAATCTAAGTGCTTTTCAGCCACCAAAAAGCATCGCAAAAAAAATCAAGAATCAGCACGTGGCAATGGTAAGTCGATGCAAACTGAGGATCTGAGGAATTTAACATTGTGTATCTTTATCAGATAGTAGCATCAGTAGTAGTGAAGCAAACTGAGACCATGAGCCAGTGTCATTGCATCTTGCCAAGCAAACGACAGAAACATGTTGAACTGCAGAATGTTTTCACACTTGGCCCAGCAGCAGTCTAAGGTTGCCAGGAGATGCCAAAAATTGCACTTAGGCAGGTGCATCGGAAGGCCCGGCCGTCGATCCAACATTGTTGATCTTGGCCCACAGATCGGCCGCCCACTGGTGGCCCTGAGCCAATGAGTTCGGCAAGTTTTGGGAGGTCTCAAGTGCTTTCAGCACTGCCACACAAATATCATCGTTTTGTTTCAGAGTGGCGCCACCAGCAGCAGCCTCAGTAGGATCATGTAGACACAATGATGACCATTACTTCCATTAGTACTGAAAGGGTTGACAAATTCATCTTGTGAGGACAAAGTGAATTAAGTTTAAAGTAGGATGCACATGGACTGACCCTAGTTTCAGGCAGGTCAAGAAACAGTGAAGACGACCAACTTGGAGTCGTTCCTGATCGAAACTTTGCCCTTTGCAACATATTGCATATTGAAGTAGTCCTGACCATTGTGCTTCACATGAGTGACTGGATCCAAACCGAAGTCTACAGCCTTCTTGTTCTTGCGCATGGCAGGCTTCTTGCAAACATCAGGATCCTCCTCACCCTTGCCAGGAGATGAGTTTCCATCATTGGGATCCTTGGTCTCAGCAGGAACGTCGATGCTAGCATCGTCCCCATTGACATCCTCAGCTGCATTCATAGCCGAGGCTGGTCGCTTCAAGGAAGCTGCCGGCTTCTTCAACTTGGGCACTGCTGGGGACTTGGATTTCGAAGCTGCCTTGGGACTGCTGATGACACCTGAAGTTGGTTTCTTTGGAGTCGCTGGGGATGATTTGGCCTTTGCTTTCGCTTTGGCCTTTGATTTCGGAGTTGCCGGCGCAGGTGGAGCCTCATCAGCGCTGTCGCTCAAATCAGCCACTCGTCCATGGTCCACTGCCACCATGATCAATGACGAGGGGCTCTAACTGCCAAAGATCAAAATTGGGATTAGGCCGCAAGCTTTGAACCCACTCACTGAAGGTTGCGACCACTCATTGAATTGTGTGAAACTCGTCAAACCGGTGCATATTTGGCAACTTCTCAGTTGAGTTGACAGCTTTTCAGCACTAAGCAAGCTTTTCAGCTGTTTCCGTTGTTTGCGACTCAGGATCCCTGAAGCCTCAGGACCAAATTGTCCTCTCTTGGCTTGCAAAATGAGGCTGGCTGGGAGACTGTGAAAGAAATTGTTTGCAAGCTATGCATGGTTCAACATGTTACATAATTTGAAACTATGTTTCTTTCATGTGGGAAATTCCTGTAAGCAGTTGATACGACTTTGTCAATCAATCAGCTGCCCATCCAACCGCACTTGCCTGAAGAGCCTGCATGATCTTTTCAAAATGATCCACAGCCTAGCTCAGGCACCAAGATCGAGATCAGTAGCTCGAGAAGACCATGGAGGACCGATCAAAGCAGCTTGTAGATCTTCTCTGGCTCCATGTTCAAAGATCCCAACAGCCAGTACTTTGGCTTCACAGGTTTCACAGTTGCGGGAGGGTCAAATGACAGCTGGATTTCCCAAATAACTCCAGCATGGTTGCATTCCAGTTTGGAAACATTTTCGATTTTCGAACAAAGCCGCAGCCTGTGCCCTCTTCAATGTGGTACCAGCCAAGTCAGCATCGGACAATTTGTCAGGACCAAATGCCAGCGCATGGTTGCCGAGCCGAAGTTTGAGACGGCAAAACATGTCGATTTCGATGCCCTGTCTGTGCAGTTCTCAGCACTTGCTGAATGCTGAAAAGAAAATTTGGAAAATCCTGAGAAGCATAAAAAAGGCTGAGAAGCATTGATCACTGATAAATGCTGAAAAGCGTTGATAAATGCTGAAAAGCGTTGATAAATGCTGAAAAGCATTGATAAATGCTGAAAAGCATTGACAAATGCTGAAAAGCATTGACAAATGCTGAAAAGCATTGACAAATGCTGAGAAGCATTGGTTATGTAGACAAACATTGGCTGAAGCTGAAAATAGCATTGATCAAATGCTACCAAAACAAAGAATGAACAGCTCCAGCCTCTCTGGTGATCTTCATCGGCATGCAGACATGCTGGTCCACTTTCATCTCGGGGACGTTCTTCTCAAATGCTTGGAAAAGCAAGCTGGAAATGGTGCGAGGAGTCTTTTCAAGCACCACAGCCTTCTGGTCATCGTTCGGGATGTGCCACATGATCACCCTCTCGGTGCCTCAGGCCAGCTCACTTCACAAGGTGGCTGAATCGACTTCTGGAAAAAAAAGAAAAATCACAGACTTCAATCTTGTCCGAGAGACTTTTCAGCGTTTCAGTGTCATCTTGGATCATGCTGCCAGTGTTGAAACCAAACAGCTCGCCTGGACCAAAGACCCATGCTCTCTCACCATGAATGGCCGCTTCCATGTGGAGGTAGATTGAGTGATCTTTGGTAATCAACAGAGTTGGGCTTGTTGCAGTGCCACGGATCTTGTAAGCCCTCAGCTGCACAGCAGTGTCAAACACTAGAGACATGGTGTATGAGGTAACATCACCTGGGTCCCGTGAACATTCATTTAGCCTAGCTGCACATCGTCCAGGTTGAAGTCAGCAAGCTTGACCGAGTCCAGGTGCACTGTTGAACTGCTTGGGCTGCACACCGTCCAAGTCAGGACCTGTCAAAGCCACAGCACCCACGTCATTGCCAACAGTTCGACCTGAGCAATGGGTGTTGGCAGCCTCCAGTTTCTGCAGCAAATCCCTGGCATTGTCACAGGCAGACTTCCATTGAGGGCTGTATTCACTGTCGCTGTTGAACTTGCTCTCAAGGATCTCAGGGAAAGTGACCTTCGATCCATCCGTGGTCCAGGAAAGGAGTGTCAGGGAAGGCCTGGTCACTGCACTCTCAGCAGTGCAGACTGGCTCCTCAGGCCCTGCGTCAGGGTGACTCTCCCACCATTGCTCCATCAGCTGTTGCTGCGTCCTGGATCGCATGCCATTGAACTCGCTGACATCAGAAGCAGTGTAGCGAGTGCAATACACCACCATTGGCACGTCGCCTCCCTGAAGATACCTGTGATTAAGGTTCCAGGAAGCATCCAGCCAGTCACCAAATGTCGGATTGATGTCCATGACAATCACTTTTCGGGTTCGAACGTCACCAGAGGCCCGACCAATCATCAGTGGAAGCAGGATCTGCTCACAGGCTTTGGGCCCCAACTGAGATCCACGTTCCTGCACGTTCAAATGCTCCTTCCTTGCCACAGCATCTGCCTGGGGGATGAAGCGCAAATCCCGTGGAGGCAGCATGTGAACACCCTGGATGATCTTGTGTTGGCTCATGACCTGCGAAGTCATCCAGGGCGATGATTCCACAAAGGCTTCAGGCACACAGAGTCGAAATTGAACGACTGCATCGCGTCTGTCATTCCCACGAGCTTCTCGAGTGTCAATCACAGCGTTGACTCAGCCCAAAATGCAAAGACCACCAGTGAGAAGTCGATCCTCGATCTTTCTGGTCGATGCAATCCATAAAGATTCAGCCTGAGATGTGATCCTCAGCGGATATCTCACAAGCACTGCACACAGTGGCGACTGCTGGCAGATTGCTGCAGCACTTTGAATCATGTTGGCCATGGTGGTCGGGTTCGGGCTGACACTGAAGTCCAAGATGACCAAAGTTTCCCTCAGTGGAAATGCCATCAGTGAGAATCAGGTTGGGACATCATGTATCACAACAGTTTGTGTTTAAATCCGTTTCTGTCACACTGTCACTAAACATAAGCTTCACACGTCTCATCATGTCCAAAGCCCTGGTTCTCTCGACCAGAAAATGCTTTGAAGACGCTGTAGTGCTTGGGAATATCTGCAATAACTTCTTCACCAGCCATTGTTCCAACGTCCAGGCGCATCTTCATGAAGTCAAGGGTCCTCTGCAAACCTGTCTGGCGGCGGTGTCTCTTATGTGCACTAAGTGACTGGCTCCAGTTGGCCCTGGATGCATCCAATGCACTCATGTACTTCTCGATCTTCACCTGATCTTGCTTCAAATCCTCCACCAGGGACATGAACGTTGCACTCTCGAGTGACTTCTGCAGATCTGCCCTTTTTTGAGCAGCTTGGAGGACAACCTCACTGTTCAACTTGTCCAGCACAACTTCGAACTCAGGAATCCTGGAGCAATCAATGGCTGGTTGGGCATCTGCACCTGCTTTGAGAACATCATCCATGGTGCCCATGTCAAAGGCAGCCATCAGCTTATCCCTCTCGCTGTTGAAATTCGATGCCGGCAGCTTGCTGTGCAAGTTCTCCAAGTAAAGCTGGAAACATCGGCAAATCTTCTGCATAGCAAAGATTGTCGCTTCATCAGCTGTCTTTCGAAGCCCAGTTGGCAATCCAATCCAGTTGCCGAAGATGCGATTGATGATCATGTCCTGGGTCTCTGCAGTGCTGGCCATTCTTTGATCCCACCACTCATCTTCACAGTTGGGCTTGTAGCCCAATCTGAGCCCTTTGCATCCAATGGACGCATGGGAGAACGGGCCACGCGCCATGCCGTAGGTGGTCCCAATCCTTGCAAGCTTGGATCTCTGCTCCTTGTTCCTGACAGAAAGAAATAACTTCAAGACTTTGCAGCGCAATCATGCAACAAACCGCTCTTAAAAAAAAAAATGTGCTCTTCAGCACTTCATCCGCTTTTCAGCGGTGGGATGTGCTTTTCAGCACTGACATGCTCTTCAGCACTGACATGTGCTTTTCAGCACTGACATGTGCTTTCCAGCACTGTGCTTTCCAGCACTGACATGTGCTTTTCAGCACAGTGCTTTTCAGCACTGACATGTGCTTGCCAGCACTTGAATTTCACGCATGTTGTTGAATATCAGCACGTCATCCGAAAATTTCTCTGAAGCCTAAACTTGCAACTGAGACACATGAACAAAAGAAGGTTCTTCGTAGCAGCTTCCTCAGCAGGACTCAGGTTGAAGCCAGCCATGCCCTCCAGAAACTGCGTCATCTGCACGGAGATGTCGCCATTGTGCAGCAATGCTTTCCGCTCAATCTGGTGCAAGTTGACAAAGCAATTTGCTTTGGTTCGGGTCAAAGTGGAAGCCAATGTGATGTCTGCAAAGTTGTGGCATGACAGCACAGCTTTTGTTCACAGCGAGCACCACACATTTCAGTGGGATTCAGTGGGCTATATCAAACAAAAATATTTCATATGAACGCAATTAATTTTAAAAAACTTGGTCGGACGGTGCCTCTGTTGATGTCCACGATGTCCTCGTCTTCCTTGTAGTGTCTGAAGTTGGCATAGACTGTACTGAAACCTTTGACCTTGCCGCCCAAGTACTTCATGTACTGGTCCAAAATGCCAACTTCACAGCACAACTTCAGAACCAAGTGCATGGCACATGCTCTGCTCCAGCCTTTGATCATACTGATGCTGTTTGCAGGAAGGCAATTTGGCTCGATACTGGGCATGTGCATGGCCGCGCCCTGAATGAGCTTTGCGTGATGTTTCGAAATCACTGGCAGCTCCACACCGGTTATGCTAGAGGAGGTCTCAAACCCCTTTGCCAAAATGAGCTGGATGAGGTTCCTGAAGTTCTCCTGCATCACGTAACCTTTGTTCCCGGCTTCTCTCTTCCAGCTGAGCATGAAAGGTCGAAGATAGACCTGGCAAGCGTCATCCATCTCATCCGCAGACAAATAGGTGACTTCTGACTCAGCAGGGAAAGTCTCAGACAGGAAACTGCTCCAGTCCAGCTGCTCCTGCTCATTGGGGAAGAAGGGAAGAAGTGCTCCAAGATGAGCACGATGTCTTGGTGCTGCTTCCATTCAGCATCAAACCTTTCGAGAACCTTTCCGAGCCAAGGGTTCACAACAAAAGTGGCCTTGATGTCATTCGGCACCTGAATTGCTGTGTCACCATCCTTGATGCTCTCCCTGGAAGCTTTCTTCTTTGCTGGTCCAGTTGATGATGCACCACTGACGCGCTTCCCATGGCGATGCGACGAGTTGCCCTCACAGATCCTTTGATCCAAAATTCCTTGAGGCATCACACTCATCACAAATGATTCGATTTCGGTTGAACCCATGGCTAGACTTCTAAGGAACCGGAAATGGCCATGAACTTGAATTTCTGATGAATGAAGTTGCTGCTCATCACAAATCAAGATCGGCGGGACTACCTCAGTTTGTGATGAACTTGACTGAGGTTCATCACAAAATCATACTGTCTTCCAGACCTTGGATCAGTTCTTTCACTGATTCTTTTCATACCTGTGCCTGGGGGACAGGGTGATTTGTGATGAACCTCAGCCAGGTTCATCACAAATCCAGGTTTCTTTGGATAGGTCATTTTGTGATGAACAACCATGTGGTATTGATTGTGATGATGTTCATCACAAATCACTGGCTCAGTCAAGTTCATCACAAATCACTGGCTGGGATTAACAAGTTGCCAGCTGATTTGTGATGACCTGACTGAAGTTCATCACAAATCACTGGCTGGGATTAACAAGTTGCCAGCTGATTTGTGATGAGCCTGACTGAAGTTCATCACAAATCACTGGCTGGGATTGAGAAGTTGCCAGCTGATTTGTGATGAACCTGACTGAAGTTCATCACAAATCACTGGCTGGGATTAACAAGTTGCCAGCTGATTTGTGATGAACCTGACTGAAGTTCATCACATATCATTGGCTGGGATTAACAAGTTGCCAGCTGATTTGTGATGAGCCTGCCTGAAGTTCATCACAAATCACTGGCTGGGATTGAAAAGTTGCCAGCTGATTTGCGATGAACCTCAGTCAAGTTCATCGCAAATCATTCGATCTCTTCTGGGAGAGGTTTTGTGATGAAAAAGTTGCCAACTGATTTGTGATGAAGTCCTTTTTGCTCAATCTAGACTTCAAGGACATTCTAGAATCAAAGACTCATACTAGAACAAGCTTGTTTACAAGCCACTGCGTCTCTTCTGAGTCAAGTTCGTGAGGCAAAGGTTGCCAACTGATTTGAGTTGAATCTCCGTTCGGTTTGCTACAAATCACACTCTTTTGATTGCGGGTCGGTTTTGTGAACAAGTTTTGAGACAAGACAGCCAACATTCTCGAAATTCCTAATCTCAAATTATTTCAGCATCCCAACATCATTCTGCTCGTTGTTACTTGGCACTGCTGAGAAACAATGCTGATGTTTTTCACCTTATTCTAGTTTCTGGTCCCTAGAGTGAGCAATGTCGTGACCATGAAGACAGTGCTACACGGCTTCAATATATATGAAACCAACGTTCTCTGATTGTGAAGAAACATTGAAAAACTGAATCTGTCAAAAGAAGCTTCATCGAATGTTCAGCTGGACAATATCTCTTGCAGCAGCCTTTCTTTTGACACATTCTCAGATCGTTGCACAAAGAGGTCAAACCCTCAAAGCCTAAGCCAACCTTACCTGCACAGTGTCTCTGCAAACACAATGCGAAGGATTTCAAGAAGGTGGCGCACAACCAAAGTGAATTTGTGCAATGAACAAACGAATTGGGCACACAGACCGGTCATATCAAGTTCCAAACGGCCCTTAGGGTGGTGTGGCAGTTTGGCCAACAAATCATTCAGCAACCTAATGGATAGAGTCAATTGGTGCCGAAGACCCCTCACCTTGACATCTGCGTCAAGCATTGCAGACATCTTCTCCAAAAAGGACTTTCCATCATTCGTGTCATCTGGGTCATCCAACAGCCTGAAATTGCCTTCAGAGACAAAGTCACATGCCACCGGGCTAGGATGCTTGGCCAAACTGATCACCATAGTCCACAGCTTGATGTTCACTGTGATGCACTGCTGGTCGTCAACAAAGTTTGAAAAGAGGTGCCCTCCTTGCAGTGTCAACAGAACCTCCCTGCTACTGTAGCAGTCAATGAGCAATCCATAGATGACCAAGATGTCCAAGGAAGTGAGCTCCATGGATGGGAAACGAGACAGCAAGGCTTCAAGCTACTCCTGAACCAAAACACATGAAGGAAAGCCGGTTTCTCAGCATGGCAGAACCGAATGAGTGGTTGACGAATGAATGGCTGCTTCCAAACAATTCATGGGTGCTGCCAAACCATGCTTGTCAGAGGTATATGTTTGCTGTTCAGCTACGGAGGTTGCTTTTCGACTTCAGGTGGCAAAGACATGCGGTAAATGTTTGCTTTTCAGCTAAGGTCGTTTCTTTTCAACACCAGGACATGCAAAAAACGAGAAGAACGTCAGAGGTTGTTAGAGCAGCTTTTTTCACATGCTCGGCTCCATAGTCAACGATCAAAGCAGCCATTACTTTGGCTTGCTAGGTTTCACAGTCGCTGGGTGTCAAATGACATTTGGACTTCCCAGACATCCAAGATTAAATCAGTGAACTGAACTGCTCAAGATCCGGCTGTGCGACTATGGATCAAGAGCCATTCCATTCAATCACTGCAAAGCCATACCGGCATCTCCAATCCAGCATGCAAAATCTGGATCATCGGGCCAATTTAACTAGGCCATTGACATTGTGTCATGCTTTGCAGAAGGCTTCTTCTTGATCTTCACATTGCCATCCACAACGGTTTTCTGCGAAGCCATCTTGCCCTTGTTCACCTGGTGCTGGGAAGCTTTCTTCTTGTCCTTTGGAGAAGCCTTCTTCATAGTTTTGCTAGACTTCTTGGAAGCCTTCTTTGGCTGTGATTTCGGAGTTGCCTTCGGGCGGGCCTTGGGCTTGCTGGCTGCCTTCATCGGCATGGGCATGTGTCGACTGCTCATCGATGGTGTTCCTGAAGTTTTGCCACCAGGCTTTGACTTCGGGTACTGCGGCATTTCCTGGACCTCCTCATTGGGGATGACTGGCTCCAGGAGACTCTTGTGCCACATGTGCCGGGGCACAATTTCACCGTCAATGATGAAAGCCAGATTCATCTCTCCGTGGTTTTCGATGATTTTCTTCGCAATGTCCCACCAAGTGCTCGTCAAACGCGGCATTTTCTCATCGATCATTTTCTTGCCACTGAGCAAGTACGCGTGGACGGTGATGGGAATATGGGCTGGGAAATCAAAATTTGCATCATACAGGCCTATGTTCAGGAGCTTTTGATCCGGCGTAGAAAGCCCATCTCCAAATCTCACGGCCAGCAAATCCTGGCCAGAGTAAACGTGAGCAGCCCTCTTCAGGACCATGCCGTTGTTCAGCATTTGACCCAACTTGTACTTGAACGCAACGCACGTCCTGAGAGTCAGGTAGAACTCATGGCTGCCACCTTCACACCACAGCTTTGAAAGCCGGGAGCATCCACAATCACCCAAGCGTCTCCACTCCTCATCATCGCCACGAAGCACTCCCTGGATGGAGTCAGTGGTGCGAATCTCTTTCCACTGCTAAGACTTCTAAATTTATTTATTTTCACATCAGGCACTTAATGAAGTTATAAGTATATTATAAGTTGCTATTATCTTGCTAATATCTTGTTTAAATTGTTTATTTTTATTTTTTTTGTTTTAAGTTCCACTAATCGTTTAGGTGAACTTGTAACATAATAATGAACATATAAGTAAATATAGTGGAATATTATTCAAAAATAAGTTGAAATAAGGGAAAAGAAGCGAAAATAAGTAAAAATATGTTTTTTGTCAGTTTTCAACATTGATGGACATGGATGTCGATTACCACGGAGCAATTTTGGCTTCAAAGGGAAGGGCATTGGAATTTTTATAACGAAAAAAATATCTGGAATATATAATGTTTCCTGTAAGGAGTAGTTCCTGGAAAGTTAGTATCCCTTTTTTCTCTGAAAAGATGACCTCCTGTAATGTATACTTCCTGGGCAGGCAAAAATATGAGCAGCATAATGTTCATGAAAAGCAGTTCTTTCACAAATAAAAAAAACTCAGTATGATATTTCACCAGAAAAAAAATGTAGCTTCTTGAGCTTTACGTTTTCCAGGGATTCGCATTTGAAGTTGTTGACAGTCAAATTCTTTAAATTTCTCAAACATTACGATATATTCTAATAGAAAATTTCAGATCAACTCAGTTGAAACTATGCAGAAAAAATATTATAAAATATAAAAATATTGCAAATATATATATATATAAATTAAGTTTGAGACATTCAGAGTAATAAGAAATCTGAGAAACAATACACACCACTCAAAAAAGATTGTAATAGAAATAAATGGAGAAAAGTAACTTACTGAGAAAATTTATAATGCTTAAACATACAGAAGGTAACAAATTTATTATTTTTAATGTATATACGTCAGAAAATTTTGAAAATGAGAAAATGTAGAAAATGAAGAAAATATTGAAAATGTTGAAAAGTCGGAAAAAACAAAACAAATCAGAAAATTTAGAAAATTTTAAAAATTCAGAAGAGTCAGAAAATTAAAAAAAATCTAAAATTCAGAAGATTCAGAAAATTCAGAAAATTTAGAAAAAAACAGAAAATTCAGAAAATTCAGAAAATTCAAAAATTTCAGAAAATTCAGAAAACTCAGAAAATTCACAAAATTCAGAAACCCAGAAAATTCAGAAAATTCAGAAAAGTCAGAAAATTCAGAAACCCAGAAAATTCAGAAAATTCAGAATTTACAATTTAAATTAAAAGGAAAACAATTCAGAAAATTCAGAAACCCAGAAAATTCAGAAAATTCAGAAAATTCAGAAAATTCAGAAAATTCAGGAAATTCAGAAAATTCAGAAAATTCAGAAAATTCAGAAAATTCAGAAAATTCAGAAATTTCAGAAAATTCAGAAAATTCAGAAAATTCAGAAAATTTGAAAATTCAGAAAATTCAGACAATTAAAAAAACAAAAAAAAATATGAAAATTCTGAAATTCAGAAAATTCAAAAATTTCAGAAAATCCAGAGAATTTAGGAAATTTAGATAATTCGAAAAAAATCGCAATATTCAGAAATATATATATATACATAGATATATAAAATTTAGAAAATTTAGAAAGTTCCAAAAAAATAGAACATTCCGAAAATGCAGATAATTTTTAGAAAATTATGAAAATGTGAAAAATATGAAAATCAATGACCAAAATGTATATAAAAATATAAATTTAGAAAAATAGTAAAATATGAACATTTTTATAACATTTTCAATAAAGATAAAGTTTTAAAACTATAGAAAGTAAGAAAGTGAGTAATTTCCAGCTTGTGACAAAACAAGGAAAAGTGACCAAATATTATCTGAATGGAAAAAGGTCTTCGAAAAGACATTTCCTGTAAAGGATAATTCCTGGAAAGGAAAATTCCTGAAAAAGGATTCAATCTGAATTGAAAAATTCCTGATAAGGATAACTCCTGAAAAGGATTCATTCTGAAAAGAATAATTCCTGAAAAGGATAGTTCCTGAAAAGAGATGATGCCTGAAAAGGAAACTTCCTGTAAAAGATACATTTAACAGGACAAGGAAGATCTTGCATCGGAACCATGAAAATATCCAAACAAAAAAAGAAAACGCAACATTCTTATATTTTTTAATTCAAAGATGTTTTACAAAACCCTATGACAGAAACATCTTTCGTCTTTTATCAATTTTAAACAGTAAAAAATAATGAAAAATTAACCTAAATTAAGTGAAAATAAGTGAAAATAAGTAAAAATGACTTCTATGATACCCTGTCCATCGGATATTGATCCTAATCAATATAGTCATCCATTTTTCTGTTGATATTGAATATTGATTTTGGTATTGATATTTTCAATATTTCCCTTATTGATTTTAAAATCAATATTTTTATCTATTTTGTGTTGATTTTTTTGGGGACCCTTATTGATTTTCATATTGATTTTCATATTGATTTTCATATTGATTTTCCTGTTGATTTTCCTGTTGATTTTCCTGTTGATTTTTGATGTTTTTTTCCTCTTTTTTCCCCTTTGGCCAACTGCTTTTTTTTGGCATGTGAACTTGAACCCATGTTTATGATGCATGGACATGCACTGATCTTTCCAGCTCAAACTAGTTGTTACTTCTTTGTGGGCCCTTGGCAAAAGGTAGCTGTTTCAGCTACCCTTGGCAAAAGGGGGGAGCAGCCTTGGCAAAAGGTATAGATTCCTTGACCAAAGGATGTCCAAAGGTCCGGCAAGACACTTTGCCAAACCCATGGTGGACCAAGGTGTCTTGTACAAATGCCTGAGCTGCCATGAAGATTTGATACAGGACCTTGGCACCTATGAGCTGGTGTCCAGGAACCAAGCCACTGACCCAGGTGGCTTGATGGAAATCATTGCCTTGTTGGAGTCCTTGGTCAAGGTCTCTGCCACCTTCGAAGTGCATTCAGGTCCACTCAGGACCTGTTTGCTGACCTTGGCCAAGGACAAGCCAAGCTTAAACACTTCAAAATTCAATGGGCAGGTCTGGGCCAACATCAAGACTGAAAGGCTTGTGGTGGTCATGGCTCACTGCAGAAGGCTAAAAAATGATGCTGAGATGAGGAAAGCTGCTGCCAAGCTTAAATCTGTAGACTACCAAAGGCTGCAGAATCTGGTTGACAAAATCAGAGACAAAGATGAGCAGGAAGAGCCTGAAAGAATGAGGGATGACATGTCCCTGGACTCAGAGGGATACCCCAATGAACTGAAAACATCACCAGCCAAAAAAACCTTGACAAAAGGTAAGAGGTCTGCTGAAGAATTGGAAGATGAAGAGCACTTGCCAAAAGTGAACACTTCCTTCTTCAGGAAAAAGATAGGGTCCAGGGCAGCCAAATCCTCCAAGGCCTGGGGCCAAGAAGATGAGGATGAAGGCTTGGCAAAAGCCATTGGCTTGCCAAAGGCCTTGCCAAAAGGACAAGCAAAGAAGAGGCCAGCAGCAACTCTGAAGAAACCCTTGACAAAAGGGACTGCAAAAATGAGGAAACCAGCTGCATCCTGCAGCTCAGGAAAGTCACCTGCAGGGGTGCAGGCAGAAGTGAAGCCCAAAGGCCAAAAGTGGCATAAGTTGAAGGTGACATATGCAAAGAAACCTGAAAGGGCATACATCACTGCACAGTCTGCACCCAAGGAAAAATTCAGGCTCCTGGTGGAGGTATCAAAAAAAGAACCATCCAGTACCAAAGGGTAATTGAAACCATCCACCAGGAAGCTGAAAAGAAAGGCCTTGACAAGCTGCAGTGCAGGGAGCTCAGAGAAAGCCTCTGCTGAGCAGCATGGCATGCCTTGACAAAAGGCTGAATGCTGTGCACTGGCTGTGCACAATGAAGCAAAGCTCCTTGGCAAAAGGTATAGCTTTCCTTGGCAAAAGGAATGGTTTTTAATGTTCCTTGGCAAAAGGAACTACTTTTCCTTGACAAAAGGATTGTTTAATGCCTACCCAAAAAAGGGTCTGGCTTGGTGCACTGCCCTTCCTCAAGGGTGTCAAAAAGAGCTGGCAGCTTGGGTGGGGGGATGTGTTTAGGTGTTGTACTTGTCTAGGTAATGGAAACAATGTTGGTGTTTTGTTTGTTTTTGTACCACCTGTATCTGTTGGTTGTAGTGGTAGTAGTAGGCTTGCAGCTAAGTAGCTAGTAGGTGTTAGTTGCAGCATCAGCTGCAGTAGGGGTATAGTGTAGTATAGCTGTAGCAAATGCACCCTCAACTATTTATAAGGGGTACTTTGAATTGGGTTCCTGATAGCATTTCTAACCTGATGTGTCCCACCCCAGACTTTTGGCTCAAAAGCTAGAGAGTTTTTTTTTTCGCGCTTTTTTTTTTGGACCAGTGGACCCTTAGGTGGTCTGGAACAACTTGAACCAACTTCTCTTGACAAAAGGGATTGGAACTGACAAAAAAAAACTTTACCTTGCCAAAAGGTGAGCAGCCTGGACCTTGACAAAAGGTTGTCCCAATGCAGTGGGATGATGATGATTGGGAATGGGGGGATGGTGGGTGGAACAACAAGTGGAGGCCAACTGGCAGTGGCACCACCTCCCATGCCAGAAGGGCAAGGATCCAGGCAGCTGCCCAAGAAAGGGACAGGCTAGCTGCCCTGGGGGACAGTGCTGCTTTGGCTGACAAAGCCAAGAAGGAAGCACAGAAAGCTGCTTCTATGAAGAAGCAGGCTGAAGAGGCTGCTGAGCAGGCAGCAAGGACAGCTGCCCAGGCAGCTGAAGCAGCTGCAGCTGCCAGCCAAGCAGCTGGATGGGTGGAAGTTGGGCCATCCAGGAAAAAGCCCAGGAAAGGGCCTCCTTGCCAAAAGGAGAAACCAAACAAAAGGGAACCTCCTTGCCAAAAGGAGCAGCCAAAGAAAAAGGAAACTCCTTGCCAAAAGGAGCAGCAAAAGAAAAAGGAAACTCCTTGCCCAAAGGAGCAGCCAAAGAAAAAGGAAACTCCTTGCCAAAAGGGGCAGGCAAACAAGAAGGAAACTCCTTGCCAAAAGGAGCAAGAAAAGAAAGATGCTCCTGGCCAAAAGGAGCAGAAGGAAAGTGTCCCTCCTGAAGGTTCCAAAGATGGGGTGTCAAAGAAACTTGGCCCTTCAGAGAAGGAACAAGCAAAGGAAAAGGAGCAGAGCAAAGGCTTGACAAAAGCAAAAGATGATTCCTTGCCAAAAGGAAAAAATCAAGCCAACAGAGCAGTGATGATGGAATGAGTGTGGACTGGGGCAACAGTAGCTCCAGTGCCAGTGCCAGCTCTGGCACACCATCACCTGGCAGCCCTGACCCCTTGACAAAAGGGGATGATGGCAAAAAGGGCTTGCCAAAAAAGCAGCCACCCAAGAGGGTTGCAGTGGACTGGCACAAGGTCCTGGTGCATAACAACCTGTATGACCTCACAGCCACCCCATGGCTGCAGAAGCTCAAGGATGCAGGGTATGAAGTGCACCTGTTGAGCTACTGTGGCTGGAAGAGAAGCCATGAGGTGTATGACTGGGCCTGGTTTGAATGGAATGGCTGGGCCTCTGTCAGCTTCACCTGGAAGCAATGTGGCAAGGAAGGGAAAGCCCAGTGGTGCCTGGACAATGGGGTAAGCAAGCTGGTGGATGACAATGCTGACATTTGTTCTGAAGCCATTCAGTTTGGCATCCAGGCTTACCCCATTGTGCCTGCTGGTCAGAGAAGGAAAAAGGGGCAGCCTAAGCTCCAAAGCTGCTTCTCTGACTTTGCAGCTGCAGCCATTGGCATCCTCAAGGAGGAAAACCCTTGACAAAAGGGCAGAGCCAATGGTGGTCCAGGCAGGCTTGGCAAAAGCATCTAAAACCAAAAGGCTTGACAAAAGCCTCCCAAGCCTTGACAAAAGGCAAAAAGACTTCCTTGCTGCAGCACCTTTGACAAAAAGGTTGCACCAATAGAAAAAAAACCTTGACAAAAGGACAAGAAACTTGACAAAAGGACAAGAAACCTTGGCAAAAGGTTGTAGCATGTTTCACCCTTGTACAGATTTTGTCTAGGCAGGTCTAAGCAAAGACATGCCCCTAGGTTTTTAAAACCTTGCAGTTGCCACAGCCTCTTGATTTTTTTTTGAAACAGTCTAATGTTGTAAGTAAATAAAATCTCCTACAGCACTTATACATACATAAACATATATATGTATACATACTGGTGTGGTCCACAATGTTTGTTAAGGCCCAAGAGGCTGTGGCACTGCAATGGGAAACCTTGGCAAAAGGTTCATGGATGCTGGCAGGATTGCAGCAAAAAAAAAAATGGGCTAAGGGTGTTTGATTGGGAGCCCCTCAAAGGTGTGTAATTTGTTTTCATTTTTGAATGGTTCATCAAATAATAAGTGGGTATAATAACCCTTTTGTCAAGGGACCCATTTGTCATCAAAACATTTTTGGGAACCACCACAATGAATTCAGGTGTACATTGGTTTGGGATCTAGGGAAACACAACATATTTCAGTTTTGGAAACACAGTTTGCCTTGACAAAAGGCATTCAGTTTTCATGTGGTTTCTGAAGTAATCAACAGCACATTGCCTTGACAAAAGGCTCAAATATTGTTTCCAAAAAAAAATCAGAAATATTTTGGATTGGGAAAAAAATGTCAAAAATATCAAAAAAATGAAAACTGATGAAATCTGATGAAATCTGATGAAAACCTATGTTTTCATCAGATTTCATCAGATTTCATCAGATTTCATCAGTTTTCATTTTTTGATATTTTTTGAAATATTTTTGAAATATTTTTTAAATAGTGGTTTCATTGTTTGGAAAATGTTGTAGTTGTTGGTCCAACCCAACTAGTCCAATATATGTTTTTATTTTTAACATATATGTTCAATCCAAACAGTCCAATATATATATATATATTTATTTTCAACACATTATTTACTTTAGTTTGCATTTACTAGGCCCCATAGCATGCAATGTTTGTGATGGTGCATCAGGTTTGCCAAACCTCAGCCATTTTGTTTCTCAAGCAATTCAAAAGTGTATTAGTGCACCTTCTCCCTTGGCCAAAGGGAAATGGGCAAAGGTGGAAAAGGAAACCAAAAGAGCAAAGCCTTGGCAAAAGGCAAATTTGCAATGAAAACCTTGCCAAAAGGTAAAGCCAAGGCCAAAGCTAAAACTAAAACCAGGGCAGGTTCTAGCAAGGACACACCCTTGACAAAAGGAAAGCAGAAAAATGCTTTGAACAAAAAAGCATTGGATGACCTGGGGGAGCTAAGCCTGAAAGAAAGAATCAAGAAAGCCACAGAAGGAGCTGAGACTGCAGAAGAGGCAGTGCTAGCATTGAAAAAACAATTGACCCCCAAGGAGCAGCAAAGTGCATGGTCCAAAATGAAAACCAAAATGAAAAATGACCCAGCAGAAGCAAAGAAGGTGGAAAACATGTCCAAGAAGGAAATTGGCATCTATGCCACCATGTGCCTCTTGAAGGCTGAGGCTCCCAAGTTCATGGCCTTAAAGCAGGAGTTGAACTCAGGTGTCTCCTTGACAAAAGGAGAAACATGGGAGTCAGAACTTCAGATGCTGCAGAAATTTGGCCAGAGAAGAGCTGGAGCTTCACTTGGCCTCTGGTCGAGTGAAGTGGAGAGCAGACCCATGGACAGGGGGATGCTACCAATACCAAGACCAGGGGGACATCAAGAAAACAAGTACTGTCACCCATAGCAATGCATATGCTTGGGGGCAGGAATATGAAGCTGAGAATGAAGAAGCTTGGGACAGCCACTTCACCAAGGACCTCAGCAGCCACCTTCTGGAACTGGAAGGCAAAGGGAAGGGCAAAGCCTTGACAAAAGGAAAGCCAGCCTCAAAGGGAAGGGGCAAAGGCAAAGCCAGAGGACAGCCTCAACTGGCTTTGGAAGATGGTGACCCCAATGAGGATGATGACAATGATGATAAGACAGAGGACCAGGAGTGGTCCACATGCTTGACAAAAGCAAGGAAAGCCAGGGACCTCTTGGTGAGCAGCCAGGCCAATCTGCAGGAGGATATGGCAAAAGCTGCCAGCTGCCAAAGGCTGAGCAAGGGCACCAAGAAGGATGCAGACACACTGCTCAGCAAAGCCCAAGCAATGGAGAAGAAGTGCAAAGACCTCTTGCTCAAGGGGAAGAAAGCTCTTAGCTTGACAAAAGCTAAAGGTCTGATCCAGGATGCCACCACACTGAGCAAGGAGCTGAAGGATCAGAAGAAGGAGATCTCAGTTGTGGCAAACAAAGCCTACTCCAAGGCAGGAACAGCCAAGTGATCCTCGGCAAAGTTGCATTACCTTTGACAAAAAGGTCCCAGCAGCCTTGGCAAAAGGCTCCCTTGGTGCACATGTTTTTGAACAGCTGCAAGGCAGACCCAGCTGTGTGTTAAAAAAAATGCTGCAGCTTACAGCCAGGATGTAAAGTAATAACCCCAAAAAACCCTCAAGAGGAATGGTGTTGTTTTTGTGTTTTTTGGGTTCTTAAAGGGTTTGTGGTGGTCCAAAGGGTTGATGTATGGGGAATGCTTTCCTAACTAAAATGTAGATATATGTCTGCAGCTTTTTGGCTCAATTTAGTTAGGAATCTCTTTCCCTTGGCAAAAGGCAAAACCATTAGCAAGAAGCTAGTGGTCCTTGACAAAAGGAGGTCCTTGTCAAAAGAACATAGAAAACCCTTGACAAGAGGGTGCTTCAAATCATGGACCTCCCCAAGGCTAAAAGATTGAGAGGTCACCAGTTGGAGCTTGAAAAAAGGAAGGGCAAGCCCTTGACAAAAGGTGCACAGGCTGAGAAAAGTGGCTTGGTCACCAAGCTCTTGAGCCTGTGGGCCCATGGGCAGTTGTCTGCCACCCTTTGCCAGCAGCTTGCCCACCTGGCTGTCTTGGATGGAGCCCACCATGAGGAATTGATACAGATGGCATCTGCTGGCAACTGGGGCGAGGCCAGTGGCAACTGCCACAGAGACTTCATGTCAACACATTGCAAGAGCAATGCATTGACCAAAGCCTATGAAGTAGATGTGCAGGTCAGGGACCCAAAGACTTCAAAGGTGGGAGTTGAAACTGCTTCGCTGTACTTGCCACATCTGCTTTTTGCAGACCTTGCTACATCCTACTCAGAGCAGTTTGAGAAAATCTTTAAATGCTCTGAGCTGGCAGCATTCTGGAAAAATGTGGAAGCAGTCAAGGATGAGAGGCTGCAAGGCCACCCCATCTGCCTTGACAAAAGGCAAGGCCTTGCCAAAAGGCATGTGGTGAATGCTGAAAGAACAGTGCCACTGTTCATTCATGCAGATGGTGTGGAGTTCCAGACCAGGGACACTATCATGTGCTGGAACTGGGGAGGGTTGCTTTCACAGTTCAGCAGCCTCCAAAGCCACATGCTGATCTGTGCCTTTCCAAAGTCTTGCACCATGGAGTCGACCTGGACACCCATCATGAAGTACATCAAATGGTCACTGGAAAGTTTGCAAGATGGCTTTCACCCCTGTGTTGGGCCAGACAATGAGCCCTTGCCAAAAGGGTCTATGTTTGAAAAACTGGCTGGAACACCACTCACTCCTCAAGGCTTCAGAGGTGTGGTGTGGTCCATCCAAAGGGACCATGAGATGTACAGCCTGGTGCTGGGCCTCCCTCATTGGAACAGCAAGTTTCCCTGCTGGGAGTGTGACTGCCAGCAACCCTTGACAAAAGGGGTGCCATGCCCTGAAGGAAAATCTTTTAAGTTGCTGAAGGAAGAAGAGCAGGCCTTTGAATGCTTGAGCCATGCAGAAGCCTTGACAAAAGGCATGGAACAGCACCCTCTGTTCCAAATTGAAGGCTTGAGCACCAAGATGGTGAGGCATGATGGCCTCCATGTCTTGTTTGCAAAGGGTGTCTGCTCACACCTTTGTGGCAGCATCTTACATTTCTTGTGTTACCTCGATGGAAAAGGAAAGCAATCCATCAGACCAAGTGACAGGCTAGCACTTGTATTTTCCCAAGTCCAGGACCAATACAAAAAGCAAAAAAGACCCACAAGGCTCACAAACCTAAAGCTTTCCATGGTTTGTGATGTGAAGAGTCCACACAAGGAATACCCAAAGCTGGACTGCAAAGCAGCAGAGTGCAAGCATTTCATGCCTGCTCTTCTGCCTGTGATCAAAGCCATGCTTGATTCAACAGATGAGGTGCACCAACATATGGTGCATGCTCTGTCAAGCATGGTTGATTTGATCCAGCTTTTTGATGATGCTGGGATGTTCCTTGACAAAAGGACATATGGCCAGGCCAGGAAGCTAGCCAGGCAATTCTTTTCCAGCTACTCCTGGCTGAATGAGTGGGCAGAAGAAGCTGACAGATATTTGTTCCACATCACCATGAAGTTTCACACCTGTGGTCACATGGTCAAGAGCTCCTGTGATATCAACCCCAGGTGTTGCTGGAACTTTAGGTCAGAAGATTTTGTGGGCAGGATGAGCACTTTGGGATCCAGTGTGGTGCATGGAGTCAAGTCTACAAGGCTGTGCTCCAAAATCAATGACAAATACCAAGTGCTCCTGCACCTCCAGCTCGACAGGCTGGGGTTTGACAATGCGCATTGGGAGCCAAGCATGGAAATACCTTGACAAAAGGGTTTATCCTTGCCCACCCTGCTCACAAAATCTTTCCTTGGCAAAAGGGTCAGCTCCTTGTCTACCAGGCACACCTTGACCAAAGGATCCTGGCATCTCCCTTTGACAAAAAGGAATTTCCTTGTGGGAACTCCCTTGGCAAAAGGGTTTTGGTCAACAAGAAGCCTTGGCAAGAGGCTAGCCTTGACACAAGGCTTGCAGAGCTTCCTTTACAAAACAACATAGGTGCACCTTGACAAAAGGTGTGTGCCTTAAGCCCACAAGTGGCTCTTCTGTGGGACAAAAAAGGGTGGTTTCCCGGGTGGTTTCCTGTCGATTTTTTTCCTAGAAATATTGATTTTCATATTGATTTTCTTGTTGATTTTCCTGTTGATTTTTCTGTTGATTTTTTGTTGAAATATTGATTTTAAAAATCAATATTCTGTTGATTTGAAAACCCTATGAAATCAATATTTTCTGTTGATTTTTTCAAGGAATCAATAAGCTCAAAAACTTATTGATTAGGATCAATATCCGATGGACAGGGTAAGTTAAGATAACTACTAATATTTTCATTAAGTGCCTGATGTGAAAATAAATAAATTTAGAAGTCTTAGTGCCATTGGAGCTTCATGATGGGCAGCGGTTTTGGGGCAACTGGACTTGAACTGAATGTCAACGCAGTGTCGGAAAGCTTTGATGACCTGATGTGCCATTTTTCAACTGAATATAAAGCTGTAGCTGAACTTCTTTCACGAGCTTCTTATCAAATCTCAATTGAATTTCAACTGTCGTTGACAATCAGATGATGTATCAGCAGCCAGTTGCTACCAACAAGATGAAACAGTGGCGGGTCAAAATGTCCACTTATTCTCAAGCTGTACTGATCCTCTGCCACGAATCTAAGAGTATTTCAATCTCTTCATACCTTAAGTGAATTTCAACTGTCGGCAGCCAGATCAAGCTAAGAGTATTTCAGTCTCTTCATACCTTAACTGAATTTCAACTGTCGGCAATCAGATCTACCAGCTCACTAGCCTTTTTTTCCTACAAGATCTACAAGTCCCGAACTGGCATCTCGAGCATGCCATCTTCTTCGGCATCATTTTTGATGACCTTTTTTACAGCGTTTTTTTTGCTGTTTGGGAAACCGTGCCCAACTCTGCTCTCCAAGGGAGATGGCGTTGGGCCAAGAAAAGTTGTGGTGGGTCACCAACTCAGCAGCCACTGAGTAAACAAACTCAGCTTCCATCGACGGTGTAAGATGATCAGGACCAGCAGGATTGGCCGAATTAAACCTGCGACCTGCATGAGAGACCACCATCCGAGCCATCATGGGCTCCAGCCCAACAGCTCTTTGTCCAGCTTGCTGGTCTACAAAGAAGTTCATGGGATCCATCCTGCTCGGTGGCCGTTGAAACTTGAGACAATCCAAGATGAAGCTGATGTCCAGCAAGTCAGGCCGCGCATGTTTTTCATTCACCCAATCGCGAAGTTCCTGTGCTGCTCTGCGCATGAACCACGGTTTTTGCTCCACAGCATCTGCCAGTTTGAAGATGTTCTTGATATAGTCCTTGGTCTTCTTCCTCCTGGGGAAAAGATCTGCTGGACCATCCCTCGGCAACTGCTTGATGTCGTTGGTGCTGCAAAAATCCAGCCGACAAGGCCAGGAAATGTCGCTCATGAATTGTCGACACCTGCCATGGTATGACAGCTTCATTAGTCGTATGCTGAACTGGAACTCATCACACAGTCACACTAGTGCCACTTCTCAGCTATCAGTCTCACCTTTGCTTTTCAAAAACAATATTCCCATAAAGACTTTGGCTGCTTTTCAGCAATGGTTGCTTCTCAGCAATGGTTGCTTCTCAGCAATGGTTGCTTCTCAGCAATGGTTGCTTCTCAGCAATGTAATGGTTGCTTCTCAGCAATCTGATCCTATAAATATATAATGCATGAATAATGTAGCTGAATGCTTTTCAACATTCAGATTTTGATTGCTATGAATGAACTTTCAGCATTTAGTTAGGTTTTGGCTGCTTCTCAGCATCCTGATCTTGTAGATATGTGATATGTGATAGGTTTTGATGGTTAAAGATGTTTATCGGGCAGCAAGCCCTGCCTGAGCACCACGGTGTCACCCTCCAGTCTGAAGTTGAAGACGTGTGGAGCACGCTGCCCACCATGTCCTTCATCTGGACGCCCAGCTTCTCAAAGTACAGTTTCCAGTTTCTCATCTCATCCAGGATAGTCACCACACGAAGAGGCTCATGCGGTCTGTCCAATTTCTCCAGAAAACTCTGCAAGGCTGTTTTGAAGTCGTCCAGCGTCTGTGCCTCGGTGAGTCTGTTTCTGGTGAATGAACTCATCTGGCCATGCTGCTGATCAACATCCTCGTGAGAATGACCGCTCCTCAAAAACTGCACAGTTGCAGATGACAGCTCAGACAGAGCCGCAAGTGTTGCAGCGAATGCGAAAACAGTCAAATTCTTATTGGAGGATGCAGCATTGTGCAACTGTAGGTATAGATCCCGACCTTGCAAAGATACCCCTTGCTTCACAAACAGTGTCAAAACATATGCCACCAGTTCCACTGTCGCAGACCCACCGGTGTGCACGTCGCAGTGGCTGAGTGCAAGGATGTCTGCAAAGCCATGCGCTATGGCTGCGACAATGTGGAGCCGGGGCCGAATCACGCTGTCAAACTGATGCGCTGCAAAACAGCGGTTTCTAGGCCAGCAAAATTTTGCTTGATCAGCACCATCCAGTATGACCACAATGGGCTGCTTGTGCAGCCGCGCCATTGACCTGACGTGCCAGTACAGGGTTCGGTCCTGGTATTGGCTGTCAATGTGGCGTTGCCAGAGGGATCGTTGCTTCTCTCTCGACTTGATGTCGTGAGCAAGCTGTCGGATCAACGCTTTGTGCTTAAGGCACACAGTGCAGCAGCGATGGGTGAAGCCTTTGCGAATCTTCATCATGTAGAAGTCAGAGCACCACACCTGCCAAAAGAGTCGGAGGCTGCACTCGATCTCAGGCCGAAGTGTGATCATTTGCTTCCAATGATCAAACATTGTGCTTTGTGGCAGATAGCGTTCCTCCCTCTGCTTGGTGACCTTCTCTGCTGTTGGTACAGACTTGGCTTGAGTACCGTCAGCTCTTCTGATGTGAATGATGGGCGTGCTTTCATTCTCATCGGCATGTTGCAAAGCGTCTTCATCATCAGATCCTGGCCCTGCATCATCTGGAAGGGTTTCAGCCTGGCATTCATAGAGCTCCAGCAGGTATCCGTGAACTTCCCCCCATTTGCTTGACACTGCCTTGTGCAATCCTTTCTTCAGAAATCTCATATCAACTGGCGCAGAAAGCTTTCCTGACAGTATAGCCTCCAAAATCCGATGAAATCGAGACTTGCCGATACCTTGCAGTTTGATCCAAGCTCCTCTGCACACCTAGCTGTCTCCCATTGAAGTAGTATTGAAGAGGGCTTCGCTGTGATTGGAGCTCTGAAACTGCCAGCCCATTTGCACGAGGGTCCAAGGCCCCACATGAGATCGCTAGTTCACGTAGATGATCAAATATCTTAGCTGCCAGTCCCAACTAATGTTCACAAGATCTGCTTGACTCAAACGCATTCTGTTCACTTCACACAGACTCGCAGAATTGTCTGCAGTAAACTCAACAACACGTCAGGAGGTTGAAAAAAAAGCCAAGTAGCCAGTCGATCTTGGTCTAACTTTCCCATCTGCAGAAACTGGCAATGGAATTTAACCAGATCATTGAAGCCCACGCCACAGAAGTAGGCAAAGCAACTCTCTGAACCTGCTCTCTTCTTTCTGCAGCACTCACACATATAACCTTTCAATTTCCGAGCCCAGATTTTATGAAGATCTTCTGGATCAGAAGGCTTGGAACGTGTTCCTTGAGCTTGCCCATCCTCTGAATCGGTCAGCTCCTCTGCTTTAACCACTCCAGGCTCGTCGCACTCTGAATCACTGAGTGCATTCAGTCTTTCTAAAACACGATGATGGGACATGGGAAGCTTCAACCAAATGCTGATCAGAAAATTATATTCATGTTTAACAATATGTCGCTTGAAAGGGTGCGCCAGTATCATGCTATCAGTCATGGTCACTGAAAGGCAAAGTTGTCTATTTCAAAGCACTTTGAATTCGTTTTTGTGTATGATGTCAATTCAATGCATTGCGGTTGGTACTGTTGATGCCATTCATGCTTCTTGCATCGTCTTGGTGTTAGGTTTCTGCGGCTACTTTGAGCCCCTGGTGTCTGCCATGATGGCGGGCTTGCTTCTCAGCAGTAGAGAGACCGTGGCTTCTGAGTGCAAGATAAGACGGCCTCTCAGTTCCATGCGTTTTACCTATGCAGGTAACCAAGGCGTGCACGATTTGCACGAGCATTCCACCATATCGAGGAAGAACATTTGACCTCTCCTCGGCCAGTGAAGTGTGTGGCACACAGGTCTTGTTTACCCTTGGACAATTTCAAGAATTCATTCTTCACATTGTCAAAACGTCGTCCCCCGGCCAATTAGGGCGGTGAACTTTTGGTGACCTAAATTGTGGTCGACACTGGCGTGTCCCCTACGAAACACATGATGGCATGTGCTCTACAAATGATAAAATTTTAAAGAGTTTTCACTACAACATACCACGGAATTCCTTGGAATACTATTATATCAGTTTTTAGTCTAGACACGTCATACGGCCTTGACATCCACTACAAAATGCGAGGATTCTGTGTCTACAAAATGAGCGACCCCTGTTTCGAAGCACACTATGTTGTTCCATTAATTGAATTGGACAGTGTTTACATAAGTGGTCCCAGATACAGAGGCGGGCCCCATGTAAGAAGTACAACATTTTCTTTACTAAATGAAAATCAAAAACCCAAATTTAGTGGACATAATGTACCCTCAAAGGAAATGGGCCGGGGGACACAAGATTGGCAATTAGTCATCGTCAAGTTTTCAGATTCTAGGATCCCTGCCAGGAAGAAAACATGCGGGTTGATGCATCTCACTCTGTGTCGGGCATGACCTATTCCAAACCCGGGTTTGGAGTGAATGCAAATCGGATCTGGAATGGGTACTCTCAAGCTGAGGTTGAAGGCCGTGACATCACGAGCAAGCTTTTCAGCTTCTGCTTTTCAGCAGTACTCAGTGGTGTGCTTCTCAGCACGCACGCAGCTTTTCAGCTTCTGCTTTTCAGCAGTACTCAGTAGTGTGCTTTTCAGCAAGTTGTAAGCTTTTCTGCATTGACACGTGCCGCATTGTCCTGGAGCTAAGGCTGGAACATCTCCCTTTCTTGGACACAGCCTCAGTCGAAATATCCGAACATGCTGAAAAAGCAAGGATCTGCTGAAAAGCATGGTTTTCAGGGCTGACAAGCCATCAACATGTCGTTGATTTTTGCTGAGCTGCTGCAGAGTTTGTGATGCAGGTTCAAAGAACACAGTTTAAAACAAACTTAGACTTGCAGTGTGTGAATATATGTCAGTGATTTACGCGATGCCATTATGCTCTTTAGAAAAGGGCGATGGGGCAGACTTAAGGTGAAAGAAAAAAACAGCAGGCCCACCCTACAGTGCCTAAGCAGCAAGCATTCGGCAGCATGCTCTAGAGTCTAAAGAAGTTCAATGACAGCTGGATGGACACATCATTAAAACCAGCAACCTCAGGTCAATGACACCCTCCACAAATTGTTGGACATAATTCTAACACACCGCAACTTCAAAGGTGACACAAACTCAGGCAGGGAATCCCAACTTCAAAAGTGACACAAACTCCTCGGGGTAAGCGCAGCCATGGCTGGAAGGGGAGGTGGCAAAGGAGGACAGGGCCCTCAGCGACAGGGGGTGGGCTACATGCTCAGACGAGCACAGAGGGCGGTCACGGCCAACACGAACATGCACCGGGCTGTCAGTTGGCTGTTCAGACAGCTCCAATGCCCTCCGTTGGATGATGTGATGTTCGAGCTGGAGGAGGGGCGGCAGCCACAGGCCCCACTGGTGCTGCAATGGCTCCAAGAAAGGGGGCAGCAGCTCCTCACAGCGCAGGCTGCTGGGATGGCACAGCAGGCCATGGCGGCACAGCAAGCCGTGCAGCAGCAGCTGCAGCAGCAGATGCAACAACAGCAGCTCCAGCAGCAGATGCAGCAGCAGCAGCAGACGCAGCAGCAGCAAATGCACAACATGGCACCACCGCCGCTGGATCAGCAGATTCTCCCCGGGTCCGCTGGGCCATCCAGGCCACCCATGGGGCCATGGCCAAGCTGGATCGAACTTGCCAGCATGCCTGCAGCCAAGGTCACCACCAGGAGCACCAGGAGCACCAGGAGCACCAGGACCAGCAGCACCAGCAGCATCACCAGTCGGCCCAGCCACGCCAGCAGCAGTCCGAGGTCATCAAAGACCAGCAGAGCCACCAGGACCACCTCCCGGGCGGCCACAGCAGCCACCACCTCCCTTCAAACAACAACAGCAGGCACCACCACCACCTCCCAAACAACCACAGCAGACAGCAGGGCCACCTCCCAAACAACCACAGCAGCCACCACCTCCCAAACAACAACGGCAGCCACCAGGGCAGGAACCAGACGAAGGAGAGCGAACGAAAGCCAAACTCCCACAGCCTCTAGGAAACAGGACTGGGTTGGTGTTGAAACAGACGCCGAAGGTGAGGCCAGGTCCAGAAGAGCCGAAGGCGAGGATTCAGCCAAAGCAGATGCCGATTCCAGAAGAACCGAAGGCGAGGATTCAGCCCAAGCAGATGCCAAGTCCAGAAGAACCGAAAAAAGAGGAGAAGAAAAAAGAGGAGAAGAAAAAAGAGGCAGGGCCCTAGAAGCCAAACACTTGGCTCAATCATGGTTTAAGTTACACACTCTCACACTGTTGCTGTTCAGTCTACTCTCAATGATCTTTGAATGTTTGCCACCCAAGAGTGAACCCGGACCCAGCCGTGGATCCAAGGACTACAAGTTTTCTGATGTTTGAACTAACACTCTGTCAGTCATGTCTGTGACAGCCTGTGCAACCACACTACTGAGATATACTGAGATCATTTCTGTCCTGATTTTTTAGGAAAGAGAAACGACATCTCCACAGACTGGGGCAAGCAGCAGAGCCAAGGCGAGGGGCTTTGAAAAGGGCTTGAACTTGGCATTGTGCTGAAAGGGACAACACATTGTGCTGAAAAGCACAACGCACTGTGCTGAAAAGCACAACACACTGTGCTGAAAAGCACAACACACTGTGCTGAAAAGCACAACACACTGTGCTGAAAAGCACAACACACTGTGCTGAAAAGCACAACACACTGTGCTGAAAAGCACAACACACTGTGCTGAAAAGCACAAATTCGCTGTGGTGACAGGCACTGCTTCTTGTTCTTGGTCATTGCATGAGTTTTTGTATTAATGATAGTTGTACAGGCCACAAAGCATGAAGCTGGGACATCACCGACTGGGGCAAGCAGTGCATCCAAGGCCAGGGACTTCATACTGGGCTGGCTCAAAGATGCCAAAAAAACGCAAGAATTTTTTGCAGAAAAGGCACCACCCTGACTATTCTTGAAAAAATGATGTTTCAATTAATATCTTTTTTAAAGCTTAGACGCTGTATGACTGTCATTCTTCCATTTTGTGTTCACACGCATCTCATGCAGTCGCAGCCTTTCGTGAAGGGGGCCGCGCCAAAATCTTCGTCAGCTACCCAGTGGGTGTTAATGCGAGGACTGATATTTTTCACAACATGTTGCAACCTACACTTTTTTTGTCAGGAAAAAAACAATCTGAGAAGAAATCAAGGATGAGGACAGTTGGCAAGTTCCATCTCCTTGAACATTACATTACTTGATTTTGGGTTCTATTTTTTCAGGATGCCGACAGCACCACGGTGCCGCTGCCAAAAAAAAGAGGGAGCATCCACCGGAGGAGAAGGTCAAGGCATGGTAAGTTGCCATTTTTCATACCGCAAATGGGTTGTGAGCAAACCTTATAGAACTCTTTTTTTTACACCTGCTTCTTCTGGGCAGGATTCCAAGCGCAAAAAAGTTGATAGGGGAGGGTGATCTAAACGCTCCTATCTTCCAAACATGCGATGATGGAAAAATGAGCGCAGTTTCAGCTTGCCGCAGCTCAGCTTGTCCGAACATGCATGAGACTTGAAAAATCTTGCAAACACATGATCATAGCTGTAAATCCAATCTTAGACACCTTTCAACTAATTCTGCATCATTTTGTGGCCAAGGAACTTGAAGTCCTGCGAAGCTTCAAGGGCATTCTTTCTTCCTGCACTTCGTGAGGACACGTCTGGGTGGATGATTGCAATCTTTTACAGTGACAGTAATTCGTCTGACTCCTGTGTGTGTGCCTTTTCTGTGCTGAAAAGCATGGACTTCTTGTGCTGAAAAGCACAGCTAAAGATAGCTTTATTCAGTCTACTTTTTTTGCAAAACAATTGACAAGCATGACTGCTGACCAACTACCAAGAAACATGTCAGCAGTATTCCTGGTGAAAAGTTGGTTCCCATGCCACATGCCAATTTTTTCCATCCCCTGTCATCATTGGATCCCAAGAAAATACACGAAAGTAAAATTAGAATCATACTTCTTGAGGTAATGTATTTCACCATGATGATGTTTTGATTGTCCTTGCATGCTGCACGCACACACACACATATAATATATATATATATATGCAGACACACCTAGGTTAAATATTACTCATGCGGGGAGTGAAAATACTTGTGAGTTCGCTGTATACTGCACACATTCTTGGGCACACAGTCTCTGTATGCGCGTGCGTGCGCGTGTACGCTTGTACGTTTGGTGAGTCCATGCAGTATGTGTATGCGTCTTCAACCTGGCAGGGGGGTGCACCCATCCCCTTTTCTAGTATCCTCCTTCAACTCCCCATGACAACCAGTTACTCCCTTGGTGCATCCCACCGTATCCTGGAGAGACGAGATTTTCCGACCCACAGAGACAGTGCCGGCAGGGTCCACTTAAGGCCGCCCCCACCCAAATGGGCCGATGGACACTGGCTGCAGTGAGAAGGGCACCCGACATCCCACTCATACTGGATGAGACTTCCCAAGGTTTCACTGCTTGCATGGCAAGTTTACTTGGAGGGACTGACCTTGGCGTCAGCCGTTTACAAAAAAAATGTTGGCACTGGGATGCCAGGTGAAACTTCCAGCCTGTCGCCCTGTGCGACGAGGGTGCTTTTCAGCACCTGTGCTTTTCAGCACTATCACACAGCCTTTCGGCTGGAAAGAGTTTTTCGACTCGGTCTCTGATGCCTTTCAGCATCGTGCTTTTCAACACAGTGAGACCTGAAGAGCTTGAAGTGCTCGAGGATGGACAGTGCCTGAAAGGTTCCTGACAGGACAGATACTAAGAAGGCCCCATTTAACTATAATATTCAATATTTCCTTGATTGGATCCTACATGGATTCATGTCATGTAAACTAAATCTACAGTTGAAACAAATCTTGAAGTTTTTGTTCAACATACCTGGGGTTGGTGACATTCAGTGATTGGATAAATGGTACTCATGGCATTTCGAGTTAGGTTTGTTTTTCAGTGCTTCTCAGCACAGTAATTGCCTCTCAGCAAAATAGTGCTTATCAGCACAAAGAAAATCAACATATATACGAAAATAAATCGACCATACCTTTTAGTTCCAGTTTGGGTGTTTCTTGAATGTTCCCCAATCAGACATCCATTAAATTATTTTTTCCATCAAAAAACATTTCACAACAAACCATGCTTTTCAGCAGGTTTTGTGCTTCTCAGCATGACCTGCCTCTCAGCATTTTAAGTTTCACCATCTCCGTCAAAAAAACATTTCACAACCAAACATGTTTTTCAGCAGATTTTGTGCTTCTCAGCATGACCTGCTTCTCAGCATTTAAGTTTCACCATTTCCGTCAAAAAAAATAGGCATGATAATGTCACAACAAAACATGCTTTTCAGCAGATTGTGTGCTTCTCAGCATGACCTGCTTCTCAGCATTTCATGTAAGTTTCACCATTTCCGTCAAAAAATAAACATTTCACAACCAAACATGTTTTTCAGCAGATTTTGTGCTTCTCAGCATGACCTGCTTCTCAGCATTTAAGTTTCACCATTTCCGTCAAAAAAAATTGGCATGATAATGTCACAACAAAACATGCTTTTCAGCAGATTGTGTGCTTCTCAGCATGACCTGCTTCTCAGCATTTCATGTAAGTTTCACCATTTCCGTCAAAAAATAAACATTTCACAACCAAACATGTTTTTCAGCAGATTGTGTGCTTCTCAGCATGACCTGCTTCTCAGCATTTAAGTTTTACCATTTCCGTCAAAAAAAATAGGCATGATAATGTCACAACAAAACATGCTTTTCAGCAGATTGTGTGCTTCTCAGCATGACCTGCTTCTCAGCATTTCATGTAAGTTTCACCATTGATATTTGGCGCCCTGATTCATTTTGGCGCCCCGAATCAAAGGTAAATGCCTTAAATGCAACAAACCGAGCATACATCCTGGTGCCAATTCCTTGGTGGACTTGGAAATGCTGTGCATTCGGCTGTTTATGGTGACTGGGTTGATGATAAGACGATCATACTTGGCATCTTTCCCCACACAGAAGAGACCAACTGCTTCCTTGAAATTCTTCTGCTCCAAGGGAAGCAGCATACATGCACCTAGCTCATCCCACCGACTAGCAAACTTTAGCAATTCACTCTTAGAACAGTTTACCTTTGGAGTCTGCTTGGGGGGCCATTCAGAAGGATCCTTACGCAAAACTTCGGGATCTACAAAAGCAGCACGCACCAATGGATCTGACAGAAAAGGCTCTGCATCAAAGCTGGGCGGATTTTTCCCATTTCACACGGTCTGACACGACAGGCCTAGCACCGCTTGGATTAGGTGGAGGGATGATGCTGGGACCTGAGGTCGCCCCAGACGGACGGGCAGGGGGCTCAGCTGCAGCGACATTCTGAAACTCACTAGCACGGCCAAAATGGCCACGATACGGGTCGAACTTGTCATGCACTAGCTCAGCTAATTTGGCTAGGTCCTCGAACCCACTGAAGGGCAGTTCCTGTATGTGTTTAATTATGTTTGACTGAATACTTTTCCTGAGCCCGTCCCAACCCGTCCCCTTCAAATTCTGGCATGCGAAGGAAATGATCCAACATGGATTCGATACGCTCAAGAATCTCATGCTGCTGTACGGATATTGGCGCTCCTAGCTGAGCGTGTTTGGGTGGCTCTAACGGAAAACCTAGCACCTCCCAGTTCAGGCAACACACCACGGTCTGAAGGAGCTCATGCCGTGTCTGGAGAAATGCTTTGCGACGACGACGCCGCGGACTCAAACGCGCAGATCCAGTCCAACACCACCTGCCTAGAGAGCCGAGAGTGCTTCATTAAAAGCCTTTGGGGCCAACTGCTTTCATTGCCCATATGCTGTTGGCAGAAGAAGCCTTTGGGTAAGGAGCGCTGTCAAAGGCTCTCCTTGCCATGTGTCAATTTGATGTCATTGATTTTGCCTTTGCATGCATGCTGCATGTAGAAAATTCATGGTTTAAACCATGCATGTGCACGACCAATGCGCTATATATATATATACATTGTGTTGGTGCTGCTCATGATTTGCAATAGGAATGGTATAACGTCAGTCGGTCGTTGAGAGTTCGTTAAAGCTTTCGTTGAAGATTTCGTGGCAATCCTTGTGGCAATCCATTTTGCCACACCTTTTGCCACAAAAAATGATCGTGAGAATTTCGTTGAAATTTCGTCAAAGATTTCGTTACTTCAACTCAAGTTTGACGAAATTTGAACGAATTGTTTGACGAAATTTTGACGAATTTTTTTGTGGCAAAATGTTGTGGCAAAACGTTTTGCCACAAGGAAAAATTCGTCAAAATGCAGGGTTTTGACGAAATTTTCCTTGTGGCAAAACGTTTTGCCACAACATTTTGCCACAAAAAAAAATCGTCGAAATTTCGTCAAAGATTTCGTTGCTTCAATTCAAGTTCTGACGAAATCCTAACGAAATTCTGACGAAAGAATTTGTGGCAAAATCTTGTGGCAAAACGTTTTGCCACAAAGCACCCGACGAAAAGTCTGACGAAATTCTGACGAAATGAAAATGAAAGAAACAACAAAGAAAATCCTTATACCAGAACATATTGCAAGTGGTAGGAAATCATGGTGGAGTTCGATCGCAATATATACATATATATATATATATCTATTGGCAAGAAAAGGATACTATATTTCTTTTTTGGCTCAAATTGGTTCCGCCCACACGGGTGGTTAACCATGCGCTGTCCGAACAAAAAAGATAATAGATATATTTTTTAAATATATCACAGATTTCTCTCTGTTTTTGTGTCGATGTTTCCTTTTTGGTGCAATTAAACCTCCCATGGTTTTCCATGCATGCATGGAGCAGGCGTTGCTGCATTTATTTTTGAAGATTCAAGTCCGAGACCGAACAGATTCATGTGTTGCATGAACAGATTCATGTGTTGCATGCGTGATTTTTTTTAAACAGATAGCAACATTTACTTGTCTGCGTGCCAGTCACATGATCTGTGCACGTGACCAGCCACAAATTCTTCAGTCCAAAATCTTTGGAGTTTTTTTTTTCAACCTGGCGAATGCATCTCGGCATGCTTTGCCAAAGCGGTGCTATGTGGACACTGGAGCTGGTCAATGCCAGCACGGTCATAGGATGGAAGGTGCCACCCCCTCCGCCATGCTGGGTGTGGAATGCTGCAGCGGGAGAGAACAGCAATTTCAAAATAATGGGGAATGATGGTTCCAATTATGGGGAGTGCCAGCTCCGCTACCATGCATGGTTGTGGATTACGGCGTGTTTCTTTCATGCACGCAGCCATTTGAAGATTTGCAGGCGCAGTGGTTCGGGCCATGGCTTTGCACAGGCTGAAACCAGAGAAGAACAAAAAGGGTGGCCACAAAAAGGTCAAGGCTAGGAAGGCACAGGTGCCAGGGGCCACCCGTTCGTTTCGCATGATGCCTGACAAGCTCCATCCAGGACTTGTGTCTTTGTGTTTTGGTTGCACCCATGGGAGGGAGATGGAGGGTGTTGCATTTTTTGTATCAATCTAGTTGTTTGGCAGGCGCCTGCATGCGCCAGCCATGCAAGTCAAGCTGCATGTATCGTTGAATAGTCAGGATTACCATTTACCGGCTGATAACATCCCCATGTATACTTCGTCAACCAAACAAGGTGTTCACTCAAAACTGTTACTTTGCAGTAGGTGCATTCAAACTATGACCTCACTGCTGCAATCCAAGGCTGGTGGCATTGAATGCTGGTGGATTTCCTTTTGCACTCTTGAGCATGGTCGAGCTGATCTTCCGAAGCATGTCGCAACCTGCGGTGGTTGCTTGTCCGTATGCATCGGTGAATGAATAAATACATGTACATATACATACACATACACATACATATACATTTACATATACATACACACACAGACATACATACATGCATGCATACATACATACCTACCTACCTACCTACATACATACATACATACATACATATTGTCACCTAGAGTTCGATAAAAAATAAAGATGTCTTTTTACAAACAAACAACTTCATGGTGTATATATTTACTGTATATAAAAACATGTATTGTCGATACATGCGTTTTTTCAACCCACAAGGTGAGATCATCCATAGATATCTTCACCATCAAACTTGAAGAAACTAGCAATCATTTGGGGGAGAAAAAAACACCAGTTACCAGTTGTCAACCCTTCCACGCTATCCCCATCACTCTTCGATCCCAGACTTTGGGATGCGCAGAGATTTTCGCTGGATGCAAGAGCATTTGCGGTGGCTTCAGGCTAGGGGTTGGGGATGAATCAACCATGGAGCCAACCCAGCAGTGCAACGGTAAATGCCAGCCCCAAATCAACACATGTGCAGTAATGTCAACCCTGGATTAATAAACCCCTAGGCTGGTTAATTGGGGGGATACCATTTAAGTATTGGATTATGACTATTGGAGGAGTACCACCCTAATTAATAAACTATGGTTTATTAACCCGGGGTTGACATTATTCAATTTGAGGTTTTGGACATTTCCTCTGAAGAATTGATAGATGAACCATGAATTTGAAGGTGCTGGCATTTTGAAACATCCTTCTATCTATCGCATGTGAAACCGCTGGACAGGTCTCTTGGCTATGCTGCTGCTAGCTTCGAGCTGGACGACAGCCCACTGCAGGATTTCCTGAGTGGCATAGGCTTTGCCTACGCCTTGGCCTTGTGCGCCAGGGTAATCCGTGGTGTTGCTCAGATCAATTCAAAGTATGCAACACTTGTGATTATACAAGGGATTTCAAACAAAAGTAATACCATTGATGTAATCTTATACCAGTGAACCCATCTACATACTTTTATATTTTGTAATGTATACCATCCGTGTATCAGTTTCTACCAGTGCCTTTTGAACATTCATCACAGGATAGCTTGAGAAACAGTTCAAGCATCGTGCACAAGAGCCCCATCCATCTCGCACGCAATCGCTGCCAACTAAGGCTGGCCTTTTTTGGCTAGCACCAGTTTGCTCATCTTGGATATGGGTTAACAGGCTACTCGTCTCAAGTTTCAGTCAATCCCAGGTGCAAAATCTTAGATCATGCAGCCTCTAGTCATTTCAAACCTGTTTCAATCATGGGTATATGACAAGATATGACAAGTCATGTTGCTTTGCCAGACTCATGGCCCCAATGTCGAACTCAACAAAACTGTTCACAAGTCAATCAAAGTGGTCATCCAAAACCTCTTTATGCCGGGAGTCTTTTTGTTGTTGCCTATAGGGGAACAAGCAAACGTTCACGGCTATGTCCACTTGGCAATCCCAAAGTGCCTTCAGTGGCATCTGCGAGTCTTGGTAATATACTTACGGCTGAAAGGGCATGGGTGTTGGAGGTTCTTTCAATCCAAATACGGTGTTGGTTTGAACCTGTTTGGATAGCATTGGATCAGTCTTACCCAAAATGAAAAGCCTGGAAGATTTAAGCTCTGCCACATCCCTCAGAAACCATTTGGTTCAAGTTAAAAACTTGTTGGTGCCAACCATGTCGGACAGCCCACCAGCTCTAGCGTCCTCACCAGCATCTCCTGTGGCCGATTCCAGCGAGTGGATGCACGTTGGGCCAGAGATGGGGGAGGCGGAGTATGTTGTTGCCTTACAGAAGTTGGGCATTCAAATGGCTGCCAGCATCCCACAGAAGCTCCAGGAACGGGCTGTGACTCCATTATCGGTTCAACCCGAGTGTGATCTGCTCATAGGTGATTTCAAATGCAAAACCAAGGAAAGAGACTTGTTTCCTATCCGCACTAATTTCAGGATGTCGGGAGTCAGGGATTTTGAAAGAATTTGAAACAGTGTTTGTTTGATAGGACCCCCACATAACTCTACCAATTCCAGCTGGGTTAAGATGTCCATCTAAGGTTGAAGAACTACTGGTGCATCTACTCAATCTTGAAGCTGCATACATTTCGATCCCGCCACCCATCGAAACCGGAGCTGATGATTGTGATGGAATCATTCAACGACCATTTCCAGGCAACAAGCCATGCATATATTATAAGTATCCAACCCAAATCAGAAATTTATTAAAGTTTGATTATTGATGTTTCCCAATTACAATATGCAAACCATCCCAAGCTCCATGCAGGGCCTTGCTATCCGAGCTGATGAGCACACAGCTGCTTGGCTGCCTTATGTGCTGTCCCATGTCAGGGCACATTCAAAAAATCATGGGTCAGGGCACATTCAAAAAATCAAACAGGGAACACTGATGATCCATTTGTGCGCTCCAAAGGATACACAGACCAAAATGAAGAACACGGTGGGGAAGGTTCAGAAATTGTGGTCTGGACTTCGCAGGACATATGGTGGGATGTTAGTGTGAACCATTCGTCCCTTTCAAAACCTTTATTCAACAGAAATGTCCATAATAAAAAAAGGTGCTTGTCCAATCGGTTTTAATTACATCATTGCCCAGTCCCAAGAGTCCATTTAAAAGCCACATTACAAGCTTGCAGGATGTGGCAGAATTCACCAGATGCTTCCAGATCACCATGGGTTCAGAAGATCAAAGACTTCATGGAGAAAGCCCAAGATGACCCAACACCAGTGGGGAAGGGGGCAGAGCCGGATGCTGAAACCGAACACATGGGGAGTGACCAAGAATCATCTGTGAGTGATACTTCAGATGGAATCCCTGACCATTTCATGGGGATGGTTGACGAACCTGTGATGGCATCCAATGATGAGGTACCTTGGTTCTTACTTTGAAACTTTCATTTTGACACAGGAGTGAAAAACTAGTCTGAATGATATCAGGGTGATACGTAGTCGCTAGCCCAAGTGTGGTTGAAACAGGTTTCAAAACATATGCATGCACAATCCTGCAAATCTATTTGTTATACACCCACCATGTGAACATCCCCCAAGATTGGTCACAGGATATTTGTTTCATCGTGGTACTATATAGTTGCCTTTCCTTGTAATTATATACTTTACCTAACTATGTGCATCCTGCGGCCCAGGACAGCGATGTCAGCAGCAACATCTGGGGTGACCAACAGCTTCAACTTGTTCTGGCTGATGATATTGGCCTTGAAGGCGCATCCAAGGAACCTGCAGCCAGCTGTGACCAGGGAGCAGATGGTGCAGGCCATGAGGGCGAGTCCCATGAACCGGGATCTAAGCACATTGAGGCTGCCAATGCCCTCTTCACTGATGAGGAATGGGGTGTTAAAAAACATGGCTGTTGTTTTATACTGGGAAGAGTGCGCAGGATAAAACCATTTAACACCAAAAAAACAACTTTGGTGATTGTCTTTAGTGGGGTTCTTACACTAAGGATCCTGAAGCTTTCAAGGATGCCTTGAATGAGATCAAACCAGAACCTGTGGATGTGGAGCCAGCTCATGGCTCCAAGTCCAAGAAGCGTAAGTCCAAGTCCAAGTCCAAGTCCAAATCCCGTACCAAGCGAGCTAAGGGGGGTCATGATACTTCTACAGAAGCTAGAGCTGGTTCTGTGGATAGAGAACAGGTGCTGCAATCGTTTGATCAAAAGTACCAGGATGTGATCAAAAGTCTCCCACATGTTCTGTGGCCAACGTCTACGAAGCATGGTGAACACAGCTACACGGCGACCCTTATCTTCCAACCCAAGAATACTTTATGATTCGGGGTTAGTTGAAATCATGGTATGTCTTATGGTCACTATAGGCTGGTAGGCTGGGGACTCATACCTCAAAACCATTCAGCTAAGGAGAGTGGGCGAAGCCAGAGTGGAAGTGCTTCTCAGGCAGCAGGCGCTGAAACCCAAGTCAGATGTTCAGGGCAACAAGCTTTCGGGTGAGAAGGGAAAGTCGACACTTGGGTCAGATTGAACAATATGTTATAACCTCAAGCTCCACAATTTTCTTTCCGGGAAGACCAGTAGAAGGGAACCCCAACTCACTATACCCAAAGCTAGCATTCAAACATAATATCAACAGCCCGTGATGCACGGCCTGTCTTAGGATGACGTTCGCCAAGAACATCAAGGATACCTGGGATCAGGTGCGAAAGAACATGGGCATGGCTGACCCAGAGGAAGTTGATTAAGTAATTTTCAATCGTGGTGGCTGAAAGCCTGCCATATGACATCAGAGTGTTGCAGGCATGGCTACATACACTAGTAGGATCGCTGGAAGGGTGGCAATGAAATGAGCCAGTGCATTCCAAATTCCACTATCATGCTTTCACAGAATCACAGAATTTGTGGTGGTTTGATGCTGACCTTCCAAAATTCTGAGATGCAGCGTAGTCTAGGGGAAGCGATGGGGCGCCTCCTTTCTTAGCCACACTGCGTGTGTTATCACAACAGTTTGAACGCCTGTGGCAGTGAGATGTGAAAATATGATGCCAAAGATTGAGCCACGGGGATATCAGCAAATTAAGTGACAATCGTTGGGTTTATGGGAACACCAAAGAATGGGGGCCAAATAAGAAACCTAACCCATCCAGATTCTTCAGCCTTACATCCATTGCTACCATCAACCGTGGTCAACCGTGCCCGCTCAGGAATTGCATGGTGTGCAGATGCTGCATTTGTCTCCTCATGTGTTGCATCACCAATACACCATTTATATTGGAGCAGCCTGGGAGTTCACTTTTGGAGTGGCACCCATATTTTCAACTGCTGTGTCGGCGATTCAAAATCTACCGCGTGCCATGCCCTAAACAAGTTGATATGATTAGATGAAGAATTCAGCCCCAAAAGTTAAGGAGGTCATGTGCCATCTGGAATCGATCCTAGGTATTTGTATGGCTTGGATCCTTCGGAGGAGGCAGTGCCTGGTCAGGAATTATGGGCCCCACCATGCTGGAAAATTAAGGGAAAACCATTGGTTTCAACACAGGATGTTTTCGGGACCCTGGAATATCCTTGAGGATTGCCATGGCCCATGCATTCAGGTCCAAAGCCGACGTTGCTGTACTCCAACTATCAATGGATTCAATCCCTCTACTTGCCACTGCCGAGCAATGTGGAATGGACATCGGAGATGAGCCGGAAGCACCTGGGAACCGAATAGGTGTTTAGTGCTATGGGTCTCCCATAAATAGTCTGATAGATAGATATATATATATGTATATATATATAACCGGTGAGTATGTACTATATATATATGTATGTATATATGTATGTATGTATGTATGTATGTATGTAAGTAATGAAATGAAATGAAATGTAATGTAATGCAATGCAATGCAATGTTATGTTATTTTATGTTATGTTATGTTATTTTATGCATTATGTGATGTATGTATGTATATGTGCACCACACCTATCAGTACCATATAGAGTCATCCCACCAACCCAACCCAACCCAACCCAACCCAACCCAACTCAACCCAGGTATATCGATGGGTCAGGAATTCTGCGTGTTTGCGGGGGCAGTGACCTGAAGAACAGCCAATACTACCCGAAGCTCTTCGGACATGCTGTGGCACAGGCCTTTCAGGCTCATGCGAAAGAGGTTCAGGATTCTGTGAAAACCCAACTGATGCTCGGTTCAAGTTGGCTTCCCAACATCAGCTCCCAACAGCCATTGACAGGCAATCAATGGTTTCTCAACCGTATGCCAGTTATGACATAATTCGGCTTCGCATCAGGCATGCAGGTCACACTGTATACCCTTACTTAACATATCAGCATTAGCATAAGACATTGTGGTCAGTATCCGGCCCAGGAAAAAACTCCAAAAGATGGAAAAGCCAATCCGGCGTATGAAGGACTGTGCATTTCATGGGGCTATCATGGGCCATTTACACACACACATATATATATATATATTGTGTATGGCATATATGTATCATTATATGTGTACATATATTATATGTATATAAATGTAAATATACATGTGCAGTGCATATGTTAGTATATTTATAGATACATGTATATTTAGCATATATATATATCCAATATGCCATATATATATATATGGTCCTTTTGTAAATATATATATATATATATATATATAACCAATATGCCATATATATATGGTCCTTATATCTATATAATATGTTTTACATATATGTAAAACATATCATACAGAAAGGACCATATATATATATATATATATGGCATATTGGTTTATATTCCAAATCAATCCAAAGCAGATCCCCAGAATACCCAGTGATTGAGGTTTCAGATCCCCAGAATACCCACCAGTTGTCCAGCTCTAATCCCAGTGATTGAGTTTTGGGGATATATCAGCACAACCCCTTATTATCCCATCAATCATCACCAGTCTGTGGAGTCTGGGAATTCCGGTGCAGGATCTTTCATGGGCTTCTTCAGCTGACCTGCCGCAAGTCTTGGAAGCCCTGCGATCCTAGATGGATCTATAGCAATGCTGCCACTAATTCGGGGGCTTGTGCAGCCCGGGAATGGAAACCATGACCCAGAAGCAAAATATATTGGGATTTCCCTCAGGCTTGGATCTATAGGAGCTAACTTTTTGATTTTGATCCAAAAAAAAACAAACTTTGTGGAGAAATTGCAATTTTTGATGAAACAATCAAAATCCGAGAATCCGGGAAAAAGCCGAGAATCACCCAAGAATAGCCGGGAAATTTCTTGGATTTTGGAGCAGCTCGGAATTTTGGAAAATCACACACATTTTCCCCGAAATTGCCCAAGAATGTTCTCGCATTCTCGGATTCTTGGTTTCCCGGTTTCTCGGTTTCTCGGTTTCTCGGGGTGTTGTTCTATGTTATTCTATGTTGTTCTCGGTTTCTCGGTTTCTCGGTTTCTCGGATTCTCGGTTTCTCGGTTTCTCGGTTTCTCGGATTCTCGTTTTCTCGGATTCTCGGTTTCTCGGATTCTCGTTTTCTCGGATTCTTGGTTTCTCGGTTATATGCTTAGAGGTCTCTGAAGGATTCATTCCCGGAGCTGCATTTTTCAAGCCTATAATAGAAATTCAGAGCGATTCCATTTTGGAGAAATTGATCCCTATATATATGACGAGCGACCATGTAAAAGATATGTCTCTGCTGTCTTGAGAGTGAAGCATTTTAAGTCAAGAGATCATAACATATATCAAGATTATTTCATGAATGTATTTCTAAACCCCAGCCATCTGCGGTCAAGTCTATATAGGTTGGTTTAACCATGGCCAATTCGACGGTGCCCACACATCGAGTCCGTGGGAAGTCAGCCCCCCGGGGCCGGAGTCCAGATCCTAAATCGTTGAAGAAGGCAGCCAAGGCAGCCAAAGAGCGAGAGAGAAGGCCGAAGAAAGAACATGTAGGTTTGGTGACCCCACCACCCAAAACCAAGACAACACCGAGCTCTAGCCAGTCTAGTGCTCCAAAGGAATCATGCAGGAGGAGGATTTCCTTTGGACCGGACACTGTCCATGAGATCGACCCTGAAGACAAGACCAACAAAGACATGAAGATCGAGGAAGCAGATCAAATCCTTGAAAGCTTGAAGAAGGACCCAACACCTATCATATTTGTGTAGGGCTTTTTTAGTCCCATCCCACACATTTCAAAACATATCCTCATATTTGTGTATGGCTTACTTTTAATCCCATCCCACACATTTCAAAACATATCCTCATATTTGTGTATGGCTTATTTTTAGTCCCATCCCACACATTTCAAAACATATCCTCATATTTGTGTTCATCAAAGCCTGCAGGATGGAAAGAAGACAAAGATCAACAAGGAAAGGGAAGCCAGCTCATCGGACGTGGAAGAGATGGAGGCAAGGAAAAGGTGGTGGTCCAGATTTGAAAAGCCAGGGCAGTTCCACAAAGTACCAGGGCTAACTAGAGAGCAGCTTAGAAGCAACCGTAAAACAGACACAGCTTCCATCCCACAAATGCAGCTATGGTGGGAATCCAGAATGCACACTTCGGAACAGGAAACCAAAGTGAAAGAGAAGAAGCGAAAGGAAGGTCAGGATGAACGCAAGAAAAACAAGACAAAGGACAATAGAAGGACAGATGAGAAGAAACCCAAGAGTACCGATGGCAAGACAGACAAAACAGCCGAAGCCAAAGGTAAGTCAGATGGAGAGAAGACCAAGGATACTGACAGGAAAAAGAAAGCCAAGACAGATGATGCAAAGAAAGAAGAGACGACTGATAAGAACGAGAAAGAATGCAAGGATGCCGAGAAGAAAGCTGATTCAGACAGTGAGGAAAGCAGTGAAGACACGGGCAGCAACGGGTCTTCAACAGAGACAGAAGACGAAAGTCAAGGCATCGATGGTGAAGAGATCGAGTCTGGTGAGAGCACCAGTGATGCAGAGGAGAAAAGCGAAGATGAATCATCAACTGAGGCAGAAGATGATGATGAGAGTGAAGATGATGAAATCGATACCGATAGTGAAGACGAGGAATCTGCTTCTGAAAAAGAAGATGCCCAGAAGCCTGTTGGGATTCTAAAGAAGCACAAGGCGCCAGCGAAGACCAAGGAAGAGAAGGAGAAGGAGGGACAGAAGGCCAAGGAAGAGGAGAAAGAGAAGGAGAAGGCGGCACAGAAGGCCAAGGAAGAGGAGGAACAGAAGGAGAAGGCGGCACAAAAGGCCAAGGAAGAGAAGGAACAGAAGGAGAAGGAGGCACAGAAGGCCAAGGAAGAGAAGGAACAGAAGGATAAGGAGGCAAAGAAGGCCAAGGAAGAGAAGGAACAGAAGGAGAAGGAGGCACAGAATGCCAAGGAAAAGGAGGAGGCACAGAAGGCCAAGAAGACAAGCCAGAAGACAAAAGACAAGGATCAAGAAGTGGAAGAGTCTAGCGAGGATGAGGAAGAGGAATCTGAAGGCAGCCAGTCAGAGTCAGAGTCAGAACAGACGAAGAAGAAAAAGGACAAGTCCAAGAGGAAGGCCTTGAAGGCAGAGAGCAGAAAGAAGAAGAAAGATAAGAAGATGAAAGACAAGAAAGGCAACAAGGCCAAGACCAATGACCAAGAGACTGAGCCAAAGTTGAAGGAGGTTGAGAAAGACTTGGTCAAAACAAAGAAGCGTGACCGTGATGATGATGATGATGAAAAGGATGGGAAAAAGAACTCCTCGACCCACAGGAAGGAGTGGCAGACCTTTGGCAGGTGGGTGAAAAACAAGAAGCGATGTCCTGCAAAGATTGCAGCAGCATGCAAAGACCAGGACTGCCTTGATCATTCATACTCACTGGTCATCAAAACCTTTTGGGTGTAAATCTGGGCAACCAATATTACAAAAGAAAACTTTTATACTATAGGGACTATATGGAAGGTACATCAATATATATATATAATATATATATAAATATATAAATATTAGCCATTGACACTGCCTACATATGCCTACATATGCCTACATATGCCTACCACCACCTTGAAACCGTATCCTTTACTTTCCAAATCTACTTGTCACAGGACACCAGGCTGCGACTGTTCAACGACTACATGGACAACGGAGAGGACTTTGCTGAAGTTGAGGCTATCTTCCAAAGTCGTTTGGAGGAAAGCCAAAAGAGTTCAGTGAAATATGGGTTTAGAAATGACCAATGGCTCATAAAGCACCATGGCGCCAAGAAAGCTGAGAAAATCATGACTCGCAAGAAGTCGTTGGGGTTGAATCTCGGTTCAAGATATGTTGGCCCCGGGAAAGATATTGAAGCATCAACCCATCTGGTCCCGGTGCCATGTTTGGTCCTGCCTGCATAGAATCCACCACCAAACTTCTGTAGCTTCCTTGCTCCTGCCAAGGACAATGGAGGACCCGGAATTCCCAGGCGAAGACGAGTTCCTCTACTTCGTCCTCATCGAATTCAACATCGAGGACATCAAGGAATACAAACGTATTACAGCATTGGAAATGACTGGAACCTTGGATCCTGATGGCGTGAAGGCTTTCGTGGATGTTACTCAGCTAAATTGGGACAGTATACTTCACCATAGTACCTATTACCCACAGTTTCATTGGTTGTTTGTTTAGATTGGTCGTCCACCAAGAGCAACCAAAAGTGTCACTAGTAACTAGTATCATCCAACCATCCCTCATGCTGGTCTCATCTTTCCGGATCATTCCCCATCTACTTAGTATCATCCAACCATCCCTCATGCTGGTCTCATCTTTCCGGATCATTCCCCATCTACTTAGGCCGGCGGGTGCTTGGATGGGAAGCAACACTTGGCTCTTGGCGACAAGCTGGGCGCAGAGGGGGTTGCAAAGATGTTGGGTTCTGTTGGCCTGAAGGGTGATGCTTCTGCCACCAAAACCAAGAAGGGCAAAGGTCAGAGGAAACCGAAGGAAGTGCAAAACAAGAAGCCAAGGAGGCACATACTTAGTCTATCCATGGATTTAGATTTCATGAGTCTAGATTTCGAATGTTTCATTATACCCAGTCAACTCATGAGTCCACCCCATGCCATGGTACAGGTTACGCCGGAGACTCCTTTGGAAAAGGCGGTGAAGCTGCAGGAAAAGGTCCTGAAGGATGCGAATAGCTGCCGGACACCAGACTGCACTATAGTATAGTCAAATGGCTCGATATGGATTGTAGATTATGTTTTTGGATGAATCCTCTTAGATAGATTATTATTAGTCAACAACCTATCTAATAATCTATTATAGTCAAATTCCTCTTCGCTGATGTTTATGGATGCCATCAACATCTTTCTATCTAAGGGACTTCGCTTTTAAGCTTCGCCCCATTTCGATGTCCAATGACCTTATCCAGCAGTTGAAAGCTTGTGCGGTGAAGTTGCAAACGTGCGCAGAGCAATTGCAGCAGAAGATCCGCAACAAGAAGGACAAAAATAAGCATTACGTTGCCATCCTGGCAGAGGCAACAGTTTTTATTTTTTCTGGGGTACAAACCTGTGACAAACACTTACTGGTTTTCCTATAGTCAAGGCAAACATCCTTTTTCACACTCAGTCTTAGTGATTGCCCTGCAGGTCACTGAGATCACGAACATGGCAAAGGAACGAGTTGATTTGGCTAAGGCTTTGATCCGTGCTGTTGACAAACCCCGGCCAAAGAGCAGGGCTAAGCCGGGTGAGGGAGAGAAGCCTTTGGCAATCACCAATGGTGAAGCCACCGCTGCATAGGCTTGTTTCACGCAATTTACATTTTGATGTTTGTTCGATTCCGAACATGGCTTTTAGGGTTTGACAGTGGCTCTTAAACCTTCCCAATTTGCAAGGGATGAAAACATTAAGAAAACATTTTGAAGTTGTAGATTCATTCAAAGAAACTCCAATTCTGTTCACAGGGAGGGCTGGGTCTACTGTGGTTTCTCTGGGGTACTTCAAGTTGCAAAACACGCAGCCTAATCCCATACATCTGAAAGGATCGGAGCGATTCAATGCGATGGAAATAGAGTGGCAGAACTCACCCTCAAGATTTTGGGTATGTGCATATACCTCAAATGACAAATGGTTTCATTGGACATCCCCTTTCCATATGGCAAGTGGTGGCTTCAACCCATCGAACATGTAGCACATGTGTTAGACTCCCACGCAGGTCCAGATCCCGATCTCTTCAACATCGGCGCCCTCACAAGGATGAGTTCAAGAGTGCCTCGGAATTCAAGCTCAGGGCATTCCACCCAACCAAGAAAATCGAAAAACAAATCCCATTGACCCTTCATATCTGTTCATATCAATATAATCATTTATGATATATTTATATACATATATATATACATATATATGTCACCTATATATATATACATATGCATGTAAACGTATATGGAAAATACACATGGATTTATCAATAGAAATCTCTTCATGCAAATACTTATGTATATCCGGTTGGGGGATCCGATCTTGATTGTGAGGCTTGCTGCAATTAGCATCGGCTTCTTCAAAGAGGATACTTCGAAAGATTTGTGATGGGGTCGCTTGGCCCAAAACGATGTCAAACATGAAATGGAAAAAATAAGGGATAAGTCTTTCTATGAAAAAAAACAAATGCAACATGGGGGTGATAAGTAACAAATCAATCCTTGGACTAAACCTTTGCCACACTTCATCCTAGGCTACATCAGCAGCTGATGGTTGCAGAGATGCCAGAGAACTTGTGGCTGATGGGGTTAAATGTCCCTTGGCAAGGGAAATGAATCGGTGGCTTCAAGGTGGACACCCTGAGCGGTCCTTTGCAAGGCCCGTTAGAGTTTTGATTGCCCCATTTTATTAAATGGGGAAGGGGTGCGACTGTATATTTTGTATATGCCCTCAATGTTGAACCCAGAAATATGGTTTTAATCTTGGTTTTATTATATGTAATATGGATGATACCATCAACACCCCAGGTGGTGCAAAGAAGTGTGCACTATCCACCCAGACACCGTTGGTGTTCCCCTGCTGGTCACTAATGAGTCTGGGGACGAAATTGAATCAGTGTCGGATACAGCAATCATTTGGCCATGGGATTTCTTTGCCCATCTTGATGAGACTGGAAAGTTTTTGCAATGGATCTCGGATGATCCCAATTCAGCCAGTACAAGAACCATCGAGTATTGGGGCCACTGTGAAGGATTGGACTTCTTTCGGAGGTTGGATCTCCCACCAGAGCGCTATGGGTCTTGTGTTCCACTTTACTTTCATACTGATGGGGTGAAAGTCTACAAGAATCAGAAAGCTTGGGTGTATTCAATCAGCTCTGCCTGTCGGAAAGGACCATCCATGGCAACAAAGTTGGTCTTCATATTGGTGAGGGATAACATGGTAGTCAAGGGAAAAACGCATGATGCAATTGGAAAATTGGCTGGCTACATATGCGATACACTAATGAGTGGTTGTTTCCCTTCCCTGGACCATGAAGGGAATCAATTCGATCCAGGGTCCCAGGCTTTTCGAAGAGCTGGACAAACTTTTGCATCTGGGTGGTCGATGGCCTTCACGGGATTCAAGGGTGACTGGGAAGCTCGCGTGATTGTGCATAAATTGACCCGGTATTATCGTTCAAAATATATCTGTGAACATTGCATGGCATCCTATTCGAAAGACTTCACCTTTGCTGATTTCCGGCCAGATGCAGCTTCTCAATCTGTACGGTTTTCCCATGACCAATTCCTTTTACTGAATCCACAGCATGATCAAAGCAGCTGGCAACATGTGAAGGGGTGGACCAAAGATCGAAACTTGGAAGAAACTCGCATTTGATTCAGACATGTTGTTTCCACATTCTTATTTTCATTTCTGAATGGTTGGTTTGTTTGATGGTTTGGTTCAGTTTCCCCAGCATTCCCACCGGATGTGCCTGAAAAAAAAATCAAAATCACCAGGGTTGCAACCATGGTTGCCATTGCCACCTCAATTTCCGGGTCGGGGCATGCACTCACATGGTAGCCCCAGGACCTACTTCATGTCTTCCATCAAGGAGTTCTTTGTTGTGTGATAGCAGGCCTGATTTGCAGTCACATTGAGAGCTACTATCCCGCCATTACCTTGAAGGATCTCGACAGGGTCTTGTCAAAAGAAGTATACCCACATTACAAACAATGGTGCCGGAGAAAGGGGAAACATGCAACAGCGTGTTCACACAGGTTCAATGGAGCCCGATTTGGGAAGGAGTCATGGCCCGCTTACCCTGAACTGGGTTCAATTTTCAAAGCAGCTGTTGTAAAGACTATGCTTTACTGGTGCAACGATTTCTTGAAAGAAGCTGTTGGGCGTGTAGCTGGTGCAGAAATGAGGTTCCATTGCATATATGGATTTGCAAAATTCCAGTTCCTGATGGACATCAATGGGCCATTCTTTGAACCCGACAAAACACGGGAGACTGTGAAGTATGCCCGGGCTGGATTGCTGTTCTATCAAAAACTGGCTGGGGATGATAGATCCCGGATTGATGACCACCGATTCTTCAAACTCATTCCCAAATTCCATTGCCTTTACGAGCTTACGCTATACATGGAGGAAACCAACCGCAACCCACGGTGCCTGAGTTTTGTAAAGTCTTGTTATAGTTGTTTTAAAATGTTTTAAGCACGTATGTACTTGTTTTTTTTTGGCATCCTCACAAGGGTTTTTGGAGTTCCATGGCTACCTGTAGCTCAGGTTCGAGCATTGCTACCAAGATGAGGACTTGATGAAGGAAATTGGCCATATCGCTAGCCGAACCCACCCAAGCACAATGGATGTAGTGACACTTAGAAGGTACCGAGCCCTGCTGGAATTCTTTCACTGAGATACCGGGCTTTGAGCTCGGCAACGCAGTTGACACCGACCGCGGGGTTGGAAAAACATGTGGTGATGGGTTTTGGGAGTTCCAAGTTGTGGTTTTGAATCTGTTGGTGAGTTTGTTATTTTCAAAAAAAGTGGTACCAATCCTGTGGTGCCAAACCTGTTTGGGATGTATGCGCTGCCAAACCTCTTTGGGAAATATCCCAAAAAAAACATGTATGTGGTGCCAAACCTAGGGCTGTTGAGCGACGAACAGGCAATGTGAGCAACAAACATGTCAACTTGGTTTTCCCGAAAAATTGTGTGACTGTTTTGTTGAATCTACCACACCCCCTATATATAAGGTTAAAACAGTTTACCCCATATATATATATGTATATATATTTATTTATTTATTTATTCATCTATATATATATATATATATAAACAGATATCCGGAAACTTCCGCCCCCAGCTTGTTTGGGGAGTGGCTCAAGCATGCATGCCCAGGATGCCAAACTTTGTTTCCAAAAAAATGAGCGACCCTGGAACAGAATAAAGCAGAAGCTGCTGTGATTTCACAAGTTAACTGCAGAGATCCACAGCACAGTGCCTAGCCATGCCAACGAACCTTTCATGACAGCTCAGAAACTGCTGTGATTTCACAAGTTAACTGCAGAGATCCACAGCACCATGCCTAGCCATGCCAACGAACATTTCATGACAGCTCTCGTTGAAAGCTGTTATGGTTACATGAACCCGAAGGCTTTCAATTCAACACTCTTGGCTCTCTAGGTGGGCGGAGGGACTGGCCAAAGATCCCTTGGGGAGCTTTCAACAACGCAGGCGGAACTAACCAGTTTGAGGCTAGCTCTTACAAAGTGACCTAATCCGGTGTAGGATGAGCGAAGGCCACGGCATGCGGCTTGCATTAAATCGACACTTGAAAAAACTACATGGGGTTTAGAGAGGTCAGGGAGATTGTTCTGAGGAGAACTATGTGAGATGACCCACATGCACCACCGCCTGGCTCACTCGAGGAATCAGGCACTGCAGGCTCATATTGGGTAAAAAAGGCATTGGTGCAGGTTGAGGGCGAGTCTTGGCGGCAGCTCCTCTCCGCTCTGCTTGCGCCATTCGAGGTGGCGGTGTGCCGGCAAACTGCCTCAACCGGTCCCACTCTGTGCTGGAGTCAGAGCAGTGTCGCCGATGTTGAACAGCGCCGGTGTCTTGGAAGGAACGTGCTGCGGAACCTGCTACGCCCTCCCCGGCTGTGGCATAATCCTGAGCGGTCTCCTGATCCATCTCCCCAATCCAACGGGAAGCTGCTTCCAGGGCAGTGGCTTTGGTGGGGCGGCCAGGCTGATCTCCCATTTGAATATGGACTAATGGTGGACGCGATGCCACGGGCCCTCTGAATGCACCTGCCGGAGAAAACAGATGCACATAGGATCAACTCATGTCCACCAAAAGCACTTCTGTTGCACCCAAGACCCGGCCTCGGGTATTCTCGAGGCTCACCTGAGACTTGTGGAACATAGGAGGATCCTCGTCCAGCTGGTCTGCTACCAAAGCCAGTTGCACATCTGGGTGATTTGGAGCAAGTACCATGAACCCATTGGGGCGATATCTCAAAGCATAACACACTGCTATAGCCCCAGCTTCTTCGGCAGGAGGAGAAAATGGTAGGTGAAGAGCAGGCAAATTTCTGGCTTGAGCAGCTGAATCGACCAAGGCTTGTAGCGCACCTTGGTCTAAGGGAGCTTTCATAGTTCCAGATGTGGCCACGGTCGACGTGGCTAGGCCAACTAGGCCCGCGTCTCTGATTTTGGTACGTGGCTGAAGGAGTCACAGTGAAAAACAAGGGCAACCCCCGGCTTCCAACTTTGGTGATGTAGATGGTGTTTCGTGTTCACCACCCAAACACACTTGCTCTGCAAGACCAATCCAAATAAAAAAAAATCAGAGAACCCAATCCTAGGCTCAACCGACTGGGACCCTGAGTAGCTATGTCTCTACTACTCTGCAAGGCTCTAGTGAACACTGAGTCACCCAAAAGGTGAGAAGTCAAGGAGTGCTGATTGTTGGAGAAACAAATCCTACAGAGCAGTCAGCCGGCAGCAGTTGGGGCGTCTACTGGCGACGCCGGTGCTCAGCAAGCCGCGCACCCAAATCAGTTCTGGCAACAGGAATAGAAGGCTGCAACCAGGCCAATGTCACCGACAGCAATTGAATGGTGATTCGACGGCAATGGGATGAAAAAACCAAGGCCCCAATCACAAAACCAGTGATGCAGCGGATGAGTAGGCCAACCACGAAGCACAGGCCGATGAGGCCCCAGGGACAAATGCTGGGTGGCGCAAACCAAAAACAGAGCTCCCTAAAAATCTCAGGGGCCCACCAAGGGATGCTCATATCCAGTTTGAACCCTTGAAGCTGCGCCATGTTGTGGCACCCATTTCCAAGAGATAAAATCGCATATCATGACATATCGACCCTTTCGATCCCTTTCGGAGGTGAGCATATTCATAACCAAGCAATGCCACTGTTAAAGATGTTTACGGGTCAAACTAAAATACCTCTCGGCAGTACTCGGAACAATGCCAGTGCCCCACAGACAAATCATGCAAAACTGGCCCATATCGCCCATACTTTGGTGACCAAAGTCTTTGCGTATCAAAATCCAGTGCGCGGGCTTTTTGAATTTCCATTAAGCAACCTGCTATAACCTCAAATGGCCAGCACGGCGTTTTTCATGCTTAGCTCCATGTGAATGCCAAACCACCGGCTTCAAGAAAACACACACCAGCAATCCTCTGCGCGGAGAATGCCCTTTATGCCTTGGTGGCGCACATTTGATATCAAGCCGATCAAAATGTCCCAGTTCCAACATGTTCGTACCGTTCCAACGTCTTAAGCAGCAGGTGTTACAACTTTACTATCTTCACATGGAACAGTTTGACTCAAGCGAAGTGAAGCATTTTGCTCAAATCATGTCACAGTTCAAGGGTTCCTTCAGGCTGGAAAGTCCCCATCGGGACCATCCTAGGGCCAAGGAATCTGAAAAGTCATATATCGATAGCAGGAACGGATCACAGCAATATCCACAGTATCTTGGGAGCAGTCTGCAGGAGCACACACTTTACTTCTCGAGATCGACTGTTTGAAAATCATTGAAAATCAACAATTTCCCAGTTCGCAAGAGACGACAGCACCCAACTCTGTCTACCAGATAAAATGATATAAAGTCATGTCTGGCACGAGGTGAACATGCATTTGAACAAATAATCCTGGCACCAAAAGATCCCAAAGCAA
>CAMXCT020006843.1:152500-155000 GCA_947184155.2 Cladocopium goreaui | reverse complement strand
CTCCCCAGCTATTTACGATGATTTCCAAATTTTAGGCACGACTTTAGCGTTCCACTGTATCTATCTTTCTCTCTCTCTACCTTTTTGTCTCTCTTTCTTTCTAGCTATCGATCGATCTATCTATCTATCCTATCTATCCTGTCTATCCTATCTATCCTATCTTTCCTATCTATCCTATCTATCCTATCTATCCTATCTATCCTATCTATCCTATCTATCCTATCTATCCTATCTTTCTATCTATCTATCTGTCTATCTATCTATCTATCTATCTACCTATCTATCTATCTATCTATCTATCTCTTTCTATCTATCTATCTGTCTATCTATCTATCTTTCTATCTATCTATCTCTCTATCCCTTTATCTCTCTATCTTTATATCTCTCTATCTCTCTCTCTATCTATCTATCTATCTATCTATCTATCTATGTATCCTATCCATCTATGTATCTATGTATCTATCTATCTATCTACCTATCTATCTACCTATCTATCTATCTATCTTTCTATCTATCTATCTATCCATCCATCTATACTATCTATCTTAGCTATCTTTTCTATCTTATCTATCTTATCTATCTTATCTATCTTATCTATCTTATCTATCTTATCTACCTTTTCTATCTTTTCTATCCTATCTATCTTATCTATCTATCTATCTATCCATCTCTCTCTCTATCCCTTTATCTCTCTATCTTTATATCTCTGTATCTCTCTCTCTATCTATCTATCTATCTATCTATCTATGTATCCTATCCATCTATGTATCTATCTATCTATCTATCTATCTATCTTTCTCTTTGTATACCAATCTATCTACCTATCTATCTATCTATCTATCTATCTATCTATCTATCTATCTATCCTATCTATCCTGTCTATCTATCTATCTACCTACCTATCTATCTGTCTGTCTGTCTATCTCTCTATATCTCCATCTCTCTATATCTCTATCTCTCTCTCTCTAACTATCTATCTATCTACCTATCTATCTATCTATCTATCTATCTTTCTCTTTGTATACCAATCTATCTACCTACCTATCCATCTATCTATCTATCTATCTATCTATCCTATCTATCCTGTCTATCTATCTATCTACCTACCTATCTATCTGTCTGTCTGTCTATCTCTCTATATCTCCATCTCTCTATATCTCTATCTCTCTCTCTCTAACTATCTATCTATCTACCTATCTATCTATCTATCTACCTATCTATCTATCTATCTATCTATCTATCTATTTAAGCTAACCTAACCTAACCTAATCTAATCTAATCTAATCTATCTATTTGTCTATCTATCTATCTATCTATCGATCGATCTATCTATCTATCTATCCTGTCTATCTATCCTATCTATCCTATCTATCTATCTGCCCTATCTTTCCTATCTATCCTATCTATCCTATCTATCCTATCTATCCTATCTTTCCTATCTATCCTATCTATCCTATCTATCCTATCTATCCTATCTATCCTATCTATCCTATCTATCCTATCTATCCTATCTATCCTATCTATCCTATCTATCCTATCTATCCTATCTATCCTATCTATCCTAGCTATCCTAGCTATCCTATCTATCCTATCTATCCTATCTATCCTATCTATCCTATCTATCCTATCTATCCTATCTATCCTATCTATCCTATCTATCCTATCTATCCTATCTATCTATCTATCTATCTATCCTATCTATCCTATCTATCCTACTATCTATCTATCTATCTACCTATCTATCTATCTATCTTAGCTTTTTTTAAGTCCCGTAAAAAATATTTTTGTTATCTAGCGTACGTGTAGTGACGAGTGACATGAACGGCGGTATGAACGTGTGTGTGAACGACATGCGTGCGAGCGAACGTACGTGCGAACGTATGTATGTACGAGTGAGCGTATGTGCGAGCGAAATGTGAGCGTACGTCCGACCGTGCGTTTGCACGGTCACTTGCCACGCGCGCGCGCATGTACGAAAATAAGGTCGACTTGAGTCGACCTTATTTTTGCACGACCTTGCCTTTCTATACCTTTTTAGTATTGATTTAGTATTGTAGCGCTTTGCACGTACAGAAACCAGGTCGACTCCAGTGGACCTTATTTTCGTACGTGCGCGCGCGCGGCCAGTGAAAGTGCAAACGCACGCATGTACGCGCACACGTCCGTCCACTTGTACGCACACGTCCGTTCACTCGTTCGCTCACACGTGCACTGGTCCGTTCACTTGTTCGCCTTACGTTCGTCACCACGTCCGTTAGCCACTCGTACCCCCTACGTTCACCGCGTCTCTTGGAGCTATAAAAGCATTGTTAACGAGGCTTTTAAAAGAGCTAATATCTATCTATCTATCTACCTATCTATCTATCTATCCTATCTATCCTATCTATCCTATCTATCCTATCTATCCTATCTATCCTATCCTATCCTATCCTATCCTATCCATCTATCTATCTATCTATCTCTCTGTATATCTATCCATCTATCTATCTATCTATCTATC
>CAMXCT020006843.1:110000-150000 GCA_947184155.2 Cladocopium goreaui | reverse complement strand
ATCTTTCTATCTTTCTATCTATCTATCTATCTATCTAATCTATCTAATCTATCTAATCTATCTAATCTATCTAATCTATCTAATCTATCTAATCTATCTATCTATCCTTTCTAATCTAATCTAGTCTAGTCTGATCTAATCTGATCTAATCTAACCTAATCTATCTATCTAATGTATCTAATCTATCTATTATGAATTTTCAAAGTAGGTGTGAATTTGGATGCTTGGAACGGGGTACGATTGGAGGGTACGGTTTTGAGGTCATGGTGCGGTACGATGGTACGGTTTTGGGGTCATGGTACGGTGCAGTGGTACGGATCAGTGGTACGGTTTTGGGGTCATGGCACGATATAATGATAAGATATGATTATGATAAGCTTTTTAATACATAGTGCGATATGATGGTACTGCATTGGGGTATGATATGATACGGTGATATATTATTGAAATCATTGAGATGTAGAAGGTGGTGTATACCGCGGCAGAACTTGATGATTGTAGACTTTTAACTGAACATGATCATCAACCATAGACACCTTATTGTCATTGCTGAAATAGTAGTTCTTGCTCTAAACACTAAAAACCGAATCTGTGTCCGGCGGAGGAAACTACTAGACTCACATAAATAAGCGCTGTAAATCATTTTTATGTTGTGAAGATTTCAGGATACGACAGCACATCTCGCCAGAATATCATGTATCTTATCTTATTTAGATTCACTGGTTTTGCTCAATGGGCTACGCTGATGGCCTTTGAGGCCTGTGTAGAAACTCACACAAACAATGACAAGAAAACCGCATGCTTTAGTGCAAATCAACATCAACAAACAACAGAACCAAAAAGCAAACCCAACACCAACGTACACAAACAAAAAACTAACCCAATAAAAACTAACCCCAAGCACCAATCGAACATAAAACTACCAAGGCAACAACAAAACACCAGAACAACAACAGGAAAATGGAGAACATGGATGACACTGAAAACCGAATACAATACTCTACAAGTTTGATCAAGTTGATTGCAGTGGATGGAAAAAACATCCTGCACCAGTTGGTAGCTGTTTTATCCCATTATTTACAGGGTTTCCACCATCCAAGCTGGTGCAGGATTTCTTACATTCATTGTTGGGAAGCATGCGAAACAAATAAATGACCTGAAAGGAAATAAAAGAAAACTAAACGAAATCAAATGAAATGAAACGAATTGACCATGACAAAAACTGACGCACGCAATCAAAAGCACAGCAAGTGGCATGCATGGGACGGCATGCATGACACCAGGATTCTAAACAGTCTGTGCGATTAGAAATTTGTTGTGTAGCTCTTGCATATTGGAAATTCTCGAGTATTTAGTTTCACATATTATATTCGGAGTTTGGAATTGCAATTTCTGGTTAAATGACACACAAGTGACCACATCAACGAACTCACAAGCAGACCCACGATTCGACAAGAAAAATGCAGCAAATGCACTCACACGCAAGCAAGGACCATACAGGGGCCCATAGAGGACATGGATTTGTTACTGTAGCCAGACGTACATGGACGCAGCTCACCCGTGGGCCATACAAACCAGGTCGTGGTTTGTGACAAGTTTTGTATCTTGTATGTCAGTAATATTCACAACTACACAAAAGTAGAAAAAGCAAACAAACGCGCAAGCAAACTCAAGTAGAAATGCAAAACAAATGACAAACAAACACCAACAAAAAAACAACTGATGTGGCCCCTTTGCGTTTGTGGTCGCGGATCCAATCTGCTTTAGCTCTGAAAACCAAAAGAAAACACAAAGATAAACATGATAAACTCATTTTGTTTGAGGGATCAGAGGCATCTGTTTAGGGCTACTGATTTCCACCTTGGGCATACTGTATACTAGAAAAAGTAGTAGTGTGCGCGTGCGTCCGCATAAGTTACACGAAACGGCATGGGGCCCAACATTTACCAATCCAGAAGTCATCTTTGATCATGACCCCGTGACCTATCGAAAATATTTTATTTCAAGTGGTGAGCCACCAGGGCCACTACCACTACCATCACATACTACAGTGTCAAAACCCCTCACACACACAGCCTTAGACGATTCAGTCCGCTTGTCGACGCAATCTCCCCTCATGAACTTGAAGTCTGAATGCTTTTTGTGTACAGTCTAGATGCTATATAGCACCAGTATCACATACATGCGTCCCTGCATGAAGAAATGCGCTAATATATACTAATATCATGTATTTAATATATGTGTCCAACAAAAAATAACATACAGTGCCTTGCATCTAGAGTGTGTCTCAATATTAACAGTCTACCCTTTTGTGCTGCATACATCTGCACACTTCATTTGGCTGAGCTGTTATCCATGTGTGTTCTCACACAATCCCTAGATTGCTCAATTTGCCCCCCGCTTTGCATTTGATGTGCTTCACTCGCGTTTCATGTGTTGCTTTTCCATATATTGATATATATATATATATATTGATATATATTGATATATATTGATATATATTGATATATATTGATATATATTGATATATATTGATATATATTGATATATATATATATGTATGTGTGTAATATGTATAGTTGTATGTGTGTGCGCGTTCGTGTCCTTATTGCTTTATTGGGTGAATTTCTGCGCCAGGCATTTGCCTTGCGTCTGAAACATGTTAATACATACGAGGCTTTGTGTTATTTTGCGTTTGGGTACCTGATGGTATCTGCATATTCCCAGTCTTGTGAACTACACCATAGTAAAGGTGTTGAATGCTCAAAAAACATCCTAAGCATCAACGCCGCTCCATGCTAACTGCGCTATATCTGTCCCCGACAATTCGACCCGACTATACCCGAAAACCGTACCACCGTACCCTACCATTGTACCAAACCGCACCCAAAAACCATACGACCGTACCACACCATACCACAAAACCTTACCACTGTACCACACCGTATCCCAAAGCCGTACCTCAAAACTTTATAAGTTGGTATCCTTTCCTTGGCGCTGATTTAAGCCCTTGCCACCTTTTACCATTTTGATTTTGGTGATGATACTTTTTAAATCTCAACAAACATCAAAAAACACAAAATATGAAGGTCAACATTTTCCACAAATAGCGGGTGATGATTTTTCTATTTGTGATTCTTAGAATAAATCAAGAAACAAAAATGTGAAGATCAAAATTTACCACATGTCATATGACATTTAAAAAGATTGGTGGGGGATTTGTTCACAATTTTCCATGGGATGCTGCAAAAGTGTCCACTATGACTCAAAAGGGTGCTGTTCAAACAACATTTTGTTTTTGATGTTGGTTTTTGGTGAGGGTTTTTTATCCTTAGAAAAAGATCAAGAAACAAAACTGTGAAAACCATAGTTTTCCACATGTCACAAGTCATTTAAAACAATTGCTGAGGGGATCTGTTCACATTTCTTATTTGAAGAAATGGGTGGGGATCAGTTCATTTTTCCATGGGATGCTGTAAAAGTGCCCACTATGATTCAAAAGGGTGCTGTTCAAACAACATGTTGTTTTTGATGTGGGTTTCTGGTGATGGGTTTTCTGTGTGTGGTTCTTAGAAAAAATCAAGAAACAAAACTGTGAAGATCAAAATTTACCACATGTCGCAAGTCATTTTAAAAGATAGGTGGGGCATCTGTTCGCATTTTTCCCTGGGATGCCGTAAAAGTGTCCGCTATGACTCAAAAGCGTGCTGTTCAAACAACATGTTGTTTTTGATGTTTCTCCTCCATTATTCAAAAGTCATCTCATACAATGTGCGAAGCAAATTTTCTCATGTAAGTTCCAGGTCCGTGCAAAAAAAATATCTATCATAGTTCATATTGCAGCGCCCTTTTTTAAATTCTCCCGGATGCTGTAGAAGTATCCATTTTATTTGTCTGACGCTGGTGTAAATATTTGGGCATTATGGAGTTTTAAAGTCATTTGTGGTTGCCTCTGTTCAACGTGCCACCACAGAAAACATTGATCTTTTGTGATGCTGCAGCCCATATCGGACAGACTCAGAAGTTGAAGGAAGGGGGGGGCAGGGCGACCAAACAAATACACTAAGGCAAAAACAATCAATCAGATTCAATTTAATGGGTATTTCTATGTTTGGTTTCGTTGTTTCCTGCTGGCCTGCAGCCTTCAAGCCATGTGTGCTTTGGACCACATCTCAATTGCAACTTGTGCTGGCAATGAGAACTTAGCGCTGCATCTTCCGGTTGCTGCTGTAAAAGTGGCTTCCAAATTGAAAACAGTTTCCACAGTTTGCTGTAAACATTTGGCCAAACAATTTTATATATAGGTCTAAAGATAATGAGAGGGAAACTGAGACATCGGTATTGGTGTTGCTACATACTTGCCAAAGGTATTCGATAATGGTGGCACGTTGTTTTAATTTTCCTGTGCAGTGCTCACTCTTGAACTCTCAGGGCATCTTCACCGTCGGTCGCTCGTCTCAAAAACTAGGTGGACTAAGCTCAGAGGGCTCTTAGTGCTGTAAAAGTGCTAATCCCTGGATGCTGTAAAAGTGTCCAAGCGGGCTCTTAGCGCTGTAAAAGTGCTAATCCCCGGATGCTGTAAAAGTGTCCAAACAGCGCTGTAAGAGTGCTGCAAGGGTTGGACTTGAAGGGCGCTGTAAAAGTGCCTGGACCTACAACCTGCACTGCGAGAAGACCAAGAGACCGGAAGCTTCAAGATCTTTCACATCAAGTTCAGAGGCGGGGTCAGCGGCAATATCCAGCTATAAAACATATATAATAAGCAAAAGACAACCCCACCACCATCCACTACCCATCCCATCCCGCCGACGACATCCCATATCACCAACCCACCCCATCACCAACCCACCTTTTTCCTATCATCCCCATCCCATCATCCATGCTTATGAGATAAAGAGTATAGTATATACAGGCACAATGGCTGCAACCTCAGTGTCGTTCTTGCCAAGCATTGAACTGCTGCTGTAAGAGTGGCTGGCACATGGAAATTGAACATGACTTTCAATATCTTTAAATGGTATTATGCTCTCAAGCATTGAATTGCCAAATTGCCGCTGTAAGAGTGGCTGGAAAGCAAGGCGCATCACGGCTTATATAGACATGACATTCTATTTCTTTAGATTCATACAACAGAAAAAAATATAGTATATGTATACAGGCCCATCATGGCTGCAACCTCAGCCTCGATGTTGGCAAGCGTTGAAATAGGGCTGTAAGACTGGCTGGCACATGGCAATTGAACATGACTTTCAATATCTTCTAAGACCTCTAAATTTAGTTATAATCGCTTCAGGCACTTAATGAATTTATAAGTATCTGATAAGTTGCCAGTATCGTGCTAATATCTTTTTCAAGTGCATTCGTAAAATTAAGTTATTTTAAGTTCCACTTATTTTTTAAGTGAGCTCAAACCATAATAATGAACTTATAATCAAATAAAGTAGAAGACTAAGTGAAAATAAGCGAATATAAGTGACACTGAGTGAAAATAAGTGAAAATAAGTGAAATGCATGTATTTTTGATTTTCGATTGAACAACAGAATTGGATTGCAACAACCACCAAATGATCTGAGGTGAAGATGGTTGCTGCCCAGGAATAGCTGGAGAAATAGATACCTGAAAATTATGGTTGATGTAACGGAAAGTTCCAGTAAAAGGAGATTCCATACTTTTCAGGAACTCTCCTTTGCTGGAACTTTCCTTGACAGGAACCATCCTTTTCAGGAACTCTCCTTTGCTGGAACTTTCCTTGACAGGAACCATCCTTTTCAGAAAAACTCTCCTTTACTGGAATCTTCCTTTACAGGAATCATGGCTTTCAGGCACTCTCCTTTGCTCGGAACTTTCCTTTACAGGAACCATAGTTTTCAGGAACCCTCCTTTGCTGGAATTTTCCTCTACAGGAACCATCCTTTTCAGGAACTCTCCTTTACTGGAACTTTCCTGTACAGGAGCCATCCTTTTCAGGAATCCTGCAAAGGAAAGTTCCAGTTAAGGAAAGGTCCCAAAACGGACCCTACTTTAAGCCTTTAAGCCAATTTATCTTGAAAAAAGGAAAATTTTCTGAAAATTCAGGTTCTTGAAAAGAACAACTGAAACCTGAGAAAATCCAGACAAGTCAAAATGCAGAAAAGTCAGAACATATTTAAATACAAAAAAAAATCTGAATCCCAAAAAATCATAAACTCACAAAAAAATAGAATCCAGAAAACTTAGAAAATTCAGAATCCAGAAAATCAGGAAATAAAAAACAGAAACTTTATAGAAACAAAAAAAGAATCTATAAAATTCAGAAAATCCAAAAAACATAGAATCTAGAAAACCAAAAAAATGGAATCCCGAAAATCTAGAAAATTCAGAATCCAGAAAATTCAGAAATCTTAAAAAAAATAGATTCCGGAAAATTTAGAGACCAAAAAAAACTGGAATCCAGAAAATTTAGAAAATTCAGAATCCAGAAAAATCAGAAATCTTAAAAAAAGATAGATTCCAGAAAAATTAAAAACCAAAAAAACTGGAACCTAGAAAATCTAGAAAATTAAAAATCCAGAAAATTCAGAAAATCAAAAAAAAATAGATTCAAGAAAATTTAGAAAACAAAAAAAATCTGGAATCTAGAAAATTTAGAAAATTCAGAATCCAGAAAATTCAGAAAATAAAAAAAAATCCAGAAAATTTAGACACCAAAAAAAAAACGGAATCTAGAAAATCTAGAAAATTCAGAATCCAGAAAATTCATAAAATCTTTTAAAAAATAGATTCCAAAAAAAATAGAAACCAAAAAAAACTGGATTTTTGAAAATCTAGAAAATTCAAAATCCAGAAAATTCAGAAAATCTTTAAAAAATAGATTCTAGAAAATTTAGAAACCAAAAAAAACCGGAACCTAGAAAATTCAAAATCCAGAAAATTCAGAAAATCTAAAAAAAATCTTGAAAACTTAGAAGCCAAAAAAAATGGAATCTGGAAAATCTAGAAAATTCAGAATCCAGAAAAATCAAAAAATCTTAAAAAAAAAAAAAAAAAAACAAAAAAAAACAAAAAAAACAAAAAAAAAAAAAAAAAAAAAAAAAACAAAAAAAAAAAAAAACAAAAAAAAAAAAAAAAAAAAAAAAAAAAAAAACAAAAAAAAAAAAAAAAAAAAAAAAAAAAAAAAAAAAAAAAAAGAAAAAAAAAAAAAAAAAAAAAAAAAAAAAAAAAACAAAAAAAAAAAAAAAAAAAAAAAAAAAAAAAAAAAAAAAAAAAAAAAAAAAAAAAAAAAAAAAAAAAAAAAAAAATCGATTCCAAAAAAAATAGAAACCAAAAAAAACTGGAATTTTGAAAATCTAGAAAATTCAAAATCCAGAAAATTCAGAAAATCTAAAAAAAAATCATGAAAACTTAGAAACCAAAAAAAATGGAATCTGGAAAGTCTAGAAAATTCAGAATCCAGAAAATTCAAAAAATCTAAAAAAAATAGATTCTAGAAAATTTAGAAAACCAAAAAAAACTGGAATCCAGAAAATCTAGAAAATTCAGAATCCAGAAAATTCGGATTTTTTTTTTTAAAAATGGATTCCAGACAATTTAGAAACCAAAAAAAACTGGAATCTAGAATTTTTTGAAAATTCAGAATCCAGAAAATTCAGAAAATCAAAATAAATAGAATCCAGAAAATTTAGAAAATCCAAAAAAATTGGACTCCAGACAATTTAGAAAATCCAAAAGAAAAAAAGGATCCAGATTTTTTTTGAAAATCCTAAAAAATAGAATTCAAAAAATCTAGCCAAAACAAGTCAGAATCCAGGAAAATTTTGAAAACCAAGAAAGAAATAAGATCTAGAAAAATGGAAAAATCAGAATCCAGAAAATTCATTAAATAAAGAAACAGAAAAAACATAAAATCAAAAAAAAGGAACCAGAAACATTTGATAACTTACAGCTCCAAATAATTTACAAACTCTCAAAAAATTGAGATAATTTAGAATTATCAATTAATTTAGAATTAAAAAAAGGAAAGCGCATTCCCCTGAGGACGCTACATTCAACCTGAAAGAGTCATTGCAGGAACGTCCCATTTCAGGAACTACATCCTTTTCAGGAGTTATCGTTTCAGCATCTTAAGTTTCTAAATGTTTTTTGTTTTTACAAACACACACACATATATATATACACATATACATATATTGTTTTCCAACATATTTTATTTCACAATCATTACAAGCAGCTATGAGAGAATCTATAGTATGACTCGCAGCCATACTTTAGCAGCTAGCCTGTGCTGAACCGCTGCTTCTTTCTCTGCCATGGCTTCCAAGGCAAAGGATATAGCTCCTGAAAAGGATGGTTCCTGAATAGGAAAATATCCTGAAAAGGGTACTAGATGTTTAAAAAATGCAAATTTGCCCAATTGTTTTTTACTTATTTCTTCTAATCAATTGTGTTTTTCCAAATGTATGACGGAAAAAAAATCATCCATGATCAATTCTGAAACTTCGAAAAGCTATAAAAATAACTAAAATAAGTGAAAATAATGTGAAAAATAATTGAACACAAGTAAAATACACTTCTATCATAAGTTCAAATAACTAGTAATATTTTCATTAAGTGCCTAAAGTGAAAATAATTAAATTTAGAGGTCTTAGTTTCAATTGTATGATTGTGCTCTGAGGAGTGCTCCGCGATGTTTTTCCTGACAGTGGGCGTGTACCTGGGCAGCACTGACATCAGAAATTTGAATGCAACTTACATGTCTACTTGCGATTGTTTATGGACACTCTTACAGCGTCTCCACAAGACAGTCTTGCCCCAAAGCCCTAATTTGTAGACACTTTTACAGCGTCTACAGGAAAGATGCAGTGCTGCAACATCTTTTTTGCCCAGCGGAGTATACTGTGTGTCTGCGCGATGTGTTGTGAAACATGGCGCAGCCAGCTGCCCGTGACCGTGATTGATCTGTGCTGTAAGAGTGCGCTGCTGTTTCATTCCAACAGTGTGGGGTTATAGTCTAGTTATAAATAAATATATATATATAAATATGATCCAGCTTTGATTATTATGCTGAGTAGTAAGCATCTTGTGGCAGTGCGCTCTAAGAGTGCGCTGCTGCTTCATTCCAAGACTGTGGTGTTGTAGTTATGTGATCCAGCTTTCATTACTATGAAGTAGCAAGCATCTTGTTGCGCTACGCAGCATGCTGGAGTGCAAAGCTACACTGTCTCATGTACCAGCACTCTCACAGCGCTGGGTTCAGGCACTCTTACAGCGCCACAATGACACATGGCAACTATGGCTGTGGAGTTGTTATTGGGATTTATAAATGAATATATAAATATATTCCTCATTCAGCTTGGTTGTTTTGCTTCCTTTTTCAGTTTGGTGCGTTTGCGGTACGGCTTTTGCACTTGGTACGCTGTGGTACTCTGCGGTACGGCTTTGGCACTTGGTACGCTGTGGTACTCTGCGGTACGGCTTTTGCACTTGGTACGCTGCAGTACTCTGCGGTACGGCTTTTGCACTTGGTACGCTGCGGTACTCTGCGGTACTCTGCGGTACGGCTTTTGCACTCGGTACGCTGTGGTACTCTGCGGTACGGCTTTTGCACTTGGTACGCTGTGGTACTCTGCGGTACGGCTTTTGTACTTGGTACGTTGTGGTACTCTGCGGTACGGCTTTTGCACTTGGTACGCTGTGGTACTCTGCATACGGCTTTTGCACTTGGTACGCTGTGGTACTCTGCGGTACGGTTTTTCCACTTGGTGCGGTACTCTGCGGTACGGTTTTTGCACTTGGTGTGGTACCCTGCGGTACGGCTTTTGCATTTGGTACGCTGTGGTACTCTGCGATACGGCTTTTGCACTTGGTACGCTGTGGTACTCTGCGGTACGGCTTTTGTACTTGGTACGTTGTGGTACTCTGCGGTACGGCTTTTGCACTTGGTACGCTGTGGTACTCTGCGGTACGGCTTTTGCACTTGGTACGCTGTGGTACTCTGCGGTACAGCTTTTGCACTTGGTGTGGTACTCTGCGGTACGGTTTTTGCACTTGGTACGCCTGGTACGCTGTGGTACTCTACGGTACGGCTTTTGCACTTGGTACGTTGTGGTACTCTGCGGTACGGCTTTTGCACCTGGTCTGGTACTCTGCGGTACGGCTTTTGCACTTGGTACGCTGTGGTACTCTGCGGTACGGCTTTTGCACTTGGTACGCTGTGGTACTCTGCGGTACGGCTTTTGCACTTGGTACGTTGCACCTGGTGTGGTACTCTGCGGTACGGCTTTTGCACTTGGTACGTTGTGGTACTCTGCGGTACGGCTTTTGCACCTGGTGTGGTACTCTGCGGTACGGCTTTTGCACTTGGTACGCTGCAGTACTCTGCGGTACAGCTTTTGCACTTGGTACGCTGTGGTACTCTGCGGTACGGCTTTTGCACTTGGTACGCTGTGGTACTCTGCGGTACGGCTTTTGCACCTGGTGTGGTACTTTGCGGTACGGCTTTTGCACTTGGTATGGTACTCTGCGGTATATGGCTTTTGCACTTGGTGTGGTACTCTGCCGTATGGCTTTTGCACCTGCTGTGGTACTGTGCGGTACGGCTTTTGCACTTGGTACGATGCGGTACTCTGCGGTACGGCTTTTGCACTTGGTACGCTGCGGTATGCCTTGCGTGCCTGCAAGAATGGCGCTCGAATAAGCTTTGGCCACAATCGCTTAGTGACACACTCCATCGTTGGAGTGTGTCACTAAGGGATTGTGGCCAAAGCTTATTCGAGCGCCATTCTTGCCCACCCCTCATCCTCAGCAGTGTCACTGAGGGGGGGGGTAGAGTACCCCCCCCCCCAGTGGCTGCTCCCATCGATGGGAAGCGTCACTAACCCCCAGGCACCTGCAGAACAACCCCTGGCAAGAGTCTATTGACGCATGCAGAATCATACTTGCACCTTGGTGACGCTAGGGGTTAGTGACGCTTCCCAGCGATGGGGTCAGCCACTGGGGGGGGGGTACTCCACCCCCCGGCTTAGTGACAGTTTCCTGTTTTGATCAAGATATTTGGCAAAAACTTATTAGAACGGTACGGTGCGATGCATGGGGCCACCCATGAGCAACTGCTAAAGACATACCGCGGAGTACCACACCAAGTGCAAAAAGCCGCACCGCAGAGTACCACAGCGTACCAAGTGCAAAAGCCGTACCGCAGAGTACCACACCAGGTGCAAAAGCCGTACCGCAGAGCACCACACCAAGTGCAAAAGCCGTACCACAGAGTACCGCAGGGTACCAAGTGCAAAAGCCGTACCGCAGAGTACCACACCAGGTGCAACGTACCAAGTGCAAAAGCCGTACCGCAGAGTACCACACCAAGTGCAAAAGCCGTACCGCAGCGTACCGCAGCGTACTAAGTGCAGAAGCCGTACCGCAGAGTACCACAGCGTACCAAGTGCAAAAGCCGTACCGCAGGGGTATACCAAGTGCAAAAGCCGTACCGCAGAGTACCACACCAAGTGCAAAACCCGTACCGCAGAGTACCACAGCGTACCAAGTGCAAAAGCCGTACCGCAGAGTACCACAGCGTACCAAGTGCAAAAGCCGTACCGCAGAGTACCACAGCGTACCAAGTGCAAAAGCTGTACCGAAGAGTTCCGCTGCGTACCAAGTGCAAAAGCCGTACCGCAGAGTACCACAGCGTACCAAGTGCAAAAGCTGTACCGCAGGGTACCGCAGCGTACCAAGTGCAAAGCCGTACCGCAGCGTACCAAGTGCAAAAGCCGTACCGCAGAGTACCATACCAGGTGCAAAAGCGGTACCGCAGAGTACCACAGCGTACCAAGTGCAAAAGCCGTACCGCAGAGCACCACACCAAGTACAAAAGCCGTACCGCAGAGTACCACAGCGTACCAAATGCAAAAGCCGTACCGCAGAGTACCACACCAGGTGCAAAAGCCGTACCGCAGAGTACCGCAGAGTACCGCAGCGTACCAAGTGCAAAAGCCGTACCGCAGAGTACCACAGCGTACCAAGTGCAAAAGCCGTACCGCAGAGTACCACAGCGTACCAAGTGCAAAAGCCGTACCGCAAATGCACCAAACTGAAAAAGGAAGCAAAACAACCAAGCTGAATGAGGAATATATTTATATATTAATATATAAATCTCATTAACAACATAAATCCCATTAACAACTCCACAGCCACAGTTGCCATGTGTCATTGTGGCGCTGTAAGAGTGCCTGAACCCAGCGTTGTGAGAGTGCTGGTACATGAGACAGTGTAGCTTTGCACTTCAGCATGCTGTGTAGCGCAACAAGATGCCTACTACTTCGCATAGTAATGAAAGCTGGATCACATAACTACAACACCACAGTCTTGGAATGAAACAGCAGCGCACTCTTACAGCGCACTGCCACAAGATGCTTACTACTTAGCATAATAATCAGATCTGGATCATATTTATATATATATATTTATTTATAACTAGACTATAACCCCACACTGTTGGAATGAAACAGCAGCGCACTCTTACAGCACAGATCAATCACGATCACGGGCGGCTGGCTGCGCCATGTTTCACAACACATCGCACAGACACACAGTATACTCCGCTGGGCAAAAAAGATGTTGCAGCACTGCATCTTTTCTGTAGACGCTGTAAAAGTGTCTACAAATTAGGGCTTTGGGGCAAGACTGTCTTGTGGAGATGCTGTAAGAGTGTCCATGAAACAATCGCAAGTAGACATGTAAGTTGCATTCAATTTTCTGATGTCAGTGCTGCCCAGGTACACTCCCACTGTCAGGAAAAACATCGCGGAGCACTCCTCAGAGCACAATCATACAATTGAAAGATATTGAAAGTCATGTTCAATTGCCATGTGCCAGCCAGTCTTACAGCCGTATTTCAACGCTTGCCAACATCGAGGCTGAGGTTGCAGCCATGATGGGCCTGCATACGTATACTATATTTTTTCTATTGTATGAATCTAAAGAAATAGAATGTCATGTCTATATAAGCCGTGATGCACCTTGCTTTCCAGCCACTCTTACAGCGGCAATTCGGCAATTCAATGCTTGAGAGCATAATACCATTTAAAGATATTGAAAGTCATGTTCAATTTCCATGTGCCAGCCACTCTTACAGCAGCAATTCAATGCTTGGCAAGAACGACACTGAGGTTGCAGCCATCGTGCCTGTATATACTATACTCTTTATCTCATAAGCATGGATGATGGGATGGGGATGATGGGAAAAAGGTGGGTTGGTGATGGGGTGGGTTGGTGATATGGGATGTGGACGGCGGGATGGGATGGGTACTGAGACCTCTAAATTTAATTATTTTCACTTTAGGCACTTAATGAAAATATTACTACTTATTTGAACTTATGATAGAAGTGTATTTTACTTATGTTCAATTATTTTCACATTATTTTCACTTATTTTAGTTATTTTTATAGCTTTTCAAAGTTTTAGAATTGATCATAGATGAAGATTTTTCCGTCATACATTTTGAAAAACACAATTGATTATAAGAAATAAGTAAAAAGTTTTGGGTCAGTTTGCATTTTTAAACATCTATTACCATTTTCAGGATATTTTCCTATTCAGGAACCATCCTTTTCAGGAACTATATCCTTTGCCTTGGGAGCCATGGCAGAGAAAGAAGCAACTTTTCAGCACAGGCTAGCTGCTAAAGCATGGCTGCGAGTCATACTATAGATTCTCTCATAGCTGCTTGTAATGATTGTTAAGTAAAATATGTTGGAAAATAATATATATATATATTTATTTATTTATTTATATATTTAAAAACAAAAAACATTTAGAAACTTAAGATGCTGAAACGGTAACTCCTGAAAAGGATGTAGTTCCTGAAATGGGACGTTTCTGCAATGACTCTTTCAGGTTGAATGTAGCGTCCTCAGGGGAATGCGCTTTCCTTTTTTTAATTCTAAATTAATTGAATTCTACATTATCTCAATTTTTTGAGTTTGTAAATTATTTGGAGCTGTAAGTTATCAAATGTTTCTGGTTCCTTTTTTTTGATTTTATGATTTGTCTGTTTCTTTATTTAATAAATTTTCTGCATTCTGATTTTTCTATTTTTCTAGATCTTATTTCTTTCTTGGTTTTCTAAATTTTCCTGGGTTCTGATTTGTTTTGGCTAGATTTTTTGAAGTGTATTTTTACGGATTTTCTAAAAACTCTGGATCCTTTTTTTCTTTTGGGTTTTCTAAATTGTCTGGAGTCCATTTTTTTTGGATTTTCTGAATTTTCTGGATTCTATTTTTTTGCTTTCAGAATTTTTCTGGATTATTTTTTTTAGGTTTCTGAATTTTCTGGATTCTGAATTTTCAAAAATTTCTAGATTCCAGTTTTTTTTTGGTTTTCTAAATTTTCCAGAATCTATTTTTTTGATTTTCTGAATTTTCTGGATTCTGAACTTTCCAAATTTTCTAGATTCCAGTTTTTTTGGTCTCTAAATTTTCTAGAATCTATTTTTTTTAGATTTTTTGAATTTTCTGGATTCTGAATTTTCAAAATTTTCTAGATTCCAGTTTTTTTGGTTTCTAAATTTTCTATAGAAATTTTCTTTAAAAAAAAAAATCTGAATTTTCTGGATTCTGAATTTTCTAAAGTTTCTAGATTCCATTTTTTTGGTTTCTAAATTTTCTGGAGTCTATATATATTTTTTTGATTTTCTGAATTTTCTGGATTCTGAATTTTCTAAATTTTCTAGATTCCAGTTTTTTTGGTTCCTAAATTTTCTAGAATCTATTTTTTTAGATTTTCTGAATTTTCTAGATTCCATTTTTTTTGGTTTCTAAATTTTATAGAATCTATTTTTTTAAAGATTTCTCATTTTTTTTGCGGATTTTGAATTTTGTAGAGTTTCTGGATTCTATGTGTTTGTTATTTTCTTCTTTTTCTGAAATTTCTGAATTCCGAATTTTCTGAAAATTCTGAATTTTCAGAATTCTTTTCTACATATATATATATATAGATATTAAAAAATCTCTGAAAATTCTGAATTTTTCAGACCTTTCTGAATTTCTGAATTTTCAGAATTTCTGAATTTTCTGGATTCTGATTTTTATAAATTTTCTAGACTCCAGATTTTTTTGTAGTTTCTAAATTTTCTGGATTCTATTTTTTTTGATTTTCTGAATTTTCTGGATTCTATTTTTTCTTGCTTTTACAAAATTTATGGGTTATATTTTTTTAGATTTCTGAATTTTCTGGATTTTGAATTTTCTATAATTTTTCTAGGTTCCAGTTTTTTTTGGCTACTATATTTTCTGGAATCTATTTTTTGAAGATTTTCTGAATTTTCTGGATTCTGATTTTCCTAAATTTTCTAGATTCCAGTTTTTTTGGTCTCTAAATTTTCTAGAATCTATTCTTTTTAAGATTTCTGATTTTTTTGCGGATTTTGAATTTTCTAGAGTTTCTAGATTCCAGTTTTTTTGGTTTCTAAATTTTCTGGATTTTTTTTAAGATTTCTCAATTTTCTAAATTTTCTAGATTCCAGTTATTTTGGTTTCTAAATTTTCTAGATTTTTTTATGATTTTCTGATTTTTCTGGATTCTGAATTTTCTAGATTTTCGGGATTCCATTTTTTTTGGTTTTCTGGATTCTATGTTTTTTTTTGGTTTCTGAATCTTATCGATTCTTTTTTTGTTTCTATAGAAAGTTTCTGTTTTTTATTTCATGATTTTCTGGATTCTGAATTTTCTAAGTTTTCTGGATGCTATTTTTTGTGAATTTATGATTTTTTGGGATTCAGATTTTTTTTGTATTTAAATATGTTCTGACTTTTCTGGATTTTCTCAGGTTTCAGTTGTCCTTTTCAAGAACCTGAATTTTCAGAAAATTTTCCTTTTTTCAAGATAAATTGGCTTAAAGGCTTAAAGTAGGGTCCGTTTTGGGACCTTTCCTTAACTGGAACGTTCCTTTGCAGGATTCCTGAAAAGGATGGCTCCTGTAAAGGAAAGTTCCAGTAGAGGAAAGTTCCTGAAAAGGATGGTTCCTGCAGAGGAAAATTCCAGCAAAGGAGGGTTCCTGAAAACTATGGTTCCTGTAAAGGAAAGTTCCGAGCAAAGGAGAGTGCCTGAAAGCCATGATTCCTGTAAAGGAAAGTTCCAGTAAATGAGAGTTCCTGAAAAGGATGGTTCCTGTAAAGGAAAGTTACAGCAAAGGAGAGTTCCTGAAAAGTATGGAATCTCCTTTTACTGGAACTTTCCTTTACATCAATCATAGTTTTCAGGTATCCATTTCTCCAACTATTCCTGGGCAGCAACCATTTTCACCTCAGATCATTTGGTGTTTGTTGCAATCCAATTCTGTTATTCAATCGAAAAAAACATGCATTTCACTTATTTTCACTTATCTTCACTTATTTTTACTTAGTTTCACTTATATTTACTTATTTTCATTTAGTCTTCTACTTTATTTGATTATAATTTCATTATTATGTTATAAGTTCACTTAAAAACCAAGTGGAACTTAAAATAACTTAATTTTACTAATACAATTTAAACAAGATGTTAGCAGGATACTAGCAACTTATCAGATACTTATAAATTCATTAAGTGCCTGAAGTGATTATAACTAAATTTAGAGGTCTTAGTAGTGGATGGTGGTGGGGTTGTCTTTTGCTTATTATATATGTTTTATAGCTGGAAATTGCCGCTGACCCCGCCTCTGAACTTGATGTGAAAGATCTTGAAGCTTCCGGACTCTTGGTCTTCTCGCAGTGCAGGTTGTAGGTCCAGGCACTTTTACAGCGCCCTTCAAGTCCAACCCTTGCAGCGCTCTTACAGCGCTGTTTGGACACTTTTACACCATCCGGGGATTAGCACTTTTACAGCGCTAAGAGCCCGCTTGGACACTTTTACAGCATCCGGGGATTAGCAGTTTTACAGCACTAAGAGCCCCCTGAGCTCAGTTTTGAGACGAGCGACCGACGGTGAAGATGCCCTGAGAGCTCAAGGGTGAGCACTGCACAGGAAAATTAAAACAATGTGCCACCATTATCGAATACCTTTGGCAAGTATGTAGCAACACCAATACCGATGTCTCAGTTTCCCTCTCATTATCTTTAGACCTATATATAAAATTGTTTGGCCAAATGTTTACAGCAAACTGTGGAAATTGTTTTCAATTTGGAAGCCACTTTTACAGCAGCAACCGGAAGATGCAGCGCTAAGTTCTCATTGCCAGCACAAGTTGCAATTGAGATGTGGTCCAAAGCACACATGGCTTGAAGGCTGCAGGCCAGCAGGAAACAACGAAACCAAACATAGAAATACCCATTAAATTGAACCTGATTGATTGTTTTTGCCTTAGTGTATTTGTTTGGTCGCCCTGCCCCCCCCTCCTTCAACTTCTGTGTCTGTCCGATATGGGCTGCAGCATCACAAAAGATCAATGTTTTCTGTGGTGGCACGTTGAACAGAGGCAACCACAAATGACTTTAAAACTCCATAATGCCCAAATATTTACACCAGTGTCAGACAAATAAAATGGATGCTTCTACAGCATCCGGGAGAATTAAAAAAAGGGCGCTGCAATATGAACTATGATAGATATTTTTTGCACGGACCTGGAACTTACATGAGAAAATTTGCTTTGCACATTGTATGAGATGACTTTTGAATAATGGAGAAGAAACATCAAAAACAACATGTTGTTTGAACAGCACGCTTTTGAGTCATAGCGGACACTTTTACGGCATCCCAGGGAAAAATGTGAACAGATGCCCCACCTACCTTTTAAAATGACTTGCGACATGTGGTAAATTTTGATCTTCACAGTTTTGTTTCTTGATTTTTTCTAAGAACCACACACAGAAAACCCATCACCAGAAACCCACATCAAAAACAACATGTTGTTTGAACAGCACCCTTTTGAATCATAGTTGGCACTTTTACAGCATCCCATGGAAAAATGAACTGATCCCCACCCATTTCTTCAAATAAAAAAGTGAACAGATCCCCCTAGCATTTTTTTCAATGACTTATGACATGTGGAAAACTATGATTTTCACAGTTTTGTTTCTTGATCTTTTTCTAAGGATAAAAAACAATCACCAAAAACCAACATCAAAAACAACATGTTACTTGAACAGCACCCTGTTTGAATCATAGTGGACACTCTTACAGCATACCATGGAAAATTGTGAACAAATCCACCACCCATCTTTCTAAATGACTTGTGACATTTGGTAAATTTTGGTCTTCACATTTGTGTTTCTTGATATTTTTCTAAGAATCATAAATAGGAAAACCATCACCAAACACCAGCATCAAAAACAACATGTTGTTTGAACAGCACCCCTTTGAGTCATAGTGGACACTTTTACAGCATCCCATGGAAATTGTGAACAAATCCCCCACCAATCTTTTGTAATGTCATATGACACGTGGTGAATTTTGATCTTCGCATTTTTGTTTCTTGATTTACTCTAAGAATCACAAATAGAAAAATCATCACCCGCTATTTGTGGAAAATGTTGACCTTCATATTTTGTGTTTTTGATTTTTGTTGAGATTTAAAAAGTACCATCACCAAAATCAAAATGGTAAAAGGTGGCAAGGGCTTAAATCAGCGCCAAGGAAATGAGGGTCGATCGTCAAAAACTGAGGAAAAATTGCGAGTTTACTTGTCCTGGAGCAACCCTTTCGCACGAAATGATGGTCGATCGTCAAAAACTGAGGAAAAATTGCGAGTATACTTGTGCCGGAGCAACCCTTTCGCACGAAATGAGGGCCGATCGTCAAAAACTGAGGAAAAATTGCGAGTTTACTTGTGCCGGAGCAACCCTTTCGCACGAAATGAGGGCCGATCGTCAAAAACTGAGGAAAAATTGCGAGTTTACTTGTGCCGGAGCAACCCTTTCGCACGAAATGAGGGTCGATCGTCAAAAACTGAGGAAAAATTGCGAGTATACTTGTGCCGGAGCAACTCTTTCGCACGAAATGAGGGTCGATCGTCAAAAACTGAGGAAAAATTGCGAGTTTACTTGTCCCCGAGCAACCCTTTCGCACGAAATGAAGGTCGATCGTCAAAAACTGAGGAAAAATTGCGAGTTTACTTGTCCTGGAGCAACCCTTTCGCACGAAATGAGGGTCGATCGTCAAAAACTGAGGAAAAATTGCGAGTTTACTTGTCCTGGAGCAACCCTTTCGCACGAAATGAGGGTCGATCGTCAAAAACTGAGGAAAAATTGCGAGTTTACTTGTGCCGGACTTGTCTGTGTGTAAAAGCGTCTGTGTGTAAAAGCGTCTGTGTGTAAAAGACTGTGTGTGCAAAAGCGTTTGTGTGCAAAAGCGTGTGTGTGTAAAAGCGTCTGTGTGTAAAAGCTTCTGTGTGTAAAAGCCTCTGTGTGTAAAAGCGTCTGTGTGTAAAAGCGTCTGTGTGTAAAAGCAACTGTGTGTAAAAGTCTCTGTCTGTAAAAGCGTCTGTGTGTAAAAGCGTCTGTGTGTAAAAGCGTCTGTGTGTAAAAGCATCTGTCTGTAAAAGCGTTTGTGTGTAAAAGCGTCTGTGTGTAAAAGCGTCTGTGTCTAAAAACATCTGTGTGTAAAAGCGTCTGTGTGTAAAAGCGTCTGTGTGTAAAAGTCTCTGTGTGTAAAAGTGTTTGTGTGTCAAAGCGTCTGTGTGTAAAAGCATCTGTGTGTAAAAGCGTCTGTGTGTAAAAGCGTCTGTGTGTAAAAGCTTCTGTGTGTAAAAGCGTCTGTGTGTAAAAGCGTCTGTGTGTAAAAGTGCAAAAGCGTTTGTGTGTAAAAGCGTCTGTGTGTAAAAGCGCCTGTGTGTAAAAGCTTCTGTGTGTAAAAGCCTCTGTGTGTGAAAGTGTTGTGTGTAAAAAGCTTCTGTGTGTAAAAGCGTCTGTGTGTAAAGGACTCTGTGTGTAAAGGAGTCTGTGTGTAAAAGCGTCTGTGTGTAAAAGCGTCTGTGTGTAAAAGCGTCTGTGTGTAAAAGCGTCTGTGTGTCAAAGCGTCTGTGTGTAAAAGCATCTGTGTGTCAAAGCGTCTGTGCGTAAAAGCATCTGTGTGTAAAAGCGTCTGTGTGTAAAAGCGTCTGTGTGTAAAAGCGTCTGTGTGTAAAAGCTTCTGTGTGTAAAAGCCTCTGTGTGTAAACGGGTCTGTGTGTCAAAGCGTCTGTGTGTAAAAGCGTCTGTGTGTAAAAGCGTCTGTGTGTAAAAGCGTCTGTGTGTAAAAGGCTCTGTGCGTAAAAGCGTCTGTGTGTAAAAGCGTCTGTGTGTAAAAGAGCCTATGTGTAAAAAGCGTTTGTGTGTAAAAGCGTCTGTGTGTAAAAGCGTCTGTGTGTAAAAGCGTCTGTGTGTAAAAGCTTCTGTGTGTCAAAGCTTCTGTGTGTAAAAGCGTCTGTGTGTAAAAGCGTCTGTGTGTAAAAGCTTCTGTGTGTAAAAGCCTCTGTGCGTCAAAGCCTCTGTGCGTCAAAGCGTCTGTGTGTAACAGCGTCTGTGTGTAAAAGCGTCTGTGTGTAAAAGCGTCTGTGTGTAAAAGCTTCTGTGTGTAAAAGCGTCTGTGTGTGTAAAAGTCTCTGTGTGTAAAAGTGTTTGGGTGTAAAAGTCTCTGTATGCAAAATCGTCTGTGTGTAAAAGTCTCTGTGTGTAAAAGTGTTTGGGTGTAAAAGTCTCTGTGTGCAAAATCGTCTGTGTGTAAAAGCGTCTGTGTGTAAAAGTCTCTGTGTGCAAAAGCGTCTGTCTGTAAAAAGTTCTGTGTATGAAAAACTTTACAAAAATACGGTGCAAACTATTGTCTTGTACTAGTCATATATTGTCTTGATACTACTCTTCTCGTCTGCCTATAATACATCTTTATCATATTATCTTGTAATATAGTGTCTCCATACTAACAACAGAAGACTCTGCTCCTCTACGCTCTCGGGCCATCCGTCGTCTAGTTTTTCACGTCCGTCCGTCCATCCGTCAAAACTGTTTCAGCAGCTGGCACCAGAAGATCAGGGCGAGTGGATGTGCTCAAACCCCGTGTATATTTTCGCATAAGTGTCGCAATGTGCAAATGTTTGCCCCCGCAGCTCATTATCAAAAGCAGGCGAAGGTTTTATATTTCGACACGAATTGTGGATCCAAAGCTTTTCAGCCATGATGTTTTAGTTATGCGCCTGGGTCTGAATGATGTGTGAGGGTGCCTGATCCAACATTACACAGGACAAGAACAAAACGCTCACATGATTTAGCTTAGTAATGCTTAGTGTATATAGCCAGCACCTGCTTGGAAGATAAAAAGCCTTTTTTGCATGAAACGACCCCAAAAAGTATCAAACGTACCCAAAAAAGAGGTGTTTTGCAAACGACCCCAAAAACGAAGGGTAGTGGAGACTCCAGGTATATATATATAAAAATGGTCGTTAAATCCCCATAAATCCCCCAAACTCATCAACCAACAAAGGTGTCGAACGCAGCCACTGCTTCTACAATGTGGTGCCTCCCCCATTAACTAGTTCTATATGATGCAAAAACGATAGTTCGAGAAGTTATGTTCACCCACTTAGCTCACATAAACCAGCAATCCCATGAAATCCCCATTAACTTGATGAAATCATCATGTTTCATGGTTTTCCTATGAATTTCCTCTGGTTTTCCTCTGGTTTTCACCATCTTCCTATGGTTTTCCTCTGGTTTCTGTGGCTCCCTCCATGCTCCCGCGGACCTCGTGCCGAACCAGGCCAGCAACTTCTCGTACAACGCATCCACCGAGAAGCGCTCGGCCTCGAAGCCTCGATGAACCATCCCCCAGTCATCACCATAAATAATTGATTAGGTGCTATAAACCATTCCAAAATAGGTGGTTGATGATTGTTTTACCCACATGATCCGTGTTTATCCGCTTGCTGCGACACGGGCTTCGGGCAATGATCGCGTGTGACCGGCAGGATCACCGCTTGGCACATCGTGGCACCAGCTGATCGTTAACCCCCACGCGGCTGTGAAAACATGCAAGCAGCCACCGAGCAGCACTTCTAAAAGCCATGCTATTTAGCAGGTACTCAGAAGGCTGTCATCTAGACCATCTTGTGCTTGCAGCAAGTTCTGTTTTTGTTCCATTCCCCCATTGGTTTTTGAACGTGTGTAAGGTCCCCTGGCCCCTATAGCTCCCCATGTTGAAAAAACATTCAGCTAAAAAGTGTTATGGAAGTGGCATTTCCCCGATATAAAACGAGTTTCGAGGGGCGGATTCCACGTCCATGGTTGCTCCATATATGGTGGAACCATCCAGGGGCTCCGTAAGGCGAGGTGCAAATCGCGAGCATCTTCTGCGTCAGAATCTCGTTGGCCTGGCATCAGCTTCTGCGTCAGAATCCCTGAAGCTGGGGAGCCAAATCCTCTTAGAAATCTAATGACCTTCGGAAAATCACGGCGTCAATTCGGGTAATAATTTGGGCATCTACCATTCTCTACCCAGTCCTGGGCAAAGCATGGCAAAGCCAATCCGTTTATGCTGCGTCTGGTGGTTGGCATACAACCTTAAAAGAACAACACAGGGTTTGGATGGGTTCGGTGTCAAAATGTCTCACCATCAGTTGGATGATGCACACACTGCGGCAATAGCACCTTGTGTGTTCCTTCCTGTCCTTCGAAGAACGACATCTCACCTCGGACGTGGGAAATGTTTGGACTGGCCTTCCCTGGCTGCTGCTTAGCTTTGCACCATTGGATTGGTTAGAAGGAAATTTTGCGGGAAACCTTGATATCTTAATGGTAGAACACCTGATTTCCTGTAAGTGTTCCCTTAAACCAATCCATTGATAGTGTGATCAATTGGTTGTCTTTACGAAACTGACTTGTAGCCATTGATGTCGATTAGTTATAAAACTTGCTGATTGTCTGAAAGCAGTGCCGTAAACTCGCTGAGTGACCGCAGTAGATGAATCTCAGCAGCTCTGCCATAAGTTCCTCAGCGGCAAACACCAAATGGGTTGGTCCAAAAATGGCCTTAGTGTACCCCAAATCCCAAGGTTCCAAATCATCATATGGCAATTGTGCGGCATACGCGGCATACATACCGAACAAAGAACACATGATAACAAGGACATTAATGCCTACACCCAAAACGGATTTCTATACAGGCAGTCCCTGGGGCTACACTACATCGTTAAGGCATCTATAAAATACACAAAAAACCACGTCTCAAGGTGCAGGCTATGCTTATGGCACCTGAGATTGCTGTCCTAATGCTAAAACACTCATATGATCCGAAAAAAATGGTTTAGGTCATCTGTAGATCTTAGAACATCCGACAAAAACACTGAAATACACATGGTTTTGCTTCGGGCTTTGCCAAATGCGGGGTCATAAAATCCGGGTCCACACATGGGCATTTCAATACTAGTAACTATATATAATATAATATGGTCTAATTTTGGATTGTTTCAACCCTTTAAGAAACCCCCACAGTCAGTCACCATGTCTGTCTCAAAACCTTGCGCCTTTCGCTGCCAGGGGTCGCAGTCGCACTGGATTTCATAGCGTTCCTGGGTCATCCAATGGTCCGGATGCTCCAAGGTAAGGCCCCCAAGTTATGTTTGTTGGTTTATGTACCATAAACCAGAGTTAAGCTGGTTATAAACCAACTTAGCTGACTATGGGATACTATGGGTGTATGGAGTCCAGCTTCTTTTTTTTGCACTACCGACACTTTGCCCATTGCCATGTGCAACGAGCAAAATTCCAAGGGCGTTTTTCTTCTGAATTTGTCCTTGTTTGTGATCAAGTGGTACCCATGCCGCTCTTGCGGACCATGAAATTATGATTATAAAATCAGTATTAGCATTGAAACCATTTTTAACCATTATTAACCATTATTCACTCTTTTTAACCATTATTAACTATTATTCATGGTCCATAATCACTCTTTTAGACCATTTCTGGACGCCGGGACACTGCTAGGAAAAAAGGATCTGCTCGCTTGTTGGTGCCGACAGTGCCACCAATGAAGTGAGCTGTCGAAAAGCCTGGCGTCTGTCGAAGTTGGCGGAAGTGGAAGTGACATGAGAATTCATTTCAACAAACAATGATTAATAAATCTGGTTCATAGTGAGGTAATGCTGGTTAATAGTGGTTCAAAACGGTGATAAATGACTATATAACGATATTGATTCAAAATGGGTTAATAATTTAACAATGGTTAATACATTTTTAATATGGTCAATCATGTTTTAAAGTGGTTAATAATAATCCACCGAGCCTGGCTTCAGAGGGTCTTCCCGCTTGCCACCCAGCTTGCTGGCCAGCGAGCCGTTCAACGCCTTGCAGCTCTAGGAATTGGGCAATCCTGTCATCAAGTTGTGGGTTCCATGAGTATCTTGGGAATATTCAAAACATAATAGGAATCATAGGACTTTAATAAAATAGGAATACAATGGTAATTACAATGGTACTATAATGGAACAGTGGGAATACTAGAAATGCAATGGTATTAGTGTTAATGGGGATACAATAATGTCGGAATAATGGGGGTATAACAGGAATATAATGGGGATGTAATGAAATATCGAAAACTGGGACTATAATGGGAATAGTCCAAGAATTTTGTTCCCCCTAATGTAGCCCCAATCGAAGCCCCTGTTTTGTATCGGATTTTTATTCATGAGTTGGGGTACATGTTGTTTTTGTTCGCGGGTTTCAAATATCAGCAGGATGGGATTCATCATCATGGCGAACCTCAAACACCCTACCTGGCCAAAACTGAGGTCATCACAAATGTGCAACAACTGATGGATATGTTTTGGGCATACCTTAGCCTTAGTGCAGTTTGTTGTGCATATTGTATATTGCATCTCAAAAATCATATAGTAATATCAATATATATATATATGTGTGTGTGTGAATGTCGTGTAACCCCTTGATAAGGTCTATATCTCTAAAACAAAAAGACACGTGAAATCTTATAGTCCCAGTACCCTGCCAATGAAATGTCTATCCAGCGGCTGAACGCTCCATGGGCTGCGAGAATTGGATGGACTGCAAGTCATTCAGCAGCCGGGTGTAGCCTCGAGGCCATGGCAGGAAGATCATGGGGATATGAGGATTATGGATTATGGATTGGAATATGGAATATGGATTGGAATATGGAATATGGATTGGAATAGTATGATTTCTTGATGGGATAGTATGGATATGTTGATGGGATACAAAGGGATCAAGGGAATCTCGCCACTGGGATGGTATGGTGAAAAATATGGGTTGGAATATGGATACCCTCTGGTAAACGTTTACATAGCTATTGAAAATGGCCATTGAATTAATGGATTACCCATTGAAAATGGTGATTTTCCATAGTTATGTTAGATTGTGAGTTTACCAGAGGGTATTATGGATATATGGATTGATATATCCCATGGATATCACATACCCATGATATCCATATTAATCATATATCCAGGATTCCCATGATTAATATGGTATATGGATATTATGGATATTCCCATGGATATTCCCGTGGATATTCCCTTTATTATGTTTTGTTGATGGGATAGTATGGATATGTTGATGGGATATAAGGGATCAAGGGAATCTCAACACTGGGATTTCAGCAAGAAAAATGTGGAGAATGGATGGTATGGGGAAGGATACAACATGTGACGGTATAAAACGAAACATCATGGGATAAAATGGGATAACACACACACACACATATATATATATATATATATACAACTATATAAAGTGATGGCATAATGCGAATGGGATACTGTACATGACCGTTTGCGGACGGTTTCTTCCCAACCATTTTTTTGGTAAGTCATTGGGTGTGGTTTATGGTCGGGCTTATCACTCAGGAACGTCAAACGAAAAATGTGTGCCATGGTCAAAACAAAACCATGGGATTCATTGGCTAGGGCACTATCATCCATACAATTTATCCCATAATAACTATTAATAATGGGATTGTTGTGGAATATGGTATTAATAATGGGATTATCCATGCTTATTAATGACCATGTTATTTATCATTTAGTGTGGTGATATGACCATCACGCCAACATAGGTATTATCAGCAAAGAATTTATGAAATCCAACTCTTGACCATGGGTGACAATGATGTACAAGACCAAAAGGAACTCTGACACGGATCAGGATGAGGATTTTGATTCTGTTGATGGTGAATGATGGTTGATAATGGTTAATCATGGTTGATTATGGTTTATAATGGATTAATGGTGGGTAAATCACCATTACATATTACCAATTATTACCATTAATTACCGGTTAATTAATGATGGATTAATGATGATTCATAATCGGTAATTACCATCTGGTTATTTGTTACATAGCCATGGAAAGATCCACCCATTTTTAATAACGGTAAACCATCTATTTCTATGGGCCATCTATACCATGGCTATGTTAGTCATAACCAGATGGTAATGGGTACTGATGGATGATGGTGATGATCACGGTGATTCTCCGGAAAAAAAAACGGAAAGCGGCCGTCGGCCAAGTCCACCAGAAACAAACTTACTGGTGCTAAAGCTACGGAAAGGGGGAATGATCCAACAAAAAAATGATATATGGTATGTTCACAATCATCCCATCCACTCATTGAAGCTCATTGATCCATAATAACTATAAATAACTATTAATAACTATTAACAACTATTAATAACTATTAATAACTATTAATAACTATTAATAGTTAATAATCATCCCATCCCATTCCACCATTTACCTTTAGCACCAGTAAGAAAAGGCGAAATCTTGCTGGCCTTGAGCCTTGAAATAGTCTTTGGCAGCTGGAATCTCATCATGGTCTGCGTTTCGGCTCATCAGCTTCCCGAACTGTCCTGAGCGTGCAAAAACCAGCAGAAACCGGCACAGTACCTTCGAGTCTAGCTGGAAAGTCCCCTAAAATGGAGATTTATGGCTGGGAAAATCATCTACAAAATAAATGGATGATTGTCCATTGCCATGTTTGATTACTGGAAGGTAGTGGGTGAATGTTCATCAAAAGACAAGTGGCACTTAGTTCTGTAAGGGTGTTGAATTTGGGGAGGATTGATGACTCAACACGCACCAACATGCAACATACAATAACAATCAATAACCTAGCATCTTTTCACAGAATTATCATGACCAGTCCTCCATTTGGCACTATTCCTGCGTGAAGTAAACATGCTACAGTAACTCACAGTAACTCTGACAGTCCTCCTAAAATTTGCCATTTGATGGATTACATTGGGACGTTTTGAGATCTAAAACTGATCATTTCTTGGTACTGGATGCCCTACCCCAACTAAAACTTGTGATGCATGCCATTTCTCATTGCGTGATTACTGGTGACAGGTTAATACCTACAAAATTGAATAATCAACACGAACCATGTCACTCGATTGTCGATGATTCAGTCGCAACTATCGAGCCATACTCTTGCAGTCCATCTATGGAAAACCGATTTGAGTTCAGTCATCATTCCAACTGCTCCACCCAAAGGTGAACATTCAGAAAACAAATGCCTTAAGCGGCCGAGCTGCTGACTTTTCCACAGAACCCCCCAGACGTATCCAGAATTCCTGAGGTTGCAGGAATGAACACTCGGGGGATATTATGAGGTTTCCAAATGTTTCCAATGTTCAGCTCTTTGAAGCTTTATTCGGATGGCATTTCCTGTGTTGAAACAATATCATGTGGTTCCTGGCATGACAGGGTAGCTGTTTGATGCTATTTGGATCGTCATAACAGGCTCAGTGCTTGCGTATGAGAACAACACTTAGCTACTGCTTGTGAAAAATGACTGTTGCTGACTACTTTAGATTTTACCATAAAGGGCAGCCCCTGACCATACCACAGGAGATATCTTTAGGCTCTAGACCTTTACAATCTTTACAACCCTTGTCAATGGCCACGGAGAGGCCAAATTGTGAGTAAAAAACAACTGAACAACTAACTATCTATAATTATAATTGTCTATAACTATAATTATCCAATGGTTGTCATTTTGCCATTGCCGTCTTTGATCCCCCAAGGCTGCATTACTCCCTTCGGCCCAATTTTAAGCCCTAGGAACTGGTGTGGCAACGGAACAGCGGACCATCTTTGATATGGATGCCGAAATCCCCGCTGCTTGTCTCTTGGAAGATCCTGGAGATGATCTCACCGGATCTGGATCGGAAACATGACCCAATTGTCAAGTAAACTTAGAATTTTATGTGTATAAATCACAACTTTGATGGTCAACCACCACATGTTTTCTGGTCCAGTTCTCCATTTCCATTGTTCATTCCATCTTTGTTTTTGCAGGATGAACCAACATCAAATTTCCAGCCACAGAGGGAACTCTGATGACCACTTATTGAATTGTCATTTGTAACATGATGGTCAGACTTGTTCTCACGGCAAGAAAAAGGCTTTCGGCTTTGGGTCCTCCCACAAACCAGTTGCGATATGTGAGATGGACATCCACACATTCACATTCATGATCTAAGGGCTTCTTGAAATTGAGGATCCCCGTGGCTTTCAGTTCCTCTGTTCCACTTCCCCAGCAGGGCTAGCCTGCAGTGGCAATTCCATTTGTTAAACCCCTAACCCCCCCTGTTTTGCATTGACCCAATGGTTTTGCTGGTTCATAAACATATGGCATTTTAAACCCACCATCTTTTGCACTTAAAACCACCTTTTCTGCTCGTCAAGCACAATTAAACATGAATTTTCCATGATGTGAAACCATCCTTTTTCGCGGCTTTTACCCACGATCTGTTTCCTTGGTTTCATTCATATCCCCCTCCCAAAACCGCAGCGCACTCGCGGAAGAGCCGTGCGGAGCCGTGAATCTGTGCCAAGCCAGCCTGCAGGCCAGGGGGATAGAACCCCAGGGTGCTAAGCTTATCTCTTTAGAATAACAAGGCACAAAAGTTTGATTGTAACAACCTCTGTCCATCAGAATCTACAGTGAACCAGTTGAATAACTCAGGTTTGTGGTGATTTCAGGAGGTCCTACGAGTGATTTAACGAACCAATAGACAGTTGTTGGAATATTTGACACCTATCCCATAAAGCACAAACATTTCAATCGGATCGGGCCATGTTTCGGATCGCCTCCCGCTTGACTGCCATGTCTGCGAGCCTGGCCTATCCTGTGAGCCAGAAATGTCCAATCATCCAATCATGTCCTTTGGGCATGGGGAAGGCGGTGGGTTCGGCAGACCATATATACATGTATATATAATTTTCCTGTTGGCTGTGCTGAATGAGGGTTTTTTCCCGAACCTGTCAATCAAAAGATACCATGCAGGGAGCAAACTACCGCCACAATGCTGCACATATCGAGTTTGCAACATCATTTCCGTACTTGAAACATGCTTTGGGGCGGATTTACCTGCACACTAAATAATATTAAACTCCGTGTCACCCATGTCCTTCGTGAATGGGAGTAGTGGATCCAGATCAGCCCTGGTATCCCTTCTCAAAATGGGGATGGGTCACAACATCATCACCCCTCTAGTTATGGGTAGGTTTTGACCCTCAGCTCTGATCTGACCATCAAAAACTGCACGGTATACCCCAAATGTATGGATGGAAGCCATGGAAGCTCCCAAAATGCCCAATCAACCGGCGCAATGAAGACCTTCATTGGCTTGCAGTCTTTCTCCTCTCGAATCCTGGAAATAGGACAACCAATCTTCATCCACCCACTCTGAATTGACATGTGGCTTTTTGGAGTTCACGATTTCACTAGATCTGACTGATTGGAGTTTGCGCAAGGTTGGATTTCACGACATCATTGAACCCTCAAAATTGACTGACTGAATCAACAGTTTCTCTGAGAATGTCCGACCCGTGGTTCTGGCTCCAGAGAATATCGAACAAACATGGAAACATTGTGCAGTTTAATGCTAAAAATGACAATATCAAATGCCATCTTGGGCCCAACCAAATATAGCCGATAAGTCATACTCACCTGACTCAAATAAGGTAAAATGACCACTCAGCATTCATCTCCGAAGTAAGCCCATGACTTGTAGTTGTCGTTCAGTGCGTCAATGGCATCCTGGCTATGGCGGGGGAAAAGGGCTGACAAAGGGCCGACTTTGAGTAAGCCCAAAAACTGCAAAACGTGCAAATGATAGGGCTGCATACAAAACACCTGCACCTATATGTATATTGACATATTGATATATAATAATAATAATGATAATTAATAGTGATAATAACAACAATAATAATAATTAAAAATAAAAATAAAAATAATTGTAATAATAATAACAATCATCATCATCATCATCATCATCATGATCATGTTTTGTACTTATCTAAAACACACTGTCACATTGCAATAAAACAAAACATATTTAACCTTATGGTATCAGGTAACAACAGAAAATTAAGCCACGGCTACATTCATCGGACCGGTAGCCGGTAGCTGTGTGCATTCCGCATTCATCTGTGTGGCTCGACGTGTTGCTACTTTCAGCACCAAACCGTATTTCAAGACCAGTCTATGATCTTACCAAGTAAAACCAGGGTGTTCCCCACACATCTACCAGCATTTGGACAAATTACAAATGTTCCCAAGTCAAAATATAATATATCATGAAAAAACATTGTGGGATGATGATTTCCCCAATCTTCACCATCATCGAGATGATGGGAGGAAATTACGTGAGGCTGCCTGCTGTGTCCAATTCAAAACCCAGCATGACAACAGTAAACCATCATAAACTATGCAGCCACACACTTCATTACGCATCACGAAACTTGTCCCCAAAAATGCATCAGTCTCATATAGTTTCACTACAGTATCTCCCAACATCCCTTTTGTCGCAGCTTGAATCTTCATTTTTTTAATCAGCCAACTTTGAACCGTTGAACCCATCACCCAACCATCTGCATAAAACTGTGTCATCATTTTTCTGGTTAAACGCCAGTGATTTATGTTTGCATCATCCAGAAGCTTAGCCGCGTATCGCCATTTTCGCCCATCACCCGACCACTCCGCTCAACGGTTTTTTGTCATTCCGCAAAGCTCTGCAACATATCCTTGGATTTGCTTCAGGAAACCCAAAGAAAAAACAAAAACTACTCCCTTAATCGATTCCGCAGTGGATTTTTCTATTGGGAAAAAAACCAAATCATCAACAAACCGCAAAACAAAGATTACAGTTGAAACCTTGATTTAGTGCGGCCATGGTGGGAAACTAAGCCAAACCATCGACTCAAAAAGTCACGGGCAATGGTGAGTAGTGGTTATATACTTGTGTTAGCCAATGGTTATCTGGTTCGTAAGGGGCAATCAAAATCATCAACAGATCCAAAACTATGGTCATTTTTCCATTCAAACCCAAGGTTTCACACAAATCCATCGACTAAGAACTAGTGGATATCTAAAGCTTAACTAATGGTTATCTATTGGTTACTAAAATCCATAAACATCATCAACTAAACCTTCATCATAATGTTATATGATTTTGGATTCCGTAATATTCCCCCTATATCTGTGTACCAAAGCTCCATCAAAACCGCCAAAATCACCTTCACAGTTCTCCAAGTCTCCACGGTGTGTTCGCCCCGCGCAATATCGCCCAACTCCTGCAGCAAGTGCTTCAGCCGCGGACCGCGCAGTCGGGCCATGGCCTGCTGCGCAAGCTGCCTGCGATGGGACGTGGGAGACCCTGGCTTTAGCCCTTTAGCTTTCGGAAAACCGTAGGAAAATGATGGAAAATGGGAAGTTTAAGCCCATAGTATCAGTTTTAAGTGGTTATAAATGGGGTTATACATTACATAACTGGGCTGACTTACTCACTTATCACCGGTATTTCGGGCCATAACTGTGGGACATCAAATTGGGATTTGGCCTTGGCGGTTTCACGATGATTTAACCTTCAACACTGATTGAACCATTGAAGATGTGGATTTAACAAGCAACAATGGGATTTAACAGATTTAACCAAAGATAGGGATCTAACCAGCCAAAATGGGGATTTTCGCCACTCACAATGAAAATTTCACCATCCAAAATAGTGATTGAAACATCAAACATCTGGATTTAATCCATGAACACATATCATTCAGCCAGCGAGAAAGTTTGATTTTGTTGGATATCTAATTGGTATATAATGGGAGGTCATGCCATATATATATATATATACATATCATACATATATATATACATATCATATATATACATATACATATCATACATATATATATATATACACACATACATACATACAATGAGATGGGTACACTCAACAATATGGGTCCAAACGATCAACCCCCAACAATTGGTGCTGGGGCTTATTGGAATGGTTCCAACCGCAAAACATTACCATTTAACACACCAAACGTGGGGAGTTAATCTTGAAACATTGGAACATATGGATTTCAAAAGTTCATTGAGATTGGATTTTACAACCACCGTCCTTTTCAGGATTGGAGTTGCCTGTTTTTACCCACTTCATACAAAACACATACCAAATTTACTAAAACCCTCTATATAAATAATGATAGTGGGTCTACTGTATATACACCAGATAATTTTTGCCCATCACCAACATAATGATAATTTTACCACCAACATATATCAATAAAATGAACCCCCCCATACCCTCTGGTAAACTAACATAACTATGGACAAACACTTTAAATGGGTAAAGCAACTATTTCTATGGCCATTTTCAATAGCTATGTTTGTTTACCGGAGGGTATAGGAACTAAATGGAATGATTCCCCAATGGAACTTCTTATACCCCAGAACGGCGGGAGCAGCTTCCTGGCCAAGTCACCGATCGGCGGCGGACAATGAAGCCATGCAGGGTGCTGTGGAACCAGCGGAGCCCGCAGCCGCCACCGTTGAGAGGTAGATTGGTTCGTGTCCTGACCGCGAAAAGCCATATGGAAATCCATGGCCATTTCAGAACCGAATTATTGGAGGTACCTACCATAAGCCAATATATCCCATAATTATATATGTTGTACGGCTATTGTAGGGATATATCATTGTTCCTATTTTTTTGTAAGGGAATATCCCTGCAAAATAAGGCGCCTTATATGGTGCGCTTTGGACCTTGAAAATCGCGCCTTCTATGGTTCGCCAACCAAAAATCACATAATTACCCGACTGGTGCCGCAGTTCGCGAGCTAAGTTAGTTTCTAACCCCAAGAACTCATGTTTTTGGGGGCTATAACTTATAGACTTGATGGGAATAAGCCAACTTACAACTGGGGAGTAGCACCCTGTAGGGTAAACTACCGTAGATGTGGAAAACAAACCTATGGGGAAACCCGTTCCAAACATGATCTACAAATCGTGGGTGCTCCACATCTATGTTAGCTTACAGGAGAGTATTCTACATTCAACATGAAACCCAACCATTTTTTTCTGAAAGGTTATTGTTCTGGTGGATACAGCCCAGTTAGGGGTTTAATGCTTAAATTGGAAGTCTCTGTTTTTTCCTGAATCGTCAACCTCATTTTTAGTCAACTATAATGAAGCTCAAAACATAGAAAGTACAAGTTGTCCCATGCTTGCCTGAAGGGAAACCATGACCAAAAACATGAATGTTCAATGTTAGGCGCAATTGATGAGAGTATAGGACTTGTCTGTGTTGCCAAATTAATGGTTAGGAGTGAGGACACCATAGGATTCGTACCGCTCTTGATGTCGTGGAAACAAATGAAGAAAGTTAGTTCCAAACAAAGACACCAAAAAAAAGAAAAAAGCGCCACACCTGGAAATGTCACTAATCACCAATGGGTCATAGCATTTCAGGACGGTCTGTTGAACAGCATAATGCAAAGCTAAAAGTCTAAAAGTGTTAACCGTGATGGGACACCAGGGTAAACCCGTTGAGTCCGAAAAGTGAAGCAACAAATTGAACCTAAAATATCAATGTATGGCTGCAATCCGTCCAAACTAGTCTCCAGTAGACGAACATAGCCTGTAACATAGCTATGGAAAATTCACCATTTGCAGATGTCTTTCCAAGAGAAACCCCAGGATTTCTGGAATGACCTGTTTTGTAACGTTAACCAGAGGTTATATCAGTTATATCCCCAAAATCCCAACCAACATTCGCCAACCAGCAGGAAGCGATATGTCCGAGTTACTCTCAGCCATAGCGGAGAAAACCTTGAAGATCCCTCCGCTCATGCTCCTAGGCACTGTGCCAACGATGCCGCAGGCGTTTGTTCATAACCGAGCGGATGACAAGAGTCTGGTGTAGCTGATTGGTAAGAAATCCCAAATGGTGCCTCAGCAATAATAGAAAAGCAAAAAAATAATCCAAATTAATCTAATTATACCATAATATAATAATATAATGTATGATATATATAATATATAGCATGATGATGATGAGAAATAATATAGCAATAAATCTATCGTACTGTAGCTACTTCCAGGGCATCCTCCCATGGGGGGCCCTCCTGGGCCACTGATGAAATCGTCCCACCACCTGCTGCGCCAACGCAGCGACGTCCGTGGACGACAGCTGTGCCGAGCGCGAGGTCAGCAAACGCTGTAGGAAGAGCAGCGCAGGCTTCAGCACCTCGTGCCTAAGGTTGATGGGTGCTTAGTGAACATGTACCCTCTGGTTATGACTAACATAGCTATGGAAAATCACTATTTTGAATAGGTAAATCGACTATAAATGGGCCATGTTCAATAGTTATGTTAAAGTTCCAGAGGGTATTAAATATATCCAACACAAGTAGTATATGTGTGATATATATATATATTTCGCAATGCATCTACATATGTATATTGATGTATTAGCATGATGAGTAATATAGAGTTGGTATATCTACTGCATAATGTGTATATATATATATATACACGTATACTTGGTTCGTATGAGTTTAGTCTGTTTCAGTTGACTATTCGATGTACCGCAACCCCTTAATTATATGGATTTTAGCTGATGTTGGCAAAATCCTAAGCCTTAACTTGGAAGGTACGCGGATCTAAATAGATGTACAAGTGAATATATTGATCGAGATACGTACCTGGAAAATTATATTCAAATATAGTCAATATAGACTGGATGTTTTGTAAAACCTCTATGTATCGGGTACAAGGAACTGATCATCCATACAAAAGGAAAATGTGTGAATAAATAAATATATATATATATACATAATGTATTATATTATATACACATCAAGATTGCCAGCTTACAGTATCACCTACCTCGACTTCCCTTTGGACCCTACCACTGAGTAACCGTTAGAATACAGAGATACGTTGGGTAACTCTACAAAATGAGATCAGCGCCTATTAGTTAGATTTGCCCCTAACAATCTATGAGACGATCCTCCAACTGGAATCTGCAGAAGATGCTCCCAGAAATGTTTGTGAATGAATGTGATGCGTTGGTCCTTAATCACTGATTGGGACAAGGACATACTTGATACCCCTGGAGTTTGCCAAACCGCCGGGCTGTTTAATGTGAGGGGGGGCAAGTGTTGACTATATAAAAATATGTATATATATATATATGTATATATATATACTAAAAAGTAAATATGTGCACATGTGATTTTAGAAAATTATATGCATGTGTATATATATATATATAAATATATGCATATGTGTTTTTTTGGGGGAGGGGTATCCCCTGATTAACCAACCAAGGTTTCAATCCGGGGTTTACATACAAAAGAATACCCTGAAATGAACGTTGTTTCCTGACATTTTCCCTTAAACCAAGGGCTGCAACAATGGGAGCAAGCAAAACTGCGGATACTGTAGCCATCTTGTGATCCCGGATCACCTAGAAACACCGAATCGCAATGAAAACATTACAAGTGGATGAAAGCCATACTAAATACAAATATATCAGGATATCAAACATGTTATTGACTATAAAACACAGCTAGTATGTATATATATATATATAAATATTGATAAACTCAGCAAACCAAAAAAAATAAACAAATAAAGAACTATATATATAATTATGCATACATGGTAAACATGTAAAATGATGTACCTATAACTATGCATATAATATGGAATCTCCTGGTACCGCTGCTTGGAAGCCCCTGGGCTTCCCCGCTCAGTGGACCCCAGGGCTGCCACACAGAGCTGTGACAACGGCGCCAGCTGCCGAGAGCTGAACAGTGAGTCACCTGAGGCCGTGCCGGTTGGGTGATGTGTTGAACTGTTGATATTAGGTATCTATAATCTGGTGTATTGTTTGTGATTATTGGTGATTTGATTATATCTATAATCACCAAAAATCACCAATAATCACCAATTATTATGTGTATCTATCTATATATATATATATTGGTGATATGGTGATTTTTTGTGATTACTATGGGAGTCATTCGGGCACCCCCACATCATCCGTATTTTTCGTCTTGAAACCCAGGATTTTTTGGATTCACCATTTTAAGAAACTTACAAGTATGTGAAAACATGTGCATTGAACCAGTATCAGCCTGGCATTTACACAACATCACAAATGACAAAAACACAATGGCAGGAGGGAATCGGGATGGAATCACACCAGATTGAACTGGTGCAAATGCAAAGGCAACCAGGAAAAACTTTGAATTTCCTACAGACATGTGGATTTAACTTGTAATTTCTGCGATTTAAGCAGGACACGATGATATTTTACCATGAAAATATGGTGATTTGTTGATTTGCCCTGCGAACAAATGAAAATATGTGCTGGGCTATATATATATATAATATATACAGTATCAACACCTAATCAATCCTCAAAGAAACGGAACAAAACTAAGCGTATATCAAGTATAGCTGCAATGCATTCAGTTCCAAGTGAACATGCTAAATATGCTTAACACTGATTTCATAACACTTATCATCATGGTGGTTGATTGTGTGTTTTGCTGATTAGCGACATTACACAGCTAAATGCTGAGTTTTCAACACATATCTATGGCCGAATTCCCAAATCATTATTGACTAGTAAGATTGACTCTCTCTCTCTCTCTCTCTCTGCCCTCAATGTCTTTCTGCCGGCATCAATTGTTGTTTGAATCATATTACATAACCAATTGGGATAATCAAGCAGGAACACAAACAACCACAAACCAATGAGGCAAAGCGCCACAAACCATCCCCAAGTGAGGTGGCCATGGCAGCCAGGGTATGCCCCCGGCAGTGATGCAACATGACCACCCTTCATGGATTACAAAGGTGGTTTAATGCATTGGGCTCACAAGAATTTACCACCTTATACTCATATTTTGTTGATTAAATCGCCGAACAATAGTCTAACAATATTCAGGTTAAAATCCATACTGTTACCCTTGCTATTGTACATTGAAACTTTGGGGAACATACTATCACCGGGTGATGAATTATTATTATTATTATAAATATATATACACACATCATATATCGATTTATATTGTAATTACGATATATTTCATCATTATTGACATGCAAATCCACATGGGATCAAATAATACTGACCATATGTAATAGTGACTATTTCAGTGACCACATGTAATATACCATAAGGAATAGTCACTATACCATAATCACTCAAACCACATTTATATAATCTAACACAACTATGGAAAATTACAATGCTCAATGGGTAAATCCACTATTTCTATGGCCATGTTCAATAGCTATGTTAAGTTCCCAGGGGGTAAACACTATACCATACGTAATTATACTGACCTCAGCACTTCAGTGGGACGACATCGCCATGGGACCCACAGACCCAGCCAGAGCAGAGCACAAATCCAAGAAGGGAATCAGCTCCTCACGTTGCGCCGTTGCGGGCGCGCGACGTAAAAGCGCAACGCAACGCTTTCGTCATTTGGGAAACAACTTCATGTGTGAAAATTTTATGTTTCAAAACAAGTTTGTATTATTTAACTGGTAAAACCAATTTCGCATTGACAAAAGACATGGCGGCAAAAATAGATTGGTCAACAAATGGAACATCACCTCACATCTTGATGAAACATATTGGAACATAATCAAAAAACACGGGCTCAAGCATGTAAACATGAAACAAATCATCTGGCCAGGTGAGTCTGGTAAAAAATGAGCCACCATGGCCATGGCCGGACTTTGGTTGGTACATGTTGGTACAGTCACCATCTTTGCTGGTGCCCTTCCTACATGAGCAGTGTTCAAAATCTTCAATCATGCTTCCATACTCCCCTCAAAAGGGGCCTTCCACAATGGTCACCGCGTGATTTGGAAACTAAAACAGCGGATTTGGAAACTATGATTTGGAAACTATGATTTGGAAACTATAACAGCGGATTTGGAAACTGGGAACAGCGGATTTGGAAACTATGATTTGAAAACTATGATTTGGAAACTATGAGGTGTGATTTGGAAACTGGGAACCGCGGATTTGGAAACTATGACTTAGAAACTAAGGCACGTGATTTGGAAACTATAACAGCGGATTTGGAAACTATGATTTGGAAACTATGAGGTGTGATTTGGAAACTAGGAACCGCGGATTTGGAAACTATGATTTGGAAACTAAGGCACGTGATTTGGAAACTATAATCGAAGGAAGTTTAGAAGTGAAACTTCCGACAATATGGACAGTTGAAAAGCAGAGGTGAGAAGAGTCAGAAGAGAAAAGATCAGAAGAAAGAAGATGCAGATGCGCGAAAAGGTAGGAAAGTCGCGATTCACTATGTTTTTCCAATGATTTGTGGCTCTGGAGGGTCGAAAAGTAGGCTCGCTAAAGCGGCGGGTGCGGAGCCAGCTGGCCAGATGAGAAATGAAAAATTGCACGCCGTTGTGGCGCGAAGCACATTTCCAAGTCAAAATGTACAAAACACACCAATGTCGGAACACTTTTGGAAGTTGAGAATACTTTTGCATGTAAGGTTTTAGGGGGGGAAGTTTTAAAAATGACTTCGTATCGTGACAAGAAGTCTTGGGGAGGGGAGACTGTGAAGTTGAGATTACTCTTGCATGTAAAGGTTTAGGGGGGGGAAGTTTAAAAAATAACTTGGAATCGTGACAAGAAGTCTTGGAGAGGGGAGACTGTGAAGTTGAGAATACTCTTGCATGTAAGGTTTAGGGGGGGAAGTTTAAAAAATGACTTGGAATCGTGACAAGAAGTCTTGGGGAGGGATGACTGTGAAGCTGAGAATACTCTTGCATGTAAGGTTTAGGGGGGGGAAGTTTAAAAAATGACTTGGAATCGTGACAAGAAGTCTTGGAGAGGGGAGACTGTGAAGCTGAGAATACTCTTGCATGTAAGGTTTAGGGGGGGGAAGTTTAAAAAATGACTTGGAATCGTGACAAGAAGTCTTGGGGAGGGATGACTGTGAAGCTGAGAATACTCTTGCATGTAAGGTTTAGGGGGGGGAGTTTTAAAAATGACTTGGAATCGTGACAAGAAGTCTTGGAGAGGGGAGACTGTGAAGCTGAGAATACTCTTGCATGTAAGGTTTAGGGGGGGGAAGTTTTAAAAATGACTTGGAATCGTGACAAGAAGTCTTGGGGAGGGGAGACTGTGAAGTTGAGATTACTCTTGCATGTAAAGGTTTGGGGGGGAAGTTTAAAAAATGACTTGGAATCGTGACAAGAAGTCTTGGAGAGGGGAGACTGTGAAGTTGAGAATACTCTTGCATGTAAGGTTTAGGGGGGGAAGTTTAAAAAATGACTTGGAATCGTGACAAGAAGTCTTGGGGAGGGGATGACTGTGAAGCTGAGAATACTCTTGCATGTAAGGTTTAGGGGGGGGAAGTTTAAAAAATGACTTGGAATCGTGACAAGAAGTCTTGGAGAGGGGAGACTGTGAAGTTGAGATTACTCTTGCATGTAAAGGTTTAGGGGGGGAAGTTTAAAAAATGACTTGGAATCGTGACAAGAAGTCTTGGAGAGGGGAGACTGTGAAGTTGAGAATACTCTTGCATGTAAGGTTTGGGGGGGAAGTTTTAAAAATGACTTGGAATCGTGACAAGAAGTCTTGGGGAGGGGAGACTGTGAAGTTGAGATACTCTTGCATGTAAGGTTTTAGGGGGGGAAGTTTAAAAAATGACTTGGAATCGTGACAAGAAGTCTTGGGGAGGGATGACTGTGAAGTT
>CAMXCT020006843.1:102500-105000 GCA_947184155.2 Cladocopium goreaui | reverse complement strand
ATCTTGCGCTCGCCCTTGCGCCTTGCTGCGCTTCCCAGGGGTTTAGCGCAACATCATATCCGAATACTAATTTAGTTTACTTTGCATTTCATGTGGCATATCTGGCTTGCGTGACGTTTACAATAGATAGGGTCTTCATTTGTAGGCACTTATTTCCTCCTTTTCTGAATTGCTGCGACAATGTGCTGGAAAGTGCTTTGTGCAAGCTTTGTAGTACACAGTAGTACTGGGAAGAGGTTTGTGCAAGCTTTGTAGTACACAGTAGTACTGGGAAGTAGTTTGTGCAAGCTTTGCAGTACAAAGAAGTACTGGGAATTAGTTTGTGCAAGCTTTGTAGTACAAAGTAGTACTGGGAAGTGGTTTGTGCAAGCTTTGTAGTACACAGTAGTACTGGGAAGTAGTTTGTGCAAGCTTTGTAGTACACAGTAGTACTGGGAAGTGCTTTGTGCAAGCTTTGTAGTACAAAGTAGTACTGGAAGTAGTTTGTGCAAGCTTTGTAGTACAAAGTAGTACTGGGAAGTACTTTGTGCAAGCTTTGTAGTAAAAAGTAGTACTGGGAAGTGCTTTGTGCAAGCTTTGTAGTACAAAGTAGTACTGGAAGTGCAAGCTTTGTAGTACACAGCAAGCTTGTGTAGTGCAAAGTAGTACTGGGAAGTGTTTTGTGCAAGCTTTGTAGTACAAAGTAGTACTGGAACGTGTTTTGTGCAAGCTTGTAGTACAAAGTAGTACTGGGAAGTGGTTTTTGCAAGCTTTTGTAGCAGACATCAGTACTGGGAAGCTTTGTGCAAGCTTTGTAGTACACAGTAGTACTGGGAACGGTTTCGTGCAAGCTTTGTAGTACAAAGTGGTACTGGGAAGTGCTTTGTGCAAGCTTTGTAGTACACAGTAGTACTGGAAGTGCTTTGTGCAAGTTTTGTAGTACACAGTAGTACTGGGAAGTAGTTTGTGCGAGCTTTGTAGTACACAGTAGTACTGGAACGACTTTGTGCAAGCTTTGGCATTAAAAAAAAAAAAAAAACAAAATAAAAAACAAAAAAAACACACAGTAGTACTGGGAACGGTTTCGTGCAAGCTTTGTAGTACAAAGTGGTACTGGGAAGTGCTTTGTGCAAGCTTTGTAGTACACAGTAGTACTGGAAGTGCTTTGTGCAAGTTTTGTAGTACACAGTAGTACTGGGAAGTAGTTTGTGCGAGCTTTGTAGTACACAGTAGTACTGGAACGACTTTGTGCAAGCTTTGTAGTACAAAGTAGTACTGGGAAGTGCTTTGTGCAAGCTTTGTGGTACAAAGTAGTACTGGGAATAGTTGTTGCAAGCTTTGCAGTACAAAGAAGTACTACTAGGGAATTGTTTGTGCAAGCTTTGTAGGTACAAGTAAGTACTGGGAATTGGTTTTTTGCAAGCGTTTGTCGTACAAAGTAGTACTGTTAAGTGGTTTGTGCAAGCTTTGTAGTACACAGTAGTACTGGGAAGTGGTTTGTGCAAGCTTTGTAGTACAAAGTAGTACTGGGAAGTGGTTTGTGCAAGCTTTGTAGTACAAAGTAGTACTGGGAAGGATTTTTTGCAAGCTTAGTAGTGCACAGTAGTACTGGGAAGTAGAAGGGTGCTTGTCTGGAAACGGAATGTAAACCCGATACTATCTATGGAACAAAGCAATGACGATCAACTATGTGATTTTGGGGTGGCATGTTTTCAGAAAACAATTTCCAATACAGTAATGTTACTATATATATATATAACCACTACTACTACTACTACTACTACTACTACTACTACTACTACCCCTACTACCCCTACTACTACTACTACTACCACTACCACTACCACTACCACTACTACTACTACTACTACTAATACTCCTAATACTCCTAATATTACTACTACTAGTACTACTACTAGTACTACTACTAGTACTACTACTAGTACTGCTACTACTACTACTACTACTAAGATCTTAAATATTAATATCTCGAGTTGATAAACATTGATAACCAGGGTGGTAAATAGGCCATCCAAAGAAAAAGGAGCAGATAGATAGATAGATAAGTAGATAGATAGATAGATAGATAGATAGATAGATAGATAGATAGATAGATAGATAGATAGATAGATAGATAGATAGATAGGTAGATAGATAGATAGATAGAGATAAAGCAGCCAACGCCATGCAGCAGCAGTCCGGAGATGGTGAGCAGGAAGGTGTTTCAGAGTGGTTTCAGACCTCTTTTGGGCTTGTTTTTTGGGTACCCCCAGCTTTGGGAGATGAAAAAAGAAAGAGAAAAGGTAGAAAAAGAGAGAGAGAGAGAGAGACAGAGAGAGGAAGAGGGAAAGAGAGAGAGAGAGAGAGACAGAGAGAGGAAGAGGAAGAGGAGAGAGAGAGCGTTGTAAATGGTGAGCAGCGGGGTGTTTCAGAGTGGTTTCAGACCTCTTTTTGTCCGTAGGCTACCTCAGCTTTGGAGAAAAAACAGGAAAAAACGGGAAAAGAAAGAAGAGAAGGGAGA
>CAMXCT020006843.1:0-97500 GCA_947184155.2 Cladocopium goreaui | reverse complement strand
TTTTAACGTGATCTTACTGTGATGCTTTTGAGTTTATGGTTTGCTTATGTGATTTTACTGCCATGCTTGTTGCGTTCTGTTTTGAAAGTGTTTTTTCCTATGGGAGTTTGATTGCATCTTGATGGACATTTAATGGGAAGTTGTTGGGTTCTACTGAATTTGTGGTGTTTTAGTGGTCTTACTGTGATTTTAAATGGCACCTGATTTCATGTGGATTTGACGGTATCTTAATCATTAATCTTCATCGGCATCGTGCTTGAAGGCACGGCAAGCTTGTTTTAAGCAAGCTATAAAATTGATTGTATTATTCCAGGATTTAATGGTGTTTCAAATGGACCGAATGAGTTTAAGATTTAAGATATATAAGCAACAGGTAAATCATGATTCAATCACCATGAGACCCTTATTAATATCATTTGTTTTTGTTTTTTAAACCCGCACATTAATCCCATTGAATCTCATTGCACCAGTACAATCCACCATTCAAACGTCACTGGTGCCCCGGAATGCTCCGCAGCCGTCGCCGATCCAAGGAACGTCGGAGTATTCGAAGATGGGCCGTCCCTTAGTGGCATCTTTCGCCACTGGAGCAGCCAACAAGAGCTGTTGACACGGCAGTGCCAGGGCAGTCCTGGGTTTCAGTGGATAGGGTGGGTCAAAACCTCTTGACCTATCAATTTTAGTGGGATGAACTCGGATGAACATCTATTTTTGTCCAGCTATTTTATGAGATTCACGAGAGCTACCAGGGTTTTGACACGCCATAAAAGGCTTGAGATGACTGGCCCGAATGCTGGGGTTTACCATCAGAATTGAGCTGGAGTAACCAACGAAACATGATGGGAGAATGGGAGATAGATAACATAACCAAGGGGGGCTCTGAGCTATGCACGTATCAAACAGAATGGGTTTTGACCAAAAGCAGGTGGATTTATCAAACACAACATCAACAATTGGAGCTTGATTCACTTGGTCAAGAGTTTTGTTGAATTTACAGTAACATGATTTGAGCAGCAAAAGGTGGATTGTACGCCAAACATTTCTGGTTGGTCGTTTTAACAATCTTGAAAAAACATAGTCAGTTGGGAAGGATTATCCCATATATCATGGAAACAACTGTTTGAAACCACCAACCAGATTTGATAATTAGTTTACATTTTACTATCCAAATCGGTCGGAATCCACTAATGTAGTGTTCACAAGTGAAAACAACGAGTGATCGAGCACCGTCTTGCACTCTTGCTGTGTGGAACAACTGATGTTCCCATTCATTTTCCGCTTGAACGCTTATTTGAAGGGGAGTTATATCCAACAAACATGGATATATAGCCAGAAAGGCGATATCAAGGAAGGATACCTTCAAGACTCGCAAGGCATATTTGGGCACCCCAAAAAAATGAGGCTTTTTATACAGCACTGCCGATGCCAAGAGTCCAGCATGAGAGCAAGAATCCTGGGCCGTTGAACATGGACTGGTCAATTGGGATCATCATGGATCATCATGCCATGCGAAGGATTGAACCATCACCAGCTTGTTTAAGAACACTACTAGCCAATGGAGGTCAAAAGAGCGAAATCTAGAAGGTGAACTGTTGGGAAGTACTTGGAGGATTTTTGCAGAACACAAACAATGCCGAGCATTTCGTCCTCGCACTGTACCCCCATGCATCCCCGTGCCTTGAGGCAAATCACAGCAAATACTGAACATGTATGAATCAACGAAATGATCTACAATTGGTGGATTGGTGGATTTTCGATATCTATATGTTAGTTGTTGGAAGGCAATCCCTATAGTTCTAGTTCTAGATCCTTAATCCGTAATTCTTGATGGGCAATACAGGTTCATCCCAATCGTGGCAGTTGGTGATTATGTTGAGTTGCGCTAGTTGCGTAACTCAAATAGGGTTTATGGTAGATATATCTAGACACGTCAATAGTTATATACATGCATTACATGGGTTCACAAACCAACTCACAACTGATAGCATTCCCATTCCCACGGTTAAATAATGAATTTAGTAGTTTAAATTCCAATGTTGGATGTTAACCATTCTACATTAATATTTATTCACCTTATTCCATTCATATTTTGCATTTATACACATTATATATATAATTATATAGATATATGCATGTAGATATGTCAATGTAAATATTATTTCCCCTTACATCAGCCATTTTTGTCCCTGGCCACCCGTCTGCCCCAGCAGCCCCAGCGATCCAAGCGATCCAAGCGTCGGGCAATGCACTGCGACGCCAGGCGCGCCTCTGGGGTGGGACCCAGACCCTGCTGGCTGCTGCCCGCTTCCTCCATGACCTCGGGACACAGTCCTTGTCACAGCATAGGTATACATAAACCTGTAAATATACATACATATATATATACACATAAATATATGAAATTACATATATATATATATACACACATGAATTAATGTATATATATATACATATATATATATATCTTTATAATTATAAATATATATATGTATTTTTCCTGCTGCGCAGGAGGAAGTAATAGGCAGTTCGCGCTACATTAAATTCTCAGGTGTCGTGCTAAACATTTCCTGGACAAGTGCCCGTTTGGGACCTTCGATTAAACTCAAACACAAGGCAATGTGAAACAAGGGAAAAGCAATCAAGAGCACCAAAATGACACGCAAAGCTGGTGAAACAGAATGGGATAACCCCTCAGGCAAGTAAATGGTAAATTGATGGTAAATCGCGAATAATAGCGATGGCCACTGCATGGACAGTGGAATGAACAAGGCTAAAAGGCTCGATTTCTTGCATATAATAAGATCTGCTGCTGCTGTTCATGGGCATTATGGTAAGGTGTTTGGACATGTTGGGTCCAACACAGAACCCTAAAGAAGTCACCAGCCAATTCTTTCTAGGTCGTCCAGGTCTTTCTGAAGATTGGGGCCTATGGGGCGGCACTGTCCCTTCTAAAGCTTTCCTGTCTAATCGGGTCACAATTATCAGCCCTCAGACTGTGTCCAGTCAACTTGATTCTTCTTTCATGCAACGTTTTTGTATAAACCACGTTCATTTGAGAGTGGGGTTGTGTCTTTTGCGGCTTCATTGGCCGTGTGGTATGCTTCAGCATCCGTGATATATATATATATATTCTTATTTATTTATTTAAGAAGAAAGTACACATGTAATTATACCTTTATAATTCTATATATATATATATATATATATGCATAGTTCTAAAAAACGTGGGGGTACGTGTATCTTACTTGTGATTTCGTTGTCTATCTATATATCTCTCTCTATTCAATGGTTCATCTCTTACTTTAGTGTTTTTTTATTTGCTTTAGACACATATCCACGTCTAGAATCTACAAATCCAGGCATGCACAAGCTATGCTTGTGAAGGTTTGAATCCTTTTTTTTACAGGCTATTAGAGTGCCAAAACCCGATGGAAAATAATGAACATAATCCCACTTTTGCCAGGTACAACTGCACATTCACACATCAACTCCCGTCCCTTTCTTTGCTCCATCTATCTAGCCCTTTGATGCCGTAATACAGAGTCGCAGCGCAAGATCCTGCAGAGGATTCGGTGCAGCATCTGTCGACCTGGCGGACCAAAGCTACCATGATTACCATGTAACACGCTGGAAGGGCCGACGAAAAACATTGCATACGCAAATCCCATGCGAAATGAAACATACCCAATATCAAGTTGCTCACGTTGACAATGAGTGAGTCTTTCATGCCCTATGTCGCGTGAGAAGTGTGTTCTGAAAGCTACCCAGCTATCCCGACTTGGATGACTATACCCCAAAGTGCAATCGGACAGATAGTAACGATGGTTCGTCAATGCCGGACCTTTTTTTGGGGGGTTCTATGTGTAGTTTCAATGACCCACCAGTGGTAGATGGGGTTTATAAACCAACAAACAACTGGGGAGGCACCACCAAACGCAATGGAGAATTACCAGCAATTCCCAGAGTTGGGATTCCCAGAATTGGTCGCTGCCTGTGGTGAACCCAACACCCACGCGGTACACAAGTCTGGTGTTCTGAAGTACCCTTCGGTAATCAAACGTGGCAAGCTGGGAAATATGAAATACCCTGTAAATTGAGGTTTTAGTGGGAAAATCATCTAATTACAAATGGTGGTTTTGCCTTTGACATTCTTGATTGCCTGAGTATTCCCAGCTGGCTAACCATGTACCTGCCAAAGCGCAATCTGACCCGGCACTGGAGAAAAAAAACATTTACTCCAACTTCCCCTTCCCGTTCAACCTGTTCGATTACCCATTGCAGCCTAAAGGATATCAAAGCATATACCCTCTGGGTATTACGTCAAATGTTCACGGCCAGTCTTATGTACCTTGCAACAATGCTCTACAGTAGGTGGCTGGTAAACGTTACTATGATGGCAAAAAATGTGAAGTTATATTGAAATACTTATCTAAATTTCCAACCCAATACATGCATCAATATATCCTCATATTCGAACTATATATCCCTATATATCCCCATGATACTGCCATTTGCGTTGCTGAAGTCCCGATGGGTATCCCAAGGGGCCGAAGCCCGAAAAACCGTTGATCCCTGGGCCTGCTTCGGTGGAGACGTCGAGGCCACTCTTCAAGCTGCTTGCAGAACCTGGGGACGGGGTCATCCATGTCCGGGAATTTCAGCAAGACAAATGGTGGTATAATGATGGTATTAATGATGGTGTAATGGAGATATAATTTGGGAATATAGTATATATATATAAATTATATATTTATATATATTATATATATTATATGTGTGTGATATGTATATGTATGCAAAACAAAAACAATACTGTAAATGCTTGGTGGTTTCAAGCCATCTGAAAAATATGCTGTCAATGGGGGTTATCATCCCACATAGGATAGAAAAGTCAAAGAAACATATTCAAACCACAAACCAACCAAATAATATGGGATCATGGGATAATAGTGGGATCAATTGGTGATACTTTATGGGATGTAAACATGTATAATGGGATATATTTCACCAATAATGTGATATTTGGGTGCGGTGCCTGAAAAGATGTTCTTTGATGTTTCGCCCTTTGTTGTAGAGAAGCCCGTGATTAAACAGTGGATTTTTGACACACGGCATACATACAACGCCAAATGTCTTAAAATGTTCTCTTTCAGTCAAGAAGTGGATTTGGGCAAAACAACACTTGCTATTTTACTATTTTAACTTTGGTTCTTAACTTGACACAATGCCAGGTATCAACCAGGTATATGTATATGTCTATCATGGCAAATCTATTTGTCGTTGGCCATTCAAATCCATTTGATATAGACACCAAGATCAGATGTTGTGTCTATCGGGCGGTTTTTAACCTCACAGTATGAGACACAACATCTTCAACTGGGAGGTTGTGGCAGCCTATGTGCCCATTGTTGGCTGAAAAACAAGAAGCCAGTGGGTATGTCTCAAAATGGGGCACCCAAAGTGACACTGGTTTATCGGCATCATGTTCCCACTTGAAATTGCAGTTTTTTTTCCCGCAGATTGAATTTCCAGAGAAACCCATATGTTGATCAAAACAATGATGATGATCATCATCATCTCTTGAAGAGGACCTCCGTTTTCGGACAAATCCTTATGCATCCTACATTGATTAAACCACTGTGTTGGAATGTTTAATCACCACGTTGGCTGGTTAAACACAAATATATATATATATATATATGGCTATTGAAACAAGAGGTTTTCTTCCTTTGTCTTGTTGATCATATAGCAGTTGTATCCCCTGATATCCCCATTATTATATGCAAATTCTGTTGGTTCCAGGGTGATATCCAACTATATATCCTTGATATCCAACTTGTGCTGGTTAAATCTCCATCTTTGATCACGAAAATAACATTTTTCATGTTTCAATCACCATTTTGGATGGTTTCAATCACAGTTATGGCCCCATTTATGGAATGAAGCCATTTAAAAGTGGTAGAGGGCCACAACTGTAAGGCCCATTTATGGATGCTTAAACCCCTATGGAATTTCAATCACCACTGGCGGTGACGCCCACCTTCGCAGATTCGCGCGAAGCCCATGACGGCTTGATCCGCCGGCAGATTGCGCCTAAGAAACAGGTTGGAGTGGGAGCCATTTCACACGGCCGGTGAGTGGCGCGTGTGTGCATATGCATGTGTAATATATATATATATATATATATTATATATTATATATATATATTATATATATATATAATGTCAACCCTGGGTTAATAAACCCCAAACGGCTGTTTAATTGGGAGGGTACCATTTAAGTATCAGATAATGACTATTGGAGGAGTACCCCCCTAATTAATAAACCATGGTTTATTAATCCGGGGTTGACATTATATAATATATAATTTTACAAATAGAGTTTCAACACGGGATTTCACATGGCTTCACCAATAAATTGGAGCATTACCTCCAGCTAACTTAGACCCTGCCAAGTAAGTGCCTGGAAGAGCACTTTCCTTTTGAATTGGGCCTGAATCTGGAGATTTTAAGAACAACACTACATTCCAACGAATTAACCAGGAACAAAATATAACACCAGTAAAATCAATCAAATAAATTCAAAGTAAAACATTAACTAACAAACAAACAGCTGGTTGGATAACTCAATTCGTAGCTCCTTGGCATCCCGTGGCCCATGGGGGGACAAATTGGATATGAATGGATCTGATATATTTGGATATGTAGCTCCGAAATGCTTGGTCAAATCCGGGCCTTTCACATGAAGGCCACTCAACACCATGAAAAGTCCATGAATCTTCTCAAAGAGATCAAACAAACCAATCATCATTGAGAATCCTTAAAGGCAATAGTAACCATAGAATTGAGAATCACCAAGAAACATCAGAATCCTTAAACACAATCGTGTTTTTCACAACCACCAAGAAACATATAGGATTTGCCACACACTTTTCCCATCGTTCCATGCACAAAACGTGGCGGTTTCTCCAGGGCACGTGATCCCCAGCAAGGCACCATGCAGCGCTGCATCCACCTCACTGGGCGCCTTTGGCGCCACCTGGGCGTCTCTTTTGGTGCTGAAAAGGTGATTTTTCATGATATGTTTATCCACCATAAATAAATATATCACCATGTTGATGTTTAAAATATCACCATAAATATAAAATGGTTACCATTAAAAATGTATTATGTTGATTAAATATATTACCATAAATAAATAATGATTATCTTTTTGTTGATGTTTAAAATTTAATCACCATGACTGAAAATAAATGAATGAGTATATGTATGTATAGGTGATATTGAGTGATACATGGTTAATATTCATGGTTTATCATGTCTAATCAGAATTGATAGCGTAGTGCCTGATGGTGATTAAACATGAATAATATGATGGTTAATATTGATATGTTTAATTATGGTCAAATCGGGATATAGTGCCTTCATGGTGATATACTGGTGATTTAATGGTATGTTACGGGAACTTTTTGGAGACTTCACATTATCGCGACTTAAGCAAGACAAATGATGGTATAATGGTGACTGAATGATGGTTATTGATGATTAAGTTTTTTTGACAAATAATGTAATGGGTATACATATGAATGGTATATCAATGGAATATTAGTGCAATACCATCTTCAGGTACCCTTTGGTATAATGGGTATATAGCGAGGACATGGTGGGCATATGGCGATACAATTGAACATGAATTGGGAATCACACTTAGAACGGACACAAAAGTGATGATTTAAGCAACAATGATACAATGGGAATATGATAGGGATTTAACCACTGGTAAACTAAGGTAACTATGGAAAATCACCATGTTTAATGGGAAAACTCACTATAAATGGCCATGTTCAATAGCTTTTTGTATGTTTACCAGAGGGTAACCAACACCCTTCAGTAACAACTAATATCGTTCTTTGTGGACGTAACTCACCGTGTTCTCTTCAGGTAACTCACCGAACTATTGCACGCAGTTTTCGAGGTTAAAATTGGTAAACGACTTGCTAAAATTAAAACTATTTCATGGCTAAAATCCACCAAATCAAGCATTGATGTCAAAAGCTGGCTCAGCTTGCGAGATGTTGAGAGATTTTTCACGTGATTTCAGAATTGATGCTTGATGTTTGTTGAAAATGATGGCACGTATGGCTAATTCTCCACCAGGAGCCACATTCCAAACATGTTTGGATGGTTCAAATTGCTTTAAATCCAACAGTTTTGGTGGTTAAGATTCACTCCACCACTGGAGGTCTAAACTTTGAAGTTTTAATGTCACGCACTTATCTGGAATACTTGTGCTTAAATGAACTTAAACTATTACTGAACAAAATGAACTTATGCTACCAATTTTTGGGGTTGTGTTTCGGCGATAGCTGGAAGAAACACATGTGATTTTGGTGTTGATGCTGAAAGCCTTGTTTTTCTAGTGTTTGAATTGTGTTGTGTCAACATTATTTTTCCTTTAAATAAAACCCTATATGTTAGGTGAATTGCAAGTATGTGTTTTCATTATATTCTGGGTTTTGTTCGTATATACTGTTTTATGTTTTTTGCTTTAAACTTAATAGGTATATAATCAAACTGTTTCAAATTGTAAATAACTATGGGTGTGTTTGAAACTGTGGAATCCCAAAAACCATTTTTTCCAAGTTTGTGTTTAAAGTATGAACAGTTCAGGATTATGTTCATGACAATTTCAATCATGTAAATAACATCATGTATGCTTCAAATGCGGGTTTTGCACCCAAAAAAATAGATAGACACATACATTTTAATAGAAAACCATCTCTCCATTAGTTTGCTCCATTTTCCTTACCCTGTGGTAATTTAACATAGCTTTGGACATTGGCTCATTTATAGATGACAAACAAAATATGATTTACCGAACCTAAAATGGTGATGTTCAATTAGAAAAGAACTATTAAGTAAGCAGAAGGTATTATCAATTAGTGACCATTAGATTACCATTAGAACATCACCATTACCATAAGCCTCAATACCATTAGATTATTCAATTAGTGACCATTAGATCACCATTAGAACCCGTTAAATCCCCATGAAATCACCTTTTTTGCCCGTTCAGATATGTCCATGTCCAAGTCCATGTGGCCTCTGAGACCACCTTGAGAAATTCCTCCACGAAGGGAAGCAGCAGCTTGCCGGCATACCTCCGGTGGTCGAAGCAAGGGAAGTGGTAAACAAAGTGGTTGGTGATGTGATAGTATGTGATACTGTGTGATACTATGTGATACTATGTAATATTCTGTGATATTCCGATTCATGTACACGCACTCACATATATATATATATATATATATATATATGCGTATACAGTGTGTCATTCGCTCCAAGACCTTCAAACAAAGCCTGCCTCAGCCTGACTATGCGTATACATTGATATAACCCGTCACTGGATTTGCTACTTACGGACGTGCATGTTTCCTCCGATGGCACGGCCACATATGCAAGCGACTGTTTCGAAGGGCCACATTCCTACTCCTGGACTTACCCAATCACGGTGATGATGGCCCCACGGTGTATATATATATATATCCAGATATATATATATATATGTATATATTACCGTGATTCGAGAAATCATGATAAATCATGATAATCATGATACATCATGATAAATCATGATAAATCGCATTAAGTCTCCATATGTCTCCATTAAAACCATGTTAATTATAGCCCCATGCCATCCATCACTGCCCCGCTTGGCGCGACCGCTGGCGCACCCACACAACTCTTGCACCGTTTCGCTGGCGTCCACCGGAATGTGCGTCACCATGGTCATCAGCCACTGCACTGCTGGAGCCAAGTGCGCCTGGAAAAAAACTGGTGATTAATGGTGATTAATGGTGATTGATGGTGATTAATGGTGATTAATGGTGATTAATGGTGGTTAATAAGGGTTCTTGGTGGTTAATGGTGGTTAATGGTTATTAATGGATATTAATGGTTATTAATGGAGGCTAATGATGGTATATGATGATTAATTACCTGGTTGGTGGTTTCAACATTTTCAACCTACCCCTCTGAAAAATGATGGACTTCGTCTGTTGGGATTATGAAATTCCCAAATTCCCAACATATATATGTTTGTTTTTTTTTAATAACAAACCACCAAGACGGTTCATGTCCAATTTTTAGGCAGTTAAACGGTTCAACGTGGCTAATCCCACCATTCTCCTCACGTTTTCAGCCTTGATTCCGAATTCTGGCTGGTTCTAATTCCAATTTTTGTTGTTTAGATACTTCCCATAACCTGTCCATAACATATCCATATATCAAACCATGGGGAATGGTTATTAATATCCAATCATGGTCAATCTTTGGTGGTCCACAAAAAATGAGTCTTTTGCTGGTTGTGGAAATGTTCCTTTTATAGCAAAAAAACAAATGGATTAAATTACGTGCAATTTTCATCGATATTATTGATTGATATCTATATAGTACATACATATATATATATAAATACATACACACACATATATATAATATAAACTCATAAATATATATATATATATATTCATAAATAAAACGTATATAATAAATACTCATATGTGTGTATTCTACAAAAAAAAGAAACATCCATAACCCATCATAGCCCTTTATCCCACCTGCAAGTCCTTTTCGTAATGCGGACCGCAGGCCCGGAGCAGTGCCGCCCCTGTGCTGGAGACTTCCACCGGTGCGGCGCCGACCTTTTGAGAAACACCGCGACACCCCAAAAACACACACAAAAAACAACACCATCATGGGAAAAAAAAGGAATAACACACATATATGTATATATATAAATATATATATATATATATACATATATTATAAAAAACTATATATAGTGATGGCGTAATGCGAATGGGATACTGTACATGACCGTTTGCGGACGGTTTCTTCCCAACCATTTATACGGTAAGTCATTGGGTGAAATTTATGATCGGGCTTAACACTCAGGAACGTCAGACGGAAAATGTGTGCCATGGTCAATACAAAAACCATGGGATTCATGGGCTAGGGTATTACCATCCATACAATTTATCCCATAATAACTATTAATCATGGGATTATTATGGAATATTATATTATTATGGGATTAATAATGGGATTACCCATGGTTATTAATGACCATGTTATTTATCATTTAGTGGTGATATGACCATCCCGCCAACATGGGTATTATCAGCAAAGAATTTATGAAATCCAACTCTTGACCATGGGTGACAATGATGTACAAGACCAAAAGGAACTCTGACACGGATCAGGATGAGGATTTTGATTCTGTTGATGGTGAATGATGGTTGATAATGGTTAATCATGGTTGATTATGGTTTATAATGGATTAATGATGGTTGCTAATGGTCAATAATGGTTGATAATGGTTGATAATGGTTAATAATGGATTCATGATGGATTAATGATGATTAATATATAACCGGTAATTAATGGGTAATACTGGTGGATGATGGTTGATGAAGGTGGGATGGGATGTTGATTTTTCCGATTAAACCCTCTATGGGGTTCCCAGCTAGCCATGTTTGATTACCGGAGGGCACTCGCAAGGTCCCAGGCCATCGACCGGGTGTTCCAAGAATGTGTTGCGGCCATGTACTTGAAACTCATATGAGCCAGTATATTACAACATTCCTTGTCTGATCACAATCAATATTCAGGAACAAACAATTGGCAAATATGACTCTGACACTCACAAATGTCACTATCAACAGCAACATGTCCATCTTATCTCGTTTTGTTCAGTGTTCCGTTCCATGTTATATTTCAGGCCTGTAGCCTTGTTGCATGACAGCCAAAAAGGCCACCTCCCATCTGGGGGTAGCAGGGCTGACACAATGGCACTGATAAAAATGCCAGAAAGTTGGAAACCACCAACTACGTAGCTGACGTTCGCATCGTCAATAGCCAATAATTCAGTAGCCATTATCGAGAGAGAGAAGTGATTTGATTTAAATGGGATGAATCTGATCATTTTCCAATCATGTTCGATGCATCAAAGTGTCTTTCACCACCGACCGCAGAACCGAATGAAATGCATCGGGGACGTTGGGTTCATCGGCGATGACCTCCGCAATGCCTGGCTGCTGTTTTTCGATGTCTCTCGCTCCCCTTCTATGGTACATTCGCACACATATAATCATATACATCTCTATATATAAATATACATATATATATATACATATACATATGTACACACATTATATTTATATTTATAAATGTACATTATATATTTACACACGTGGAATGTTCAATGTTTTTTCCCCTTCGCTTCACCGCGGCCGCGCCTTGAAAGGCATACCACACCACCTCCACGCCGACAGCGTCTCCCGCCGCCTCGGCCTTCTCTAATTGCTTCAGCCTGGGGGTTCCGTGGCTTGCTGGGACCCAAATATGTGGCTTATCGCTAGCATACACCATAAAGATGTGTCTTTTTAACTATTGTATATATAATTAAATCATATCTGTTTATGGGCCCAGACTTTTGTTCTTTAGAATGTGGGGCCCATGTAACAGGAGTAGGAATATAAGAAAAAACAAATATAAGTTAATGTAAACCAAAACAATGCACATTTAATGCTGTAGTTCTATGGTGGGTATAACGTGGTTAAGTGCAGTTCGATGTATCCAGCATAAGTCGCATCGTTCAGGACTTTATATATACATAAACCAACTTACCCATCTTGGGAGCCTCACTGTATGGATGATCAAGATTATACCTACAAATCAACTAATTGGAGAAACTCTGTAAGTTTATTTGTTGGAAACAAAGCTGGGAATCTAAAGCAATGTCGATAATAGCCGTAGCCATTATGGTATTGATCATAGCCATCTATCGAAATTATAATTCATTCAGAACTGAGCACTGAGCTTATATCATATTTTACAACCTCATACATGGGTTATACACACGGCTATGGGGCACAGTGAGTTGCACATCCAAAGTATTCAAGCACAAACGGGCAAAAAAAACAAGACATAATTATGTTATAATCCAAATTATAGAATAGCTACAAAATTCCGTCCGGAATCATGAACAAACCTACACAAATCTATCATTTTACCAGACTTCATGGGGGTGTTGATCATTGGAAAAGGATTTGGGGCTTTGAAATCGTTGTCAAGCATTACCCTCCAGTGCCATCAAGCATGGCTAGCTGGAAAACTACTTATAAATGGAGGTTTTAATGGGAATCCTATCTATAAGTGAGGAATTTTCAATTGCTACGTTTGATTACCGGAGGGTAGACTCAAAAATGGCTTTACACTTTACCAATTTGCACCCAATTTGCTTGGTGAGTGCAAGTTCCACCCCTGTACCAAGTGTAGCTGCACAGTTACATCTGGGGAGCGAAACAAAACAAAGAACTTGGAGATGTCTACATGATGCATGAAACAATCCAGAAAGGCACAATAATTCATACACATGATTTTACCAATGACTTGGATTTGCATGTGGAACCCCCAAAAATCAACCCTAATTCCGTCTAGATTTCACCAGTCGTAGTGGATTTCCCATCGGGAAAAAAGGCCGTCGACTCAGCACATCAAGGGCTGGCGGGTGCCGTTCCAGGCTGCCATGCAACAAGGTAGAGAGGACCAACTGTGCTTCGGCTGTGCCAGCTGCAATGCAGTACCTTGGCGCTACCAGCTGTGACGATTGCTGGAGAATCCTGGGGAACCCACCATATGCAGCCATTGAAGATTTAATGGCACATACCCACCTGTGATTCTGGAGTGAAACTATGGAATCAAAACTCTCGATTCTTCTTCAGAGATATACCTGAGAGGTTTTACAAAGCCGGCCCACCTCAAATGGGAACAGTTATACTGTATAATTGTCCTTGGCCCTCCTGTAAACTAACATAGTTACAGTAATTTTATATAAAAAATCTACATTTACAATCAATGATTCTCCCGTATTAAAAAAACACTCCATTGAGTTCGGGGATGTCTCAGCTAGCGATGTTTGATCATAACGCAGAGTATTGCGGATCTGACTTTTCACAGGTTGCAAAAAAAGGGGCCCGAGGGCAAATCCATTCATATCCATAAATATTCTATCATTCTTCCATTATTTTCCCATGATTCTCCATATTAAACCATACAAAACCATATTAAAATACCAGTAAAGTATATAAATCTCTATTTTTCGACCGTGTTTTCAATATATCTTCCCAGATAATTATTTTTTGAGATTCCTCTCACCAAGGGCAGTTCCCCCGGCCCCCTCGTGGCTCGCCACATGTCGACCAAAATATCCTGCTGCGCACTTCTCATCTGCACCAGGTCAGCACGGTCTTCGGGTGAATCGAAACGGCTGAAGCGGACGAAGGAATGGATGCTCCTGAGCGCCAAACACATCAAAAAAAACCTCCGGTCATAACATATATCATATAAGATGAGATAGTAATGGGATAATATAACTAGATCTATATAGTGTTAATGGATTTAACCTCTGGTAATCAAACATGGCTGGCTGGGAAAATCCCTATCGATGGAGGTTTTACTGGAAAAATCATCGATGAATTGGTGATTTTCCATTGCCATGTTTGACTTCCGAAGGGTACTGGATCTCAACAACACGATTTCCAGTACTATTGTTGTGGAATGCTGTTGTTGTTGTTGTTGTCGTTGTACCAGCCAATGATTTGTCATCACTGCTGTCATCCTGAATCCATCAATGATTAGCTGCTGCGTTTAGTTGTTGTCTTGGAGCTTGCATGGTTTCAGTCAGGGAACGTGGTCGTCCTGCAGGAAAAAATGCACATCTCCAGTAATCGAACATCATGACAAGTGAAACTCATGTGTTTTTGTTTGCTGTTTTTCTTTTCCATTGCCCTGTTTGTTTGACTATCAGAAGGTATGAGAAAACACAAGCAAATCTGGAACATGCTCTTCTGCTCTTGGATCAATTCGGTTTGGTCACGGGCACATTGTATCACTTCCTGAGCCGGAGTTTAAGTATCCCAAAAAAAGATTGCGCACATTATATGTTGGTGATTATTATTTCATCCCATCTAGGACATACCTATGGTTTTGATAATCATCCCATACCTATGGTTTTGAAGCCTTGGCAAAGGCTCCCTTGTTTGTTGGTTGCATCGTCATTTGTATGTCCACATGTCCTGATTCTTTTGGATATGCGTCAGTTGGTGGTTGCCTGGCTCTAAATAACGCAAAACGACATTTTTGATGGGATGTAACTTCCAGTAATCAAACATGGCTAGCTGGGAAATCCCCGAACTAATGGATGTCACGAAAATCAAATATATATATAATGTGGGTAAAACAATAATAAACCACTCATGTGGGAATTGTTTATACAATCTATTTCTGGTGATTTGGGGGATAAACCATTGGTGGATTATACAAATGTTTATTACCATTGATATCCATGTATTAATGGTTTATACCATCTATATTATCGTGTTTATGATTGTTTTACCAACAAATAAAGTGGATTTTCCATGGCCATCTTTGACCACCGGCTACTGTATAGCTACCTGACCACTCCGTTGGTCTCCAGGAAGCTGATGGATGTGCGCCCAACTCGTCAAAAATCCCCTGATTGCAACATGGAAAATCTATTTTCCATGGAAAAAATCAGCATTTATGGAAAATTTATGGTTGGATTATAATGGAAAATCTATCAATGTTGTGGATGATACCAATTGGAGGTTTCCATAAATGAAGGTACCCAATAGCTGGATGGTTTATAATGGAAAATCTATCTATAAATGGATGATTTAACGGTACCCCCACTTTAGGAAACCTCCACATGAGGTACAAGATGTTGTTGTGGCAATGCCACATGGCTATGGGAGAAAACGATTGGCCCACTGAAAGTGGTGAAAAGTCTTCTGAAGGCGGCCAGTGGTGTGCGTCCACTGGTGCCACTTTTTCCCGCTTGTTGTAGGACCCCTTTCCCGTGTTCGTTAAGCAGCGCGGGAAAGAACATAAGAAACTTCAATGTTTGACAATCTTTTGAGGCTGACTTGGAGAAAAATAACTCATCAAATCAACAATTTGGTATGTTGTCGTTCCTTTGGCCACAAGTAACAACCTGTACCAATAACATACCATCTGGTTATTTAACATAGCCATGGAAAATTGCCCATTTATAGATGATTTTCCCAGCTATAAACCTCCATTTATGAGGGATTTTCCATGGCTATCTTAGTCATAACCAGAGGGTAACTATACCGATAATTTGATGCTTATCTACAAGACTGATCTCTCCTATGGTTGATGGCAATACCCTCTGGTAATCAAACATGGCTAGCTGGAACATCACCATTCTCTCTCTCCATAGCCATTACTATTAGTATTAAATCCCATAAAATTAGATGAAATGTCAATGAATTCTATTCAACCCCCATGAAAAATCCCATGGAAAATCAACATTAAATCCTATTGATCCGCATGGAACACATGATAATTTGTTGCTTTAACTCCCGTTAAATCAACATTTAAACAGCACCAGCCATTGGCCACGCGGCGGCTCCGCTAAGCGCTGCAGCAGCCCGGGCATCACGCCCTCCGGCAGCTTGCCGTCGCGCTTGGCCTCCTGAGAAATGCAGCGATGGCCCAGGGTTTCCAGTGACTCCAAGGAACCTAAGCAACAAAATATAATGTGCTTGATGGTGATTTCATTGGATTTAATGGACTTTAATGGTGGTTTAATGGACTTTGATGGGATTATATAAATAGGATCTTATGTGATTTTATTGGGGCTTTAATGGAATAATCGAATTAATAGACATATTTCATGGGGACCCAATGGAAATTGATGGGATTTTAGTGGGAGTTTAATGGAACTTCATGGGACTTAATGGGATTTGGTGGGTACAAATTTCATCATAATGGGATCCCAACGGGATACCTAGGGATTTAACCAACAAAAATAGTGACTTTCGAGGGAAATTACAGGACTTAACGGGATATTTTCGAATGTCATTTACTGTAGTAGATATGCGTTTGCCATCAAAAGTGGTGATTTAACTGTCAAACATGGTTGTTTTATATGGGATATCGGATATCGCCGGCCACCGAACTCCGTTCCGGCCTTTAAAACGGCCCAGAGCTCAGACACAGCCTGTGCCACTTTGGGATGCACCATGAAGGAAGCAGCGATGAAACGCAGCCTGGAAGCACAAAAACCGCTTGGAAGGTCGGGGTAAAGCGTAGTACCAATAATATGTTCAAAAATGTTGTTGCCATCATTTTATTTACCATGTGTTTTTGTGTTTTGCCACTATCATCATCATCATCATCATCCTCATCCTCATCCTCATCCTCATCCTCATCATCCTCATCGTCCTCATCCTCATCCTCATCCATAAGCCATACCTATCCAAAATCCATTCTTATTGCCGATACATCCCGTTAAATATCACCGTTAAATCATCCTCCCCATCGTGCCGTGGGCTCGCTGACCGGTGATGTCCGCTCGCTGTCCGGTGCCGAGGAGCAGAATCTCTGAGACCTCCTGGTCCAACCACAGCAGCTGCGTATAAGCTTCGATGAGGTTTCCAGCCTTGGGCCACCGGCAAAACCACAGCTGGTTGCTGGTTTCAACCCCTCTGAAAAATATTAGTCAAATGGGAGTATTATTCCCAATATATGGAGAAATAAAAAATGTTCCAAACCACCAACCAGACAGGGATTGGTATTTTTCTGAGGGAAGTTGGAGGCGGAAGACATGTGTTTCTCAGCCAAATTTGGACCATTTGTGTTTTTTTAAGAGGAACATCTGGAACCGGACATCAGGCAGTTTTCCTCCACTCATGTGGGTAAATCAATCATAAACCATCCCCCAGTCATCACCATAGGTTTACCATTCCCAAATGGGTGGTGGAAACTATTGTTTCACCCAGTTTTAACCATATATGGTTATATATATATATACATATATCATTATCATCAAGATACCTATGGTTATATGGTTATATGGTGATATATCATCCCATTAACCAAATATAACATATAGCCAAATAACATTATTAATATAACAATGATATTATATATACAGTATGTGTATATATATATATGTCTGTGTTTAATATAACCAAAATAAAATCATCAACCAACTATAATAGCTTAAAACAACATAAACCATATATATCATTATCTATCTATCCATATATATATAATGATATATGATGTAGAATATGGTAGCATACTGAATAATATGGTACTCGAATGGATAATGTTGCACCCGCCACTAAAAGTTTCTCAGGACCAAGGAACCACCTCCGCCCAGCGCGCCAGGCGCCGTGCATCTTCCTCATCTAGCTGCGCAGCTGAGGCAGCGTGCTGCTCGAGGGTGGGGAGCATCGTCTGCATCCTCCGCGGTACCCGTTTTTTTGTTGGGTAAAACGTGGTGAGGTTTTTTTTTAATCATATTAACATGGCGATTTCATGGGGTTTAACATTATTTAACCAACAGCAATTGTGATTTGATGGGACTTGACTTAACCCAAGAAACATGCAATTTCTGGATGAACACATAGGATTTAACTCTCAAACAACGGGATTTCAGCATGAAAAACAGGTAATTTACGCAACATAATGGTGGTACAATGGGGATATATTCAACACAACTACCGAGTAATGTCGTTTAATAACTGATAAGAAGGCCTTGGTGGGATGAATACAGCTTACTTTCTGGTAATCTAACATTTTGCTATGGAAGCCATTGCCCATGAATAGTTCTATGATTTACCGCTTTCAACCACTGTAACTGTAATGTTCCAGTTCGCAAACTGAAACAAATCACTAGAGAGTAAGCCGGCTAAGCTGATATGCTGAGCATTGAAGGAACACATGCAGTTGAGAAGCATTCTTTGATACACTAAAGTTTATGAATATCTTAAAAGAGTCAACTAGATCATCTATCATTGATAATCATAGTGATCTAGCGGTGATCCATTTCCGTGTCATCAAAACGGTCTGCGGCTCACATGGAGTTCACTGCCAAGCGGCGAGCGAGTCACAGCCACCAGTGTCTTTTGCAAAGCAGGGGCAGCCTGTTGAGCCTTGGATGCTTGGAGAAGTTCACTGGATTCTAGCCCAGAATTGGAAAAACAACATGTTTAGAACCTATCGGAAAACCTGATATTTGGGGCTAAAATCCCATGGCTTCCTGAAGATTTTCCCTGAAACTATATAATCCATTGATTGAGTAATTTAAGGTGAACGCACGAAAACTTACCTAAATATCAAAGTTGTTTGCCTTTTTTACCCAAAGAAGGCAATTCTGGGACAGTTTCCAATCTTCAATTCATGGGATACACGTCCGCGTTAAAAAATTACCATCAAGACCCCCACACATGCACACCAACCCCAGCTGCCTGGTAATTTCCATCTTCGCTGATTGAGCCTATAGCCATGTATAGCCAGCATATTGTTAGCTGCTCACTTATTATATACCTTGTGACTACAGTATCCCAAACTTTTCATGGAATCCTGCAGCAAAAGCCGACAGACGCGGTAAACCACACATAACCTGGGTGCTTATTACAGTAACAACCAAAAACATAAACTATCAGCTTTGTTGAAGTGATTTGCACGCAGGCTTAATGGGGGCTTTTTCATTTGGAGGTCTGATAGAAGTGGATTTGTTGGCGAAGTAAAAAATAAACGATCAAATATATAAATTTGCGCGATGATGAATGTGTATCAAAAAAACGCCCACACAGAGATCTTAATATGATTTAATATGCACGAAGTGCCCTCTCTTGTATTCACCATCTTGTGACTCAAACCTACCATCATGTGTGGTGTCTTTTTTTTCACCATGTCTGCTGGTTACTGTATTGTACTAAACTACCAGCTTTGATCAGATTTGCTGGTTAAATCCTATTCAATCAGCAGTTTTGATAGTTAAATCCCATTAAATCACCATTTTACCATTTCTTCAGGAGGTTTGTCGGTTAACCTTCCTGCGTGTGCCCAGCCGCTGGCTCGTAGATCAAGAAGGCCCCGTCGGACCTGCGCAAGATCTCTAGGACCTTGGAATGCAGCCAGAGTCACTGCATGGAATGTGGGTACCTTGAGATCCCGTGCAAATGTTCATTTTAACATATCTATATATATATACAATCATGTTTTACATTTCTACATTGCATACACAAACAACTAATACACGCACACATATATATATATACAAATCATACATATACATTTAGAATATATATATATATATAGAAAAGAATATATATATATATATTAGAATATATATATATATATATCAGAATATATATATATATAACATATATATATATATAAAGAAATATAAATATAATATATATATATATATATAACATAAATATATATATATATATAAATGCACTGTACACACCAACTTTCTATATCATATATTGCATGCACACGCCCTGCTTGCATGCGTGCGTGTACATGTTCTGTACAAATGGACTCGTGTGACTCAGCTAATCTGCTGGCATTCCCGGGGGATGAAAACGGCTGGAAGGGAAAGGGGCCAATGCTCGCATGCCCATAAGAAATCCACGGAACTAAGAGATGTGGAAAGTGGCTATTGAAATCAATTCAAACAAATCCTACTACAACTTCAACACCCGCTTAAACACATCATCATCAGTTTGGAGCATTTGTTAAACACAAATATATAATCTTATGTGTGAAAAAAGGAAAAATATCCGAGGACAACAAAAGGTTTGTCTGAATATAGCGTTTTCAAAACCCAATCAATCGGAAGCACATATTCCTCTTTAACATGACTTTTTAAGGATACCCTGTGGTAATTCAAGAGTTTGGTATGGAAACCATGGCCCATTTGGTTTGATGATTTATAAACCTATTTCTAACAATTGTCCATAGCAAACAGTCAAATTATCAGAGGATACGGCCCACCTTGTTGTCATATGTTGTTGATTCTATCTCCCCGTAAATATCTCATTATATGACCCCTCCATATCTGAGATATATAATCCCTTCCCCCTATTACTAAACCTCCCCGAATAGTAAACACTAGGGTCCATCTCCAATTTTGGAAAATTTCAGGTTGGTAAATTTGACTCTTAATTGATCCTCTTACCTTTAGAAAACAATTTAAAAATGAAGCTACTATTTGTGGGTTTCACCCCCCAATGATAAAGACTAGTAAACCCCCTTTTTTTTTAAGGGTCCGTCCGAAGAAATTAGTTGTTTATATTAGGGTTTTTGATTTAATATTATGGGAAAGCTTGGAAATCCATTTTTGGCAATATCTTAATTAGGTTATAAAGGAAATTTACTTGATTTTGAAATCGAAACAAAACACAGTTTCTTTATTAAGGAAATTTATTCTTAGGGTCCGATTGGAAATCCAAATATTGGCAATATTTTAATTGCGTTATAAAAGGAAATTAATTGATTTTGAAATATAAAAAAAACATTACAGTAGGGTTTGAACTTTATTATTAGGGTCCGCTTTGGTTCCCCTAATAATAAAAACCAACTGAGGTGTTTATTATTTGGCGAGGGGAGGTTTAGTATTAGGGAGAGAGGATTATTTGAGATACATTCCAGGAATCATTCAGGTACATACATTCTGTTCTTCATACATCCAATTAAACAAAAAATCCAACATGTCGGCTGCTTAAACCAGCCAGCTGCACCCTGGAAGCCTCGGCCCAGGCCGCCCAACCTGCCCAACCCACCCAGGCCCAGGCACGGTGTCCAGCACCACGTCCGAGTTGATGGCCGGGCTTCCTGGGTTTCACCAAAACTGGCGAGTTTTCAGATATTCTTGGGGACATTTTTTTTTTGGAGGGGAACCATCCAAATACCATGGTACTATTGTACTGTGTACACCATCAAAACTGGGTTGAAGCTAGTACAGGACACTCTCACAGTGAAGGGGGTGTCTGCAGCTCTTGCGCTTCTCTCTGAAATCCGTTCTCATCTGTGATGGTGTGCACGAACTCCACCTTAGTGTTGAGGACTGCAACATCCTCTGCCTGATCGTTTTCTTGAGGCAGGTCTGAACTTCAATCTCTTGTCCTGGCATAAACCTAAATGGTTGGTGGTATACCTACCTCTCTGAAAAATGATGGAGTTCGTCAGTTGGGAACATTAGTCAAACCATATATGGAAAAGAAAAGCCATGTACCAAACCATAAGGTAGAGGATGACTGGTACCATTCGGTTCGCTCGTTCAAGTTCTTCACCTGCAACTTCATTTCCTTCAATGGACAATGGCGGACAATGGTGCTGTAGGTCACAGCTGAATCATCCGCTGAGGAAACTGGCTCAACAACTGGCTTCAAGTCACCAGGCTTCAAGTTGTGAGATGTCGATAAATTTGCGTCCTTGGAGACTGAGACCGCTCTTCAATGACTTTCTGTATCCTCTCTGCATCATCCACCAGCTTTCGGAAGTTGTTGACAACCTTGAGGTCTATCACCGATGGGCTTTGCACCACAAATCCAAAAGGGGCGCAAGAACGGCTACTGTATTTTATGGGACACTTGAAGAGACCATAAATGTTGGCAGAATTATTTCCAATATGTGGACGACCCGCAGTTCCATGTCATTTGTTTGCATTGACCACCCATTTTGATTCGCATGTTGGATGGTTAGAATCCCATCATGGGTGAAGGAATTTGGTTGTTCGCTCATGGCCAAAGATTTTGTTTGATACAAATTAAAAATCATGGATGTTGTTTGTTCCAATCCCTATTGTTTTATCTTTTGCTAAATTTGTTTGGGAAAAATGTCATGTGCCGATGGCAAGACATCAACAAACATGTTGGATTCTTGAAATCTGCCATGGTTCGGATCACTTTGAACACGCCACTTCCTTTTGATGGCGAAAGTTTGGCAGCCGTATTGGAACACAAAGGCACAACATGAAAGTGCATGGCTCTATGCAGCCCAGAAAACAGGACATGATACAACATATTATGGCGACAGCAAAGTTAGCACACCCTCATGTCTTGTTTCAAGCAACATAAACACTAACTACGTATAATTCTTGTCGTCAGTTTCATGACTGTTGTAGTTCGTGTTTAACACAAAAAATCAAGTATGTACATTATCGAAATAACATTGAGTAGCGTGATATCAACTTATGTATATATCATCAATAGTTATGATCATGATTAGCACGTCAATTACTTGAACATATCATGCATGTTAGTGTTACAATTCACTCATTGATAACATTATCATGTCACTATCATGTTGGCATCATCATTTACCATCAATGTAGTGATAATGATCACACTAGCATTGACAATCATTGGGTAATCGTGAGTTCTCATTGAACTAATATCATTAATCATAATAGTCTTATAATTACTATCATACGGCGTTACGACCAATGATATTATAGTGTGTATATACATACTAACATATGTATATATATATATACTAATATATATATATATATATATGTTATATATATATGTATATTAGTTATTATACACTGCTAACATATTCTAACATTACATTACTAACATTCATTCTAACATTACTATACATATGTTACTTTCATGCACTAACATCATATAACGAAATATGATGAATTCCCACCACGTCCCCTTGGCAGATTTCTTCCATCGCTCCGTCACCAAGGCTCCGATGAGTCCAATGAGATGCGACGCAAAGCTCTGGTGCTCGATGACCTGGAGACCCATCACCTGGCTCTGTGGAGCGAGGTTTGGTCATGGCGAAATGGCAATGAAATGGTGCTGTAACCAACAGTTAGATGAGGATAACCAAAGAAATAAGAGTTAAGTAATAATGATTACAACAGTTTTCAGTTTGACTCAAACTATATGTTGAAAGAAACGATTGGTGATAGTTCAATTGATGTATGGCTAATATTTAACCAACCAAAAAGGTGCTTTATAACGATTTAAGAGTTGTAGCTGATCCATGATAGCAAAGTTGGTGAACAGTTCACTAGGCCAACTAGAGTTTTTGGTGGATATATCCGTTGATGAGGTTATGAAAGAACTGAAAACTCAAGAAAAAACCATCCCCGATATCACCAGAAGTGGGTGGTATCAACTCTTCAAAGTCTTGGATTTATAGTGGAAATCGATTTTATAATCAATCAGGACCTTGATGTTGGGAAATCCTGCTGGGTGCCCCCTGTGACCTTGGACCATTGCGTCACTGTCTGCAAAGCAAGCCTTGGGGCAGCTGGGGGACTAGGAAGGTGATTTGGTTCATCTTCACTGACACGGGTGTACGGAGCAACTCGAATAGTATGAGTGGGAGGGCTACTATTCATGGATTTGCCTACGGGAGCCATACGGAACATAGACAAAACTGCGTCTAAATTCTTAGACAGTGCAAAAAACTGTATCAAAATGATCTGCCCGGAGAAGTGCTTGGCTACATTTTGTGGGACCATTAGTTCGTGACCCCAGTGTCAACCCTTGATTAATGGGTGCCAGCTTGTCAAGTGACTTAATAAAGCCCCAATTTCTTAGCAGACAGGGTCGTGAAATAATTACAACTCATTCTAGTAATAAGAAATGCTTGGATCGATATCTTACACTTCAATGTCTTCTTCGCGGGGGAAGAAAAACATGATCTGAACATGTGGCTTAAACAGATTTAACTTTAAATGAAAGATGCCGTTTCGAACATGTAGATCTACAAATATGCCTTTTTTATCCCTTTTTGACTTCATTGGTGGGAATCTGTCGCTTTTCACCAAAAAAACACGGATTTCTTGTAATTCGCTAGTGACAAACTACCCTTGCCACTTTGTCCAACTGATTTGTCCCAATGTAACTGGCTACAGCAATGCTGTCACATATTGGAAGCCGCGTATGCAAGTAAAAACACGATAGAGCGGCAGTAAGGCTGCTGGCGCAATCGAATCAGTGGCAAAACGTGACCTTTTTTTCACATGATTCGACCCTGCAAGTAGAACAGTGGCCCTCAAAAGTCAACATATATGTACCCAATTCTAAAGCACAAGGGGCAGCAATTTTGACAGATACCAATGGTCGTAATATATAGAGTTAAATAATTTGATATGGATGTCCTACCAAAACAAGAATTTCCCTCGCCACCATCATCATCATCATCATCATCGGCATCATCGGCATACTATCTACAGTAAATCACGTGAGATTTAACGATGTCTGGTTAAGTTATGATGTTTCACTGACCTGCAAAAGCTGATGGATTCGGGAATCCAAATGATGATTCATGGTGAGGTCTTGGTGAGGTCGTTGTAAATCACCCAAACAAGTGAGTTGTGTTCAAGACAAATTGTCATTTCACAATACTGATTGGTTCATACGTATTCCTATTGTGGGCTATCATATTCTCATATCAGGTTGTACATGGTAGAATCACTTACCATAACCAATAAACTACGCATCATGTATCAGTTTTTATCCCCAAAAATTTGGTGGTTTAATCCAATGTTTTTTGAAACAACAGCGTATGAAATCCCTATAGTTGATGGTTCAATCCCAATATAATTCCAGTCCGTTTCTATCCCATTGAGATCCATTAAAATCCTACAAAGATCAAATGAATTGGATCCATTAATTGTCCCAGTAAGATCCCATTAAAATCATTTTACAGATCCATTAAAATCATTAAGATCCCATTAAGATCCATTAAAATCCATGAAGATCCATTAAAATCCATTAAGATCCATTAAAATCCATTAATTGTCCCATTAAGATCCATTAATTGTCCCATTAAGATCCATTAAAATCCATTTTGAAGTGTTTCATTGGCTTCCACTCTCCTCACAAACGGAATCCGTCAGCGCAACGAGAACTCGGAATCCGTCAACGTGCCAGTGGGCGCCTGGCAGTTGCTCAAGCCCAACGGGGAGTTGTTTGGGGTTTATGAAACAACTATGGGATTTTCACTAGGATTTAAATAACACTATAATAAGTATAACTATAATTATATTGGAAAGTATAGGATATAACTTTCAACTTTCTATAACACATATGTTTATATATATATATAGGAAAATAATTTCTATTGGATCTGATATAACAATGCAATTATAACCGCAATGTTGTTTCCATATGGATGGTTTTGGGGTTCAGAAATGCGAGATCAACTTATTGGATATAACAACTATATCGTAACGCCCAGACAATGTTAAGTTTGTTTAGCTAATACAAAAACAAAATAAATAAACAAATAAATAAATAAGTAATTATACATCATGGTTCCATTTTTTGGTGGTTGCTATAATTAATGGGAAATCATATGGAGGTAATCGGTTCATGTTTTGTAATGAGTTGATTTTGTCAATTGTAAATTGTCAATTGTGAACCTCGTGGAGATTAAGTAGATCCGTTTGATGGTTCAATATTGGAATGGAACTCTTTTCTATGGTTGAATCATTAAATATTGCACTATGATATTTTCTATGGTTGTATCATGAAATATCATACCCAATCAATATCCAATTAATATTCATCTGGGTGGTGGTATACCTACCCCTCTGAAAAATATGAAAGTCAGTTGGGGTGATGACATTCCCAATATATGGAAAGATAAAAATCATGTTCCAAACCACCAACTAGTATATATGTTGTTCTATATATCATTGGATTGGTTTATACAAGGGAAAATCTACAGGAAACCATGGTTTTCACCATTAAATATGGGGTTTCAAACCACCAACTAGTCATCCATTGAAAAGCCCTCACGAAACCATTAAAAAAATGCCAGGTCAGTCCTGGTCATAGCCAGCCGCCGGGTATCTGGCCGCCACATCCAGGAGACCACCCGCGCTGCCCAGCAGTGCCAGGGTCTTGTCCTCAGGAATTTTCAACATGTAGCGGTAATATAGTATAGTAAATAGTATATTTAATAGTAATGATAGTAATGATGATAAGATAGTGGTCTACCCTAAATTATACTATTTAATACATAGTTTTTAGTATATTAAATAGTAATGATAGTAATGATGATAGCAAATACTACCACATAGCTTTGTTTGATAGTAATGTAGTAATGTCTACAAATAGTAATGGTTTAGATCATGTTATTTTTTTAAAAAAAAATATGGTTGATATGGTCTTATAATTGTTTATGTTAATGGTTTGACTGTAATGTGTCTTTGTGGTCGTATCTATGATTTGTATGGTTTGGTGGTCACCATTCAAAAAAAACATAATGATTCAAAGTAATCCCCAAAAAACATAGAAAAATAAAATCCTAGTTCAATGGTGATATAACTACATAATTACATAGATAGATAGATAGATAGATAGAAAGATAGATAGATAGATAGATAGATTAGGTAGGTAGATAGATAGATAGGTTAGGTAGGTAGATAGATAGATAGATTAGGTAGGTAGATAGATAGATAGATAGGTAGGTAGATAGATAGATAAATAGATAGGTAGGTAGATAGATAGATAGGTAGGTAGATAGATAGATAGGTAGGTAGATAGATAGATAGGTAGACAGATAGATAGGTAGGTAGATAGAAAGATAGATAGGTAGATAGATAGATATATAGGTAGGTAGGTAGGTAGATAGATAGATAGATAGATAAATAAATAGATTAGGTAGGTAGGTAGGTAGGCAGGCAGGCAGGCAGGCAGGCAGGCAGGCAGGCAGGCAGATAGATAGATAGATAGAGATAGATAGATAGATAGATAGATAAATAAATAAATAGATTAGGTAGGTAGGTAGGTAGGCAGGCAGGCAGGCAGGCAGGCAGGTAGATAGATAGATAGATACATAGATGTGTGATATTCCAACCGACAAAATGGTGGGGGTACCCTCTGATAATCAAACGTGGCTAGCTGGAAAATCCCCTACAAATGATGGATTCTCCAGCCATGTTTGATTACCTGATGGTTTGAATGGTTTGATGATAGTTTAAGGTTGTTTAATAGGAACAGGGAGATAACCTATTTACTAACTGTTGGTCGGGCTGGCGTTTTTCATGAGACATGGGGGTGTACAAAAATATCCGCGGTTAAATCATATGTGGAATATTGTTTTACAAACCAGTTTGAGAAGGACGTTTGCCAAATTGTATCTGATTGGGGATTGCTATGCATGTTAAGTGGGATTTACCGCTAACAAAAGGGATCACAAGGGAAGATCATAGGATATTTAACCCACTTGGTATGATATTGCACAAAATTGGTATTATATGATCATAGGATATATAACCCCATAGGACACTAATTGGTCTCACCAAAATTGCACAGTTCGTGGCAGCCGAGGCGCATCAGTTCTGAGGTATTTGTGCACCACCTTAGACCTGAGCTTCCGGGGAGGATTCCCAAGAACCCGACTATGGAACCGTCCATAAACTGGTCAAAGATCCCCAAAAATCTCGCGATGTTACAGGATACTTCCAACAAATTGGGATTATTTAATCAGTTTGAACATTAACATTGTTCAACAATGTGGGGGGTTTAAGTAATACCTTAAGAATTAACTCCCCCACCGGGGGTCCGCAACTTTTTTTGGATCCAATACTTGAAGGCATAGGCACACTTGGGTCATAAACTTTGGCTCACTTTGGGCACAAACAGGATCGTTTTGGGTACACACTAGATCGCTTTGGAAATGAACCGGAGCAACTAGACTTCATTGTAGCAACCATCACAGGGGAAGCGAAGGTCCAATCTACCAGCAGCAACGCCCTTGAATACACCTCCCCGGGCAAAAATAAGGGCAGGCACCGAGGTCACACCGACATGGTTGAAAAAAAACAGTTGCAACACCATCAAGCTTGCGTATGGCCCTGATCACTGTTTTACGATCTTCATGCAGCCACCAGCCAGTTGGCCTAACCGTGCCATGTCACTACTAGTAACTCCCAAATCACAGGAGCTAGCGATCTTTGGTTGAGATATCAAGCAAATACAACGGTGTAAGCCCGAAAAAGTTAAGCAAACTCAGGGAGTGGCGAACCAACACCCAGCATATATTCAGTTCTGACCTGGCGTGAGCATGCATAACAAAAGAAATGAATAAATCATCTCACATTTGAATATATAGCTATTTGATCCTCCTGAAGTAGATAGAACATGACATTTATATATTCTATCTATTCCATCCACTCCAGGATGACTTGTTTCTTTGAGCAACACGTGGTCCCCGCCATTCCGCAAGGTACAGCTGCTCGGGGATGATCAACAGAGTGCCCCAAGCGATCTTTGGCTGTCGCTCCGCCAAGGTTAAGAGGTTGTGGACCACGCTCTTCCTTGGTCCCCCCGAAAGTTAGCCTCTGGTAATTTAACATAGCTATTGAACATGACCATTTATAGTACCTATTGAAAATGGTGATTTTCCATAGTTATGTTATGTGATTGTTTACCAGAGGGTAGCTATATTTTACCCAGTAAACATGGGGATTAAAATGGGATTTTCCATGGGATGTAGATCGCTAAGCTGGGTCAGTTCACTAGGTTAACTATGAGTTTCTGGTAGATATCACTGGCTGGGAAACCTGGCTTACCAGCCACTGGGATGATCAGTGTACCCTGTGGCAATCTAATATGGCAATAGACACTCCCCATTTTTTTTGCAATTATGAAAACATAATTAGAATCTTCAAATAAACATATGGCAATAATCTAATATTATATTATTGTTTAAATAATCTTCCAATAATTATGAATAATCCTCATCAAGTCTACACCTGAAATTCTCCGCATGTTTTGTTCGTCACAGGGCGGCTGGCAATGGACATCGTTCTCCGTAGTCACAGAGTTCCACATTGAATTGAGAAAGTTAGCTGAACTTTCTCCTATGTTTGTTGGGGAAAAACTAACACCCCTGCAATAAATAAAGAAGTACATAAATAAATAAAAAAAATAAAACTAATAAATGTATATATATATATATAAATAAAAAAAATAATTAAAACCAAATAAATATATATACAAATATATATATATACAAATATATATACAAATAGGTAAATAAATAAATAACTAAATAAATAAGTACATAAATCAAACATAAAATAAATAAATGAAAAACTAAATAGATGAATGAATAAATGAATAAATGAATAACTAAATAGATGCATGAATAAATGAATAAATAAAATAAATGAACAAATTAATCAATAAACCCATGTATGTTTGCACACATGTCTGTTCCCGTCTATCCCATCTTTGGATAACTGCTACACCAAGGCTCCAAGTGGTATTGCACAAGGCCACTGCAATGGATGCTAAGGCAATCACCTCAATAGAGCTCTCAGCCAGCCGCGCTCAGTGCGTCACATGCGTCGCATGATGGCTGGATACACAAGTCATATGGGTCTGTCAAAATCTCTGGCGACCAAAAAAAAATAATGAGCGCTCATCCTTTTCCCTCACTAAAACCAATTATTGGGAGGACCTTCGTGTTTGGGATGTTCACCAATGTGCTGATGTGCTGAGGGTTTGACCCATTTTTGTTATCTTGGTGCCTTCCGCTCATCAAAGGAAATTAACCCTTGAGGCGGCTTCACTTGGAAAGCCTCTAATAGGGATGCCACGACTGAAGCCTGACCTGAGCTCATCCCAGCCAAGACTCACCTGAAATCTTTTTTCTTGTGGGGAATTATAGTTATCCATTGTTAAGGGGATATAACCAGTATATATTATATTATATTATATACCCATGGGTTAAGTAATATATTATTTCCCTTTCTTATTTTTAAATTGTGTAACTGATCTTGTATGTGTCTATCTTGCTATACCCTGTATCATTTATGATGTACCACATGAAAAAAAAAAAACGTCCGGTTCGATCCCACCCCATCCCATTATGCTAGGAGTTCCTTGAAGCCTGTGAAAACCCAAGTCCAAACCACTTGCGCTTGGAAGGGCCATAAGAAAGAAAAAACACAATTCCATACAATTCCTGGTTAGTAACTATATATATATATAAGTTAGAACCGTTTATAAACCACGAACGACGAACTACCCTACTTAAAATCAAATTCTACTTACTAACAATCCATGAACATCTGATGCAATGTTGGATCGTCCCCGCCTGCCCCGCGTCCCAGTCACCAGCTGTTGTTTGGCCACGTTTTGCACGGACATGGACTCGGACCATTGTAGCAACTGGGCGACCCAGTCCTGCAACTCGAGATGTAAGAGGAATACCAATGATGATTTGATGGTGGTTCTTCCAAAGGGAACAACAATAGAAATCTATAATATATAATTAACAGTCCTGATTTTCGAACTCATTCGTTAGATTTGATGGTGATGACGGTATGATATATTTTTCGAACATCAGTAGTGATCGCTAATCCGAACAAATCCCCCAAAGGAATAGATCCAATACTAAATCGAGGTTTTCATTGGGCGGCATTTCATATGAATGCGGAAAGGGATAACATGCCAGATCTGAGCCAGTTCTAATATTAATCATTCCTATTGTTCAAGATCTGCATTGAGGTTTAAAGGGAAGGTTTAAAGAGAGTTCACCATCAAATACATATATAATCATATGAATATATATATATATATATATGCAATAATTATATGTGAACATCTATATACGGGATTTGCACATCAAACGAATAATGGATGTGGGTGTCCCAAAATTCACTGGTTACCCCTATGGTTTTTTTTGTCATGGCAGGGCGGGGGTTGGAAGTGCAAACTGGGGCCCACGCGGCTCATCAGACAAAATCACTTGGCTCCCAGATTTGTTAGCTTACCATGTCCCATAGGATCCATGGTGCTGGTATATGAAAATGCTAACATGACTGGGGTATATTGATGGGATCCATGTTACCATATATAGCATACATGGATCCTATGGGTATGGTAGGAACAAAACATGCCATCTAGTATCTATGTAGTATTGGAAAGCAATGGAAAGCAGCGGAAAGCATCAATTTGATAAATGACTTGGAAGTGCCTCCAAATGTATGTAAAATCCCAAGATCCAATAGCATTGTCTAAAGTCTAAAACTTCACTTTCCAAAGCAAAATTGCAATGAAATTAAATGGATGCCGCCGATTTTGCGACAACAACACCATATTCATTCGTTGGTGAAAAACACACTTTTTGGATTGTTAGCTACCCATTTCAGCTAGTCACATAATCAAGAAACATGTTCGCTACAACCCCTAGGTTTGCCCGCGGCCAATCCCACATATCTTTTGACTTGCTCAAATCCCTGCACAGGGTTTAAGTTTTGTACTTTTCAAAACAACAAACACAGCAAACCCTAAAACCTAAAACCCTAAACCCTAAAATAAAACCCTAAATCATGAAAACTGAAAGTCAAAATCACTGCGTATAGCCAGTGTTTTCATTGATCCTCTGGTGATAAGTATATCATATTGTTTGGATGTGTTGTTTGAGTGTGGGCGAACCAGGGGGTTGCGGGGAGCATGTTTATATAAACTACCATTTTGAGGAATTGAACCATATTAGCTTCAGATTCCCTCGCAAGATATACTAAACTCCAACTAGACGTTAAAACTTTAGTAATTACCCCCAGAACAGCGAAACAGTAAATTCCATATTTTTTGGGGGCATGAAGTATCAGGAAGTTGGAAAAAATGGGCTGTTGCTATTGCTGCTTCCAGTAGGCCTCGCCCCGAGAACCCCCAGGATGTGCCTTGAGGTCTCCCGCTCCGGGCTCTTGATATCCTTGCGCGGCGCGCTGAAGCCGTCCTGGGATCCGAGATCACCACATGGAAGTCTCGAGCTACGGAGTTTAAGCAGCAAACATGGTGGTATCATGGAATATGATATATGGATATATATATATATACATACTGTAATATTATATATAATTTTGTGTGTGGGAGATACATCCAACTTGATATGTGGAATCCTAAACAGCCAGAAATGGAAATGTTAGCCAGAAGAACGTGGTTATTTTTTGCTGACCAAAGGGAATGAGAAAGCCACAATTAGACTTGCACCAGCATCACCAATGATCATCGCTCAAGCCAGGTGGGATGAAGTTAGTGGGCCATAGGAAAAATGGGCCCTGGTAAGTAGCTGATAAGTAACGATGTTTATAAACCACGAATCATCCCACTTAATACCCCACTTGCCAAGTGATAAATAGTTACTGTAGCAAACAAATAGTGCCCATCTAACTAACCCCTTCCTCCTAATACTAAACGTCCCCCTAATACTAAAAACAGCCATCCATCTCCAATTTCCGAAAATTTCAGTTTGGCCAATTTGACTTTTAATTGATCCCCTTTAAAAAACAATTTAAAAATCAACCTACCATTTGTGGGTTCTCCCCCCTAATACTAAAAACTAGTTCACCCCGGGGTGTTTAGTATTAGGGGGGCCTAGTCCCAATCCCTCACTCCAAGCTGCCTGGCTACTCTAGCAATTAGGGGTAAGCTTCGAACTGCCATTTTTGGCAATATTTTAATTGCGTTATATAAGGAAATTTAATTGATTTTGAGATCGGAAAAAATAGTTTTTAGTATTAAGGGTTTTAATTTAGTATTAGGGGTAAGCTTCGAACTGCCATTTTTGGCAATATTTTAATTGCGTTATATAAGGAAATTTAATTGATTTTGAGATCGGAAAAAATAGTTTTTAGTATTAAGGGTTTTAATTTAGTATTAGGGGTAAGCTTCGAACTGCCATTTTTGGCAATATTTTAATTGCGTTATATTTTAATTGATTTTGAGATCGTATTAGGGGTTTCGAAAGGCAATATTTTAATATATAAGGAAAATTGATTTTGAGATCGGAAAAAATGGTTTTTATTATTAAGGGTTTTAATTTAGTATTAGGGGTAAGCTTCGAACTGCCATTTTTGGCAATATTTTGGTTCCCTAATAATAAATACCCCCCTAATACTAAAAACTACTTGCCGTGTTTTGTATTAGGGGGGGGGTTTAGTATTAGGAGGAAGGGATTATGAGGATTTCATCATGCTTCATTTGGATTTATAGATGAGTTTTCCCATCTAAAACACGTCACGTCCACTTCTTAGTTAATCCATCGAAGTACCCGGTATGGTCGTCAGTTCTGCCTCTTTCGTGGCCAAGACTCTTCGCAAGGTCTGAGCACCGAAGAACTGCCTAAAAGCGGCCATGGATTGTGGCAATCTTCGTGACCCATCAAAAAAGGGGTTGGTGAGATGCCATAGTTAATAAGGGAAATCATCCCCAAATGGCCTTAATTTAGGTTTTCGCAGGGGGGCGGCTGGGAGTCCGAAACAAGTGGAGTGGCCTTAACCCAGGTTAGTACAGGGTTTGCTAAATGTCCAAATTGAACTTCACCCAACTATTCAGGATTCTGCAACAAATACGCGCAAGTTGTGTTCAAAATCCCCAGAGCAAGACATTTTGCAACCCCCGGACTGCGTGGCTGGATGTTTTAACTACCGAAATACTGCCCTCTGTTAGGAGAAACCACCAACCAGCTACCAGAATATGTCCCGCTTGTCTCGTCAAGTGAGATTTGTCTAGAAATACTGGTTTTGCGTACTGACCAGAATGGATTCCTATACCCAGGGGAAATAAGGTATTTTGTTCTATGGGAAGGGGATTTATCATGATTTATCATGATTTATCCAATTTATACCAAATTATAAACATTAGTGAACCAATTTCTGCATCCGAAAACATTGAGATTTGCATGCCAAACATGGCACTTAAATTGGTCGGGTACCATCAAGCCATGGCCATTCTCAGAAGGGACCGGAGGATCTTCACTTCTTCATACGTGCCATGGTCATCATTTGTCAACGATATCTTTGCTGGGTAGTTCCAAATTTATATTCCGCAGGTTGATCGCTTCACCAAGTGAACTTGCTCCGCCAGTCCTATTGGATTCCTACTTATAAGTCCCAGATTTCAACATTAATGGCAAGTGCGCTTTGTTTACTCCCCCACTAGCTACTTCGATGTGCACCCTCCTTACCAAGTCCTTATACAATATACCATACATCATATATATGGCTAAGTTTATCCCGTGCACAACTGGGTTATACGCTTGCTATTACCCACTTACAATTCCTGGGGGCCAAATAAACTTGATCCCCAGCTCCTACGCGAGGTGAACCACAATTCTTGGTAGGCAAACCCATATGTTGACAGGGAAAATCAATTACAATTTGGCTAGATTTTGCTAAACCCTTTCGTTACTTAAATCCTATAAAATAAACATGGAAAATCATGGAAACAAAAACAACATTTGTTTGCTAGGTCAGCCCCATGAAATCCGTAGTTTTGAATCGCCAGTGTTTCTCCCAGTTTTTCTCGGATCAATTCGTGTTTTTCCCATGTTTTCCCCCAGTTTTTCCGACGTTTCGCAGCTTCGCTACATCGTGGGCTCCGCATCCGTCAGAAAGGTCTTGGAGGCGTCCCAGGCCGCCTCGGTCTCCGCGAACTGCCGCAGCGTCTGGTCCGCCTCCTGCCGAGCCGCCTGGCGAAGTTGGGGAAGTTCGGTTGGTCTTTGGGAAATTTATGGTATTTACCAATAACAAAACAACACCAGTAAAACAACCATTTGTTAAATTTACTACTCATAATTTGGCATTTACTGTAAATTTAAGAAATTCACCAGGAAAAAGTAGGCAAATTGGTTGGTGTTGGCTTGTGTTTTCGGCATTTACGTTGGAGTTTCTTGGATGTGGTTCCATCAATTTTGCGCACGGTAAACTAAGAAATATATCTACGACAGAGTGGTTAACCTATATCAAGCCAGAGAAAGCTGAAAATACATGTTCATGGCTAAAGGAGGACCAGCAAGCAAATTGAACATGTTGGAATTGAACCACCAAATTTGAAAAGTGAACGGTAGAAAGCTGAGAAAAAATGAACCATTGGCTACAGTCCATCAAAATATGGATAGACAGAATGATGTCTTAGAAACTGTTGGTGTTTTCGCCAACCAAAAAAAACATCACCAGATTAACCAGCAATAAATTGGACTACAACAACTGATGGGAGACGATGAGCTGTACCCTCTGGTAATCAAACGTGGCAATCAAAAACCACCAGTTATAGATGATGTTCCCCATGAACCTTTATTTATGGGGGATGTTCAAAATTGTTAGCAAACATATCGTGTTTTGTCCCATTTATAGTTAAATATTTATGCAAAATTTGCATTGCCACGGTTGATTACCAAAGGATATGGTTTTCCACCTTTTCAAGAAACGCCTTTTAAACAAAGAAAACATGCCGATCTGATGCGCCATGAAATGAAGTGCCGCACCCAAATGTCAAACAAACAAATCCAAAGAGGATACATCACTGTGTTTACATGTGTTTACAATGTTTTTTTGACTCAAAGAATCCACAAAAGGTGGCCCCCCCCAGTTGTTGGTTTATAAACTTAAAGAACAATAGATATGTCCAGCACGCACCCCACTTGTCTGCTTAACCTGGCTCTAAACCAACATAGCCAAGGGTTGGGGGACCGAATGGTAGCGAAGCTGGCTTAAAACTAAGTCCAAGTTAACTAACCATCATGTACAGTAATCTATGATGATCTATGTGGAATTACCTGGAGATGATGTGGATGATAAACCGATAAACCAACAAACATAACTGGGGGTGTCCCACCTTGCAATTCTAGGGGACCACCTTCCGAAACTCCCATGTTTCACCGTGACGCCGCAGCCTGCGAGACCGCTGTGTGCAGTTCCACGATCTTCGCCCGCACTGATTGCCACACCGCCGGTAAGCGCCCGACATAGCCGCCATGGGACATGGGATCTAATCTTAAGTTTCCTCAGTGCTTTTAAGGGTCCCAAAAAGGGAGGAAAATCAGGAACCTGATTATTTGAGGCTTTCCATAAATGGGGGTACCCCCAAATGGATGGTTTACAATGGAAAATCCATCTATAAATGGATGATTTAGGGGTACCCCCACTTCAGGAAACCTCCATGTTCATGCTAATTCCCTGCTTTATCTCTTTCCGGATGCCAATATGTACACCGGAAGTCATTTTCTCCTAAAGCCTGGCAAGGTTTGGGAATTCCACGGTGCTCTGGTGACCTGAGATAGGTGATTATCATCGTTTCCGCATAATAAAAAAAAAACGCACGAATTCCTTTAATGTTTTTTGGCCACACTCCATCAGTTTCCTGTAATCTGCATATATAACATACATATATACCTATATATATAATGTATAATTTAATTAGACATGTAAATAAAAGATATACATGTACAAAGAGCGAATTGGGTCTCAAGAACAAATGCATACAGACTTTCATGGAGGATTGCACATTAGCTACCACTTCACATCTTTGGTAGTTGGATCCTAATTTGTTCTCCTTTCGCTGGTGTAAGATTCGAATGTGGACCGCATTAACGATGTTCTTTTGGCCACTAATATATATATATATATATCCAACAACACTATGATGGATCACATCTGCATGGCAGCGCAATTTTCCGCTCCCACCGTGTGTTGTTTGTATGTTGTTTGTTTAACTTCACTCAGCATAGTTCAGCCCTGAATGACAGAATAGTTTTAGGGATGATGATCTACCCAAAATGAAGGCTGTTGGGTTTGATTCATGCGAGCCCAAACGACGCCAATGCCACAAACACCACAGGTGGATTTAGTTCGCACCCAAACATGCCACTGGTGTACCGATACCGGTATTTCCAACATCATGGCCAATTTACATCATACACTAGTCTGGAATATGGATGAAAGGGACCCATTGATAGATGGTTTCCATGGGCCCAGCGCCTCGCAAGCGAGCTTTTCATAGTAGGTGACCCATGCGATGGAGTCACTATTGACGGCACCTGCGGCAGAAAGGGGCCGAAGCCCATGTCGTTTTACGTCAAATGAAGAGTTGACAAAGGATTTTAGATGGGAAAGTGATGATTTGATGGGATTTAATGGAGTGGGGGTTCTACGCTGTTCTGGGACAATAGTGAAACATATGCCATAGCCCATCTACCCGTTTTTACCTGTGGGTGGGTAGAATCAACAACAAACGGTGACTCTGACACTAACAATAGTATTTTATGTTGGCTTTACTCGTAGGGGATCACTTGTCAATTCTGGATCACCCAATCAGCTAGGGATATGGACTGTGCCGGTTCAAAGTGGTGTGCCCCAGTTCGTTACTCAAGATGATTATATACTAAGTTAACTGATGGCTTTATGGTGATGAACAATGACATCCGGTAATCAAACGTGGCAGTGGAAAATCCACCGTTTAGTTTGATGATTTTCCAATCAACATTCCAATTTACCCCCCTGGCAAATTAACATATAGCTATAGAAAATCACCACCTTTAATAGGTAAATATAGGTGAATGCAATATATATATATATATAAATGGGCCATTTTCAAAAGCAAACTGTAACAAATGACCAGAGGGTACATGCCTATTAAACCCATATGATAATTGATTTTCCCAGCCATAAACCTCCATTTGCCAGGGATGGTATATCCCATTAATCATCATTAACCACCAATAAATCACAATTACTGTTTATGATTAACCAATAGTTGGTTAATCAATATTAGTAAATCAATATTATGATCATACCTAATTAACCATTACTAACCAGCCAATAACCATCGTTGGCTTCAGGGGGGCACCACCGGATGCTACCGATGAATGGGGATCCTCTCAGTTCGGATATGTTCGGATGTGCAACCAGCTACTGGTTCCAAACAAAATGGTGAATTTCCTGGTGAAAATGGAGGTTTTCATGGGAAAACCATAGGAAAACCATAGGAAAATGGAGGTTATACCCTCTGGAAAACGTTTGAAAAAAAACTATGGAAAGATCCACCATGCTACTAATGGGTAAATCAACTATAAATATCCATTTCCAATAGCTACGTTAAATTACCAGAGGGTACCGAACATGGGTATCTATCGAATCTATGTCAGCTCTATTCTCATTTCCTTTCTGGTTCGCACTCATGCAGCAGCAAAGTAAATCAGATTGCTGGCTGCAACCACCATGACTATGGGTGTATGAATACATAAATATGTTACCTAAATATGACATCCAGTGGCCCAGTCCAGCTTGTTGGATCTATGGGTTGTGTTGTTCACCTATTATTTCAATTGTGATGTTCCATAATGTTCCAAAGCTATGTCGTTAGGTCTTACCACCCATTCAGCTCTTCTGGAGAGGACCTTTGCCGCCCTTCCCTGGCAGAGATGGAGCAAGTGGATGGAGCAGGCGTTTCGACACGTGTTTTTTTAGTGAAGATGAATGGATTCGACCATCAACAAAATTATAGAAAATATCGCACTTATAGATTTATTATGGTTATTGATTATTCAACAAAATTAAAATTGTTTTCAAGGGGATTCAAGGCCCCACCCCTCATGTCGGTGACTACCCCGACAATTGATGGGTCAAGATTCGCCACTGAGGGTTCACCTGCTGGCTCAACTCCAACGCTACCTTTTTGAACTGATTCTGCCCATGGTCAAGTCTGGTAGAAATGATGTTTCAAGGATTCTGAGTGAATGATTCCATCTTTGTATATTGTGGACAGGATACAATGGATCCAAGGTTAATGTATAAACTGACTTGTCCCTTGTTTGGAACTGGTTTATGCATTCAACCCCTTGAAGAATATTAGCAAGTGGATTCATGGTTTTGGGGATGTCTTCATCGTGATCATAATGTTTGGAATATTTTGGAATAATTAATGTTGCATTTGGGGGAAGAACTCTGTATTTGTCGGTTAAATCAGCATCAAACTGATTGTTGAAGCGACCTGCTTGCTCCAAAAATACCCCAGGTACTTTTGGAGGGAAATTCGGAAAGCGGGTGACTTTAGCGATCTAAAACTAAAAAAAAATATCTCACCCTTTTAAGGCGATAATTTGCCGAAAAAATGGGCTTGGGGCATCCCCGATAATCCTGCTCTGTGGCTTGCGATGCATGTGAAACAAGCAGAGATGGGCACGAAATGAATGCGGAAATGAGCATCCGTGATCGCGCCCGTTCTTTCTGTAAAGCCAAGGTGTCACAGTTGTGGATCATCGCAAGTACCAAAGGGGAGGGAAAATAAACTCAGACCATACCCTGAGTTACTGACAAGCAAGTTAACTTGAGGGATATTCTGTAGAGCTACTTCAGCATATCATTGTTCACATTGCTAGGAAAAGTGATGATCAAGCAACGGATTTAGGTATATTTTTGGCTGAATGGTAACCGAAAAAAGGCCATTAGGGATGATTCCCTTTACTCACGACATCAAGTGAGATCATTAAAATCATCCAAACAAGGCAGGCGCAGAATTCGGGCCAGCTAGACGGTCTTCCGGCTTCAGAATTCGGATATCTCAGCCATGGATTCATGGTGCGGGATCCAAAAAAAAAGGCCTGGATGCATCCCAGGATCCCTGGTTCCACATATAACTGGAGTATATTGTTATTACATATGACCCACTTAAATTGTCTGGGATGCAACTCCAAGTAAGGACTACAATTACACTTAATCACAAAATGAGCAGAGCTAGAGGAATCATCTGTATATATATAATATATATATATGGGTTTGCGCTAGTTGATTTTCTTGATTTTAGTCAACAGAAGTGGGAAGCTTTGTCAAAATAATATTGATCCTGTGATCTCCACTGATGTCCCATTTTGTGTGAGAGGTCCAGCCAACTTGTTGCCTTGACAATACAGACCATCCATCTATCTGGAGAACGCACAAGAACCACTATCTATTGCGAAACAAAATGCGGCCACTATACAACATCCAATACAGTAAATTTCATATAGTATAGTTCTACATATTTATTCCGGATGCTTTATATTGAAGGACAATCACTTAGAACATCAGGTGTCCAAAATGTTCAATCAAACCTTCTCCTAGAACATTAACCAACCCGACGCTTAGACTTAGACATGGGCAAATGTCCTGAGTGCACACTGAAGACATCCGGAACTAATCCTTAGAACATGCCTTGATTTTTGCAAATCTGCATGCAAAAGCCACACTTAGAGCACTCTCTCCACTCACTGCTGCTGAAACCAACTGCCTTTTCTTCCGGAAAATATATCCCATACAGTCTTTGCTTTCATGGGAAGGGTCTCTGATCATTTGGAGGTTTCCTGATGGGGGTAGCCCAAAACCATAGGTTTCAATACTAAAATGGTCTAGGAGTCTAGTTTTGGGTGATTTGGATAATCATTCCTGGAGACCTCCCTATCTTAGTTTAGTGTACATTAGCTTGACGGACGTACACTTAGAACATCTATATGGTCCCAGCTAGGATGTTCTAAGTGTATAGTTTGGGTATGGTTTTCAGCTTATATTCTAAGTGCAAACTTAGAACATCCCCCCTTTGAAGGCTCATTATTTTGTCCAAAGTATGTTCTAAGTGCATGTCCGTCGATACACACACACATATATATATATATATTATATATATATAAAAAAAAACATAAACACACACACATATACATATGTATATATATATATATTATGTAATATGTATTTATACATTCCGAACAGTGTCGTGAGAAGTTTCGTTGTCGTTATCCTTCTGAGCTGCGGGCTCTTCACGTTGCCATATGCCTTGAACACAAACTGGAGCTCCTGCTTTGGCAAGGCAAAAGGCCACGACCATCAACAGGAATGCTTGTAGATCCACCGTTTAAACCAAAAATCACCACACACACAAAAAAGCAAACGCACACAAAAAAACAAACACACCACAACAACACAAAACATTTAGAGCGTCGATTGTCGACCACCATTCAACCAGACAAAGGTGATGTTTGATTATCTAACTTCATGGATGGTGCCATTTGAAACCACCTAACAGCCCGGAAACCCAACACGCTTCCTCTTCAGTAATGTCACTGGGCAAACCTGAAGCAGCACTGGCAGTTTTGCGGTTTAAAAACATCTGTAACACACCGTAACACACCTGTTCCTCTATCTCTGTCTCTCTCTCTCTATATATATATATCTCTCTCTCTTTAAAAATGACATGGTAATTATTCCATTAATCCCCCCTATTTATAGATCATCTTCCTATCATAAAATAGTTGCCCATCGCCATCCTGGTTATATAATTAACCTGAGATAATGACCAGGTGCTGCCGCTCGTACCCTATGTACAAACAACACTTACAATCACCATAAACCCGAGTGAAGCTAGTTATGCTAGTTATGTTAACGAACTTACCCAGCGAGTTCACTATTTCCTGTTACCAACTGCACGAACTGTCCCCCAACACTCAGACGGCGAGATGTGGCCAGTGGCACCCAGTTCTGCCAAGAAACTCCCGACAAAAATGACAAATTCGGGTGTCTGCGCCATGACTCACCTGGTTTGGCCAAAGGCCGGGCTTCTCCGGACGAAAAACAATTTTGTACGGGCCGTTGGGAGTATGAAATTAGCAGGATGTCTACACCCGAAATCCCTTCAGGATTTGCCAAGAAAACAAACAAACACACACACAAATGTATATATATATATACATATCTACAGAAATGTATATAATTGATTACACTTGCACATGCAAACAGCGCATAAGTAAGAGAATGTCTCTCCCATGTATGTATGCAGTATCGCAAAGGGATAAGAGCTACAATCATGCACGATTCAAGCCGGCCATGGCACCCCTGTGTAGCAAATCTGTTTCGTGACATTAGTGTCAAATCTCTCTGCAAGAAAAGCATTGCATGGTTTTTGTCCTGCACATGGGCTGAGGATATTAGCACAATGATGCACAATGGATGAACATGGTCAAAAGCAAACTATAGCATCTAGAAACCTTGATGCGGTTGGATGTAAAGCAAACTATTACAGACATCTGCCCAGCTAATCGCATGGTCCGCCCCAAATGGATCATTTTGGGCTTCCTTGGAGGCGATGGCTGACGATTCCAGAGCCGAAGCAAGCGCCTAGTAATGCCTAGTAAGCAAAGGCAAACGACATGGCGAACCCTGCCCGCTCGAATATCAATTGCTGTCAAAAACCTGTTGCAGGTGAAAGGTGACAGGTGGTGGATTCAAAGTCTAGATGAGTGTGAGCGGTGATTTTGAGATGGACATGATCGCGCCTGTCTTTTTCGAAATGATTATTTTTTTTCAAAATGGTTTGCCCATTTGCCAGCCTGAATGCTCTTGATTTCTCAGTTCAGAGCCAACTCGAGGCAGAGCCAATGGCCAAACCACCCAGCCAACAAGTTTTAAATGTGGTAAGTCATAGTGTATCCCATTTTATCCATCATGGATTGGATGGACAACCAGCAATGATGGAAGTTCTCTCGAGATGGTATGCTGTAAAAGTATGCAACATATGCAACCCCCACGTCCACTCTAGTAGTATTCAAGTAGGTTGTGCTATATCAATGCTATTCAATTCTTATAAACTATTACCCTCTGGTCATTTAACATAGCCATGGACACTCATCATTTTCAATATAGGTAAACATAATCAATGGATAAAAGGGCCATCCCAACCAAAGCAAACTGTTGAATGACCAAAGGCTGTGCATCAGTCCAGCACCCAGTGTGCACCCAACTGTTGGCCATTTTTTCCATACAAAAGTCATATCTGTTGCTGAGATGTGCTGAGATGTTATGAAAAAACACACACGCCATACCTTCTAAGTATGGGTACAGTAAGTATGGTTAAACTTGTGTACCCGTACAAGAAATAGAGCTCTGCAATAGCGGGATATATACATACATCCCTGGTGCAAACAAAATGCTCAAGCTTCCATCATTCTACAGAACCCTCTGGTAATTCAACATAGCTATGGAAAATGGACCATTTATAGATGATTTAGCTATTAAAAGGCTGATTTTCCATAGCTATGTTAGTATACCAGAGGGTAACCACCTCAAACTTCGGCCAAAGAAGCTAAGGAAAACACCTATCCCCTCCCGTTGAACGGTTGGTAAGTAGGCATCCTGTTGATCATCGGTTAAAACAAGCCCCAGCAAACGAGTCCAACCATCATAATTCAATATCATATCCCCCATGTTTGGTGGTTAAAACCCATATGTGCTGGTTAAATCCCCAATAGGTCGTGTATCCCACTACTAGACGATGTGATATCATCAATAACCAGCCATCCACCATGTATCAATCCCATCTCTTTTACAGCAGCCCCCCATGAAACCTGTTATAGTTTATCGTTAAATACCATGAACATCCAATTATATAAATCCCAAATATGAATTCCACTATAATTCCCAATTAAACACTGTTAAGTCTCATTATACACCCAACATCCCATTGAACCCATGTTCTTTCCTCAATCTTTTCGCCAACGCTGCCAGCGAAAGCTCGCTGGCTGTGAGTCGGACATGTCAGTTTTAGGTACACAGAATGAAATAGGATTCACAAAATGATGGGGTATAGAATTCGGAGCTAACTATGTGTCCCTCCCACCCCCCCAAAAAAAAACATGCATGTAATGCTGTAGAACATTATAGAACAGGAGAACATTATGTAACATGATATAACCACGGTAAAACCACCATAAAACTACCATTCAATAACCATTGAACATGAAGATGTCATGCGATATGCATCAATATGACATTTGGGTCAGTCCCAAAATGGGGGTCTACCGACGGTCTACCCCCCATGATAACATTGGGAAAATGATGAATAACCAGTGCATTGCGACTGGATTTGGTGGGACTTTATATAGAATTCCCACCAATCATATACAAATGATCCACATACATCGACATACCCTCCTGTTTTAAACTAAAAGACCTCTGATGAAATATCCATATCATTTCCCGAAGCATCCAAGTGCATTGCGCGAAATTGGCATGCACTGACTCACTGACAGACAACTGTTACCAAGTTACCCTCTGGTAAACTAACATAGCTATTGAAAACGACCATTTATAGTGGATTTACCCATTGAACATGGTGATTTTCCATAGCTATGTTAGTTTACCAGAGGGTATCTGGACTATTTACAATCCCAAACAGATCGTAAGCATGGACGATTCGTGATGAGGAATCCCCTGATTCGGTCGGCCAGTGAAGCCGCTAGTTAAACTCTCCGCTGGGTCCGGCGACTGAAAATTGGTGAATTCAAAGAAGAGCACTGCGAGGAGGGGAGCGCAACTATCATTGGGTCTGTTTGGTTGGGAAAAAATAGAGGAAACCATAGGAATACCACAGTCTTCCCTCAGAAACATTGGGCCTGTTCTATTTTCATTCCTGCATCCACTTTTGAAAAAAACATATCCATGAGTCGGGTCAGGCGTGGCCAGTTCCACGAAGGTTTCTGCTCAGTCTATGCTCCACAAAGTCGACTCAATATAATCTCAGCAACAAGAAGGCCAAAATCAGGACATATGAACAACCAACAGCTGCCAACAGCCGCCAACAGCCGCTGAGTCTATTTTCATTGTGGGGGTCATGTTTTTTTCTGGGGTGGGGGTGTAGTTGAATCCCCATATATAACGGATTATAATGATATTTCTGTTTTGCTAGAGATTGGACATTCGAGGAACGGTAATACAAACAGTTCCCAAACAAAAAAAATCGCTCCCCTCCGGCAGAAAATCTGTGCCTGCAGCAAACAAACCGGGCAGAAACAATGTTGGAAAAGGCAGGGTCAAATGATGTCGTCCAGCATGCCTCCGACGTGCCATTGTAATGGTTATGATGACCAACAGTATCCGTCCTGATTATCATCACAATTAAACACTATCATATTTTATATCCACCACCATACATGTATTATCACCAAGTAAAAACATCTATGCATACATGTGTATATATATATACACATACGGACGGAATTACAATGGAATTACGCTGATGGACATGTGTCTATGCATATGTATGTATATATATATATATATCATGGATGTCATGTGATATATATATATATATAGTGTATTTAATATATGCATATTACATATATATATAAATGTAAATATATTTATATATGTATATATATATGTATATATATATGTATATATATGTATATATGTATATATATATATATATATGTATATATATATATGTATATATATATGTATCTATGTATATATATATATATGTATATATATATATATGTATATATATATATATATATGTATATATATATATATGTATAAATAAATATATATATATGTGTATATATATATATATGTGTATATATATATATATGTAGCAATGCATATTTGAATTGCTGGATCCCATGCGACATCATATGGCCCGGGATGATCGCCCATCTGTCACTCCAGTGGGAAGGAGGGTGCTCTACGACCACCTCAGCGGCAAGGTTCACCTCTCCGGTCGTTGCTTTGTGTCGATGGTTGTGTTGGTTGGCTGGTAGAACCATGCAAAAAACTGGACAAGTCCATCAACATCCCGCATAAACGCAGGTTTAAATAGGAACATATGGGGACACCATCTATAAACGCAAAAAAAAACATGAACATCCAACCATACTTAGATGATCTTAGATGGGCTATGTTTGTTCGTTACTATCTGGTTATTTGTTACATAGCCATGGAAAATCACCATTTTTAAGAACGAACGGTAAACCAACTATTTCTATGGGCCATCTATACCATGGCTATGTTAAATAACCAAAGGGTATGCTTGTTAATGTTTGTTATTTATTATGTATCTTTCCCCCAGTGAAATTCTTGACACAAAAAATAGGCATCCCTAATTGTTAACCAAAGGGTAACCATGCATACCATCTGGTTACTGTATTTAACATAGCCATGGAAAATCCCTCATGAATGGAGGTGTTAATGGGAAAATCATCTATAGATGGGCAATTTTCCATGGCTATGTGAAATGACCAGAGGGTAGCTATACTATCTGCTCTTACTCCGAAAAATCCACAGCCATGTTATTTTCCAGGTGCCACATACCCAAAGCTGGCGGAATTGACCCAGGGGACAGGACAGGTACCTTCATCTCGGCGCGCATGCCACAATGGGAATAACACACACACATATATATATATTAAACACCCCCTAAACGAAACCACGGTTTAGTAGGGAATTTCATGTAATTTCCACATTTTTTTGGGACGGTGTTTACTATTAGGGTGATGGGATTATAGTTGCGAAACTAAATCCATGTGGGCATCAATAAAATGGGAGTTGCTAGTTCCAGGAAAAATCAAAGTTACAATGAATTGATTGACCCAAGTTTTGACAGTGGCACATCTAGGGTCTTACGACCTGACCACTAAATTCAAAAAATTACTTTACTTCGTGTGATCCCCACCATGACATTTATACATTTTCTTACTGGCAAATCTTCTGGCATTCTATCTGACATATCTTCTGACATTCTATTTGGCATTCTATCTAGCATATCTTCTGGCATTCTATCTTCTGGCATTCTATCTGGCAAATCTTCTGGCATTCTATCTGGCATATCTTCTGGCATTCTATCTGACATATCTTCTGGCATTCTATCTGGCATTCTATCTGGCATATCTTTCTGGCATATATTCTGACATATCTTCTGGCATTCTATCTGGCATATCTTCTGGCAAATCTTCTGGCATTCTATCTGGCATATCTTCTGGCATTCTATCTGGCATATCTTCTGGCATTCTATCTGGTATATCTTCTGGCATTCTATCTGGCATATCCTCTGGCATTCTATCTGGCATATCTCATGGCATTTTATCTGGCATATCTTCTGACATTCTATCTGGCATATCTTCTGACATTCTTTCTGGCATATCTTCTGACATTCTGTCTGGCATATCTTCTGACATTCTGTCTGGCATATCTTCTGACATTCTTTCTGACATATCTTCTGACATTCTATCTGACATCTTTTCTGACATTCTTGCCGTTGAGGTCCGGCAGTGCCCACTGCGATCTGGAAGTCGCGGTTGAGGTCCGGCAGGGCACACTTGGCATGGATCCTCGCGGTTGAGGTCCGGCAGGGAACACTGGGCGTGGATGCTCGTGGTTCAGGTCCGGCAGGGAACACTGGGCCCGGATACTCGCGGTTGAGGTCCGGCAGGGAACACTGGGCGTGGATGGTCGTGGTTGAGGTCCGGCAGGGCACACTGGGCGTGGATGGTCGTGGTTGAGGTCCGACAGAGAACACTGTGGATCGCGAGTCGCAGTTGAGCAGGAGGACGAGGAGGACAACGAGAGGAGGAGGACGAGGAGGAGGAGGAGGACGAGGAGGAGGAGGAGGACGAGGAGGAGGAGGACCAGGCAACTGACATAAAATCTAACAACCCTCACCTGGCAGGTGGGGAATTGCTTGCAGCTCCAAAGCGTTTATAGCATGGAGCAAATGAAGGATAGATATATAACTTCATACTGTTCCGGCGAATAAATGAATCTTTCCTACCATAGCTACATTCAATCATGGATGTACAATTCTTATCGGTGTATCCAGGCTATTCACATTGATTGATTTTTTGCGCAGCATCATAGTATCTGGCAACCACTGCCCAAAAAGATGGAACAGGTCAGGTAAAGTTTGCCACTATAAGTCTAAGTGCTGCATTTTTCCAAAATGGGTGTGTCTGAATCCGGGAATCATTACCTGCAAATAGAAATTTTCATGGGGACACTTATGATTCACATTTGAGTTTCAGGAGCCCTATTCTCAAACAAACCATTTCGGGTGTTGAGCTTGTGAAACTGACAACAAAAATCACGAACCCCTATAATTTCAAACCCCAAATATCAGATTGTGGGTTAAGTATCCCATTATCCACATCATATCCCCATGAATTCACTATACCACCCGTCCTGTACCATCCGACCATCATCCACAGCATCCGCACAGGATCGAATGAAGTTGCCCTTCAAAGGACCAGCTTTCACCTTGTCAGCAGTGAGGAGATTTGGGCAAGGCTTCTTTTGGACTTCAGGTGATGTTAAATAAATACCTATATATATATATATATTATACATCTATCTATCTATCTATCTATCTATCTATCTATCTATCTATCTATCTATCTATCTATCTATCTATCTATCTATCTATCTATCTATCTATCTATATATGGGATGCAACCAGCATAAATTGTGATTTTATGGCATTTAACCAGCAAAAATTGTGATTTATATAATGGGACTGAACCTGCAAGCAACCATTCGGAAATGACAGGAACTTTAAGCAACAAAAAAGGGACGCATGGGCGTTACCAGCAAGAATTGGAATTATACAATTGGGATGTAAGCTAACAGGAAACGCATCTGTATGAGTCCACAAATCGTAGCAAAAGGTCAATGGTCAGGGTCATAGAGTTTAAAATATACCAAAATAAGCGGGGAAATGATTCTACGATTATCTTGCACAAAATATTCAACGAACAGTACCAGTTTCTTTGCTTGAAATTTCACGTCTGCCTGGACCCTCAAAGTACCAAACAAAGTCGATGAAAATGCCAAAGTTTATCTTACTTTATATGTACCCTAGGGTAGACTCACATAGATGTCAAGAGTGGATCCACTTCAAAAAAATGCTTTGCTGCAACTAACCAGTTTAACCCTGAAACATAGACAGGCTCAGTTTTTCCCTTTTTTTTGGTTTTCTTTGGTCCCTTTCTTGAAAGGTGAAATTGTTCATTTGCGTGGTTTCCTAAAATGGGGGCAGGTACCCCTAAATCATCCATTTCAATAGGATTTTCAACTATAAACCATCCAGTTTTGGGTACGCCCATTTTAGGACTCGTGGTGGTATTTAGGGTAGGCTGCGTAGGCCCATCGAGTTACCCATCAGTTGAAATTGCCACTATCGAACTATTCAAACCACAAACTCACCGCTAGAACCAACCTAAAAAAACTGTGAAACATTTGGAGCTGCAAAACGCAGGATAAGCATGGATAAGCCACATAATCATCATGTTCATTAAGTTTCATTTTATGATTCCTTGTGGAACACACTCTTCATCTTCAAATTCATCGGGTTTCGGGGTGCCATGGGACATCATGGGACTCTGGCGCCTCCTTGGGCTGTGGGTCCAGGTTCATCACACGTTCTTTGAGCTGCCGGGTGATGAAGTCGCGATTGGGATCTCGAACGCGAGCCTCCAACCTATCACCGTGGTGGCTGAAGAGCCCCGGGAAATCATTTAATTTGAGTGGGTAGTACAGTATGATATCCAAAGATATCCAATACCAATGGATTATACCATCTGGTTATTTAACATAGCCACGGAAAATCACATTTTTTAATAGGTAAACCATTTATAAATGGACCATTTTCCATGGCTATGTTAAATAACCAGAGGGTATATGATGGTATCCAATTTTGATATGATGTATATATATATATAGCATATATATATATAGTATATATAGTGGGTAGTATATAGCCTACTATGATAATCAACATCAGCTTTGAACATTGTTTAGTTGGGACAATCATAGGAAGAAGGATGGAAAACCACAATTATGTACAGGAAAACATGTTTTTTGTTCACCGAATTGAGGGTTTCCTGTCAGTTCCCCCCTCATCCAATTCAAGGAATATAGATATAGACTAATCCCATCAACATAAAATTAAACACCCTCTAAATGGTCGTCCAAAAAAGGAATGTGTAGCAACCTGAGGACAAACCTCTCCGGTAGGATTAATTATTAAATTAATACCCCCCACAAGATTGGATGGTGTCAACATAGTTTCATATCCAAAGTGACCTTTTGCTGACCAAACTGCGCCCCATGACTGCCACATGACCCTGGATCTCATCACCAGGGTCTCGATGGCTCAGAAGTGCATTTCAACGTGTTTTGTTCAATGCTGTTGTTGCTCCCTCTTGACCTCCATCCCGTCAAGTACACTCTAGGAAATCTATAGGAAATCTATATAACCAATGGACACGCCAACATGATCCGCCTACAAGGCGTCTTATATATCTATAGTGTCTTAAATATCTATTTGGTGTTATGATATCACCAACTATTGTTATATATCATATATATATATCATCATCAACCATATAGATATGCTTATATATATATATGTATATTTATAGCTTGTTATTTTTTTAATACTATCATCAGCTCCGCAGTCAAGTGTCAAACTAAGCTGTTTCCCAGCCCCGTCTGAGCCGCCAGCAACCAATTGATCTCACCCTCCACGTCACCTCAGCCACTGCTGGCAACATGGATCTGTAGTAACTCCAGGTGTCCCCGTAGTGAAACCCCAGCAACAGCGATGTTTTTGTAAGCATTCTATACATGGGAATAAGAACTACAGTAATATTTGTGTATATACATATATATATATATATATATATGATCCAGTCCACCGGCACCTACCCCATGGTATCCCCCCCTCCATACATACATACATACATATATACAAACAAACAAACAAACAAACAAACAAACAAGCATACAAACATACATACATAAATACCTATCTGCATGTATACATACCTTCGTACATAACCGCCTACCTACATAAATACAAACACACATATATGCATACCTACCCACATACATTCCTACCTACATTACATACATACCTGCCTACCTACATACATACATGCCTACATTACATTACATATAGACATATATATATATATATATATCCGCCTACATCCATTCTTACCAACCTACCTACTTGCATACCTACCTTCATACATACGTGCATGTCTGCATTCATACATATACATGTATATATATATACACACCTATCTAGATACATACCACATACCACCACATACCACCACATACCTCCCCCCAGGGGGAGGGATACATACATACATGCCTACATATGGAAATACATACCCACCTACACCCATTCTTACCAACCTACCTACGTACATACCTACCTTCATACATACATGCATGTATGCATTCATACATACACATATACTTACCTAGATACATACCACATACCTCCCACATACCCCCACCACAGGGGAGGGGGTGGTTGGGGGGGCGGTGGGTTGCCAGGGCTGGTATATATATATATATATATATATATACGTGTATATACATAATATATATATATATATGTACACATGCACAAAGATGTAACCCACCCAGAAAACCCAAATACCTCAAATAAAATAGGAACAATTATAGTTTGTAAGTAACTCACTTAACTTGTCAATAATTATGTAACCTGGATATATGATGATATATGACTATGAAACCATTGCACTTTTCAACTTGTCAGAAGGTCATGAAAATAAGGGCCTACCTGGGTCCGCGGATTCCGCGGATTCCGCGGGCGACCAGGGTGAAGTGTCTCAGTCAGGTCGCCCTTCAACTTCTGGTACACTTCTTCGCATGCATCCTGGTGCGCCAATCGGCTCATTACACAAATCTTAGGTGGTTGACCCAAAATTTTGAACTCATTCAGCTGGACCCATCCAAATTCCAACCGCTATGAAGTTGAAACTTGAACTCAATGATTATGTGACTTACTGTATTCCATGTTCAGAATCATTCACTGGGAGTGGCTTCAATTTTGCGTGTGAGATCAAAGAAGCGACGGTTGTCACTGCAGGAACCACCATCTCGAAATGAGGCAGTGAAACACATTCGATCATTAACCATAATTATCTAGCCTGACTTCTGCAAAATCAAACTAAGGGAACACGGTCGTTATAACCAGCAAACAACCATCAAACTAAACCATCCTTACTAGCCACCCTTCACTATTTGTTTACCAACATGAGTCAAGCATCATTTCTAGCCATCATTATCAATCCACATTAATCAACCATATCATGATAAACCATCACCAGGACCCATGGCTGGCCTTGTCTTTGGGATCCACGTCAGCCAAGTCCACTGGTGCCCCGAAGCTGAAATAGAATCCTGGCGGACCATCAAATCCACTGATATTCACCTCGAGTTCTGTACAAAAACGGTGCAATTTATGACAGGTTGCCAGAGGCTTACTTTTGTGATGTATATTTCATGGTGCAAAGCTAAAAAACAATTATAATCCCATATAAATAAATGTCATTGAGATGATTAATGATATGCTTACATTAACGACCTTGGGGTTGCAGTTCTGGTTGGCAATGGCTACAACCACAGTTGAAGGCCCCCATGACTCTGTGCTGGTCCGTGCTGCATCTAGCAGAACTATCAAAATTCACCAGCCTGGAAAAGGCGAGTGTTGGGATGATCCCCTTTCCTAACCAACATCTCTGCTCAACACGGCACGATGCTCAGAACATCCGTACATGGCTCTTGAAAACCTGCACCTCAGTGGGCAGAACATTCAAAATTACCACTCCGATACGGTGGGCCTCTGTATTGGGAACTGGTAAAACCAGGGCTTCAACTTGCGGCTTCAACCCCCATTGCGGTTCAGTTCATGGAAGAAAAGCCAGGGACACGGTCTCCAAACCCCGCTCTGGTTTGAGTGGCCTCGGCCCAGCAGATCTCAGCTGCGAAGATTTCGCATGTGTTGATTATATAACATAAAAAGGTGTAACGGTGTAACCCAAAAACCTGCGGGCACCTGTCTTCCATCACGGGGAAAAAATACATATCTGGGGACACCTGCCACGTGCTAAAAACGGCTCATTGATGGAATATGTCTGGGCGGTCAAAGGAGCCCTCATTTTTCCCTGTGTAGTAGTGTAGTGGCCACTAGTGAGGTGGCCAATTTTGGTTTCCTATCCACATGGTGGCTTGAATATGTCGGTTTCCCTTCCATATATATATATAAATAAATATATATATATATACATACACCGGTTCAAAGTTGAGGACATCTTCACTGTTGGTCCCCGTCTTGAGTGTTCTTGTTTGCGAAATCGCCATTGTTGATGGTCAACCATGTTTGGTTAATTCCATTCTCCTAACACTAAGTTCCCTTACATGGGGCCCAGGAATTCCTACATATTCCGAGATCCACTACTAAACTGAGAAATAGGGGAACAAACAATTGAAATATAGCTAATTGCTTCTAGGATCCCATATTTTTCCCCTGAAAAGCAGTTCTCTTCCCCCCGGGTATCTCTGGGATTCCGTTGCCGGTGGGAAGCGTGGAGGCGCAGGCTTGAAGCGAGGAGGCTCCCGGAGCGAGTCGGAGACCACGTTCATGCCTCGCAACGAGGCAACTGACGTGTTTCTGGTTGGTGGTATACCAACCCCTCTGAAAAAATTTAGTCAAATGGGGTTACTATTCCCAATACGTGGAAAAATAAAAAAATGTTCCAAACCACCAACCAGTTTTTTTTGGGATCTGGATGGATTTGGTCATCCAAATGTCCAACAAAAATGATTTTGTCAGGCAAACATTGTGATTTTGTCACACTAAAACGGGGAAATAATCACCCAAAAATTGAAAATTTGCCAAACAAAACCATAAATATGCCAAACAAAATGATGACTTTGTCATCTGAAATGTCTGTCTAAAACAAGATCATGACGATAGTATCAAGTACTGTAGAAATAAATGCAGTTTCAATGGCAGCGCTGGACCACTGGAAGAGAATAAAAAACAATGCAATCCACACACTATCCTGAATGTATGCTGGATCGGTCCCAAGCAAATGAACTCATTGGCTGAGACAGCAAATCTAATTGGACATGAAAAAAAATCACAAAGACCCATGAAATATAACATCCTTCTTCTCAATCATCAATTCCCAATGTTGTTTTTGGGGAATAACTATGTATAGATAGTTAATGACTTAGATACCGTGGATACCTGGTAACCCTCCAGATTGTTTTTTTTCCATTCCGTTTCCCAAAAACCTGGTTTTCTAAAAATAGATCATTTTTGTCCCAATCTAAGGATGTATCGTAGATAGTTTGAACCAACCAGTGCTGTTCACTGGACATCCTACCGCCTCCGTCCATCATCTCCGAAAAGCCCTGGCGCTCTTGCTCCGAGGCCTGGAGAATGGGCTGAACCAAATATTTCCCTGTGATTTAATGGGACTTGAATGGAACATGAATGGGATTGTTGATTGGATTGTTTATGATATTTTTTTAGTGGGACTTTAGTGGGTTTCAATGGGATTAAGACTTTATAATGTGACTTTCACAGGACCTTCATGAGATTCAATAAAATTTAATGTCACTTTGTGGGATTCAATGAGATTTCACGAGACTTTACTGGTATTTCATGGGACCAAAAAATAGGACTTTGCTGATGGCTATAATGGAGTTTCATGGAGATACCCTGGGATATATCACAGGATGATTTTTTGTGGATGATACTTGGTCATCCTGCCATGGGATTTGTCAAGATGAATATCCTCTGGTAGAATAACATAGATGGTTAATGAAAGATAGGATAAGTCAACCTTTGTCAAGTCTTCTATGTTATCATATCCTCTGGTAAATTAACAGTTCGACCCTGGCAGTCGTCGGGCTTGGAAGAGTTTCTGTTTCCATTAAAAAATGGTGACTTTCAGGGTCGAACTGTGAATTTACCAGGGGGTAATCCATTATATCATGGGGAATTTCATGGTAAATAGTAGTTCATAGTGTATATAATGGGATGATTTCACTATTAACCATTATTCACCTGTAGCATGAGATTGATCGAATCAATGGATGATGATTGGCAAAACATGAGTGACAATCGTGCCAGGAAACTGGTAAAAATACGTGTCTTTATTAATGGGTAACTGTGGATCACGCCGGATGGAGAAAAAAGGGATAAGTTCAAGGTTTCCACCGTTTTTTGGACCAAATAATATAGCATAATTCATGTCCCATCATGCTATATATCTAATGTCATATCATATCATATTACATAGTGGTGTCCGACCGATGTTTTCTTAAACTGAAAGTTTATAGTGAGCAACACTATGTGGAAACGCCAACAGAAATGAAATTTCATCCAAAAGGAAAATTCAATTGCTCACTGTGGTTGACGTGGCTATCCATGTCAGTTTGAAATGATAACACTTGATTCGATACAACGAACCATAACATTTAGATGTGATTCAGCCAAACAACCGAGATGATCCCTAAAACTAGCTAAATCATCTAAATGACTATCAATGGGTATAAAATGACTGGCACATACCAATACATTTATATATATATAAAGATATATATGTATAAAACTCTTTTGTATGAAGTTATGTCCCAGTTACATATCCAAACTCAGGTACATGCTGGGGTATGATCTCTCGAAGAATGTATTGGGAGATGATCCTGGAAGACTTTGCGGGGCCCCCAACATGGCCATCGCCAGCCTCATCTTCACCGATACGCACCTGGGTGGCGCATGAAATGTCTGTGGTGGCGCCTGTCATCACCCCTCCCCCTCCCTTGCCACAACCCTTTTTTGCTGATCACTTTGCCGCGGGAACTTTTACTCCCACATACACACACAGATATATGGGTGCGAGTCAAAAATCGGGTATGGATCGCTCCGCGGTGATCCGTACTATGGATCGCGAGTGCTTACGTAAGGTGCCTGATCCGTACCCTTTCGTAAGGGCTCATCATAGCATACAAACTGTGCTGATACTCCCCGACTTGCTATTACTTCTCCTCCTGCTACTGTTGCTGCTAAAACTGTTACCACTGCTTGTCGAGGGAGCAGAAAAAAAAACAGCACCAGCAGCAGTAGTGGCAATAGAAGGATAAGATGCAGCAGCAGTAGAAATAGCAGTAGCAGTAACAGTAGTACTCGTAAAAGTCAATAGTAATCTAATGGTAGTAGCAGCAGTAGCAGCTGCAGTAGTACTAGGAGTAGTAGGAGTAGGAGTAGGAATAGCAGCAGCAGCAGCAGCAGGAGCAGGAGGAGGAGCAGGAGGAGGAGTAGTAGTAGTTGTAGAAGCAGCAGAAGCAGTAGAAGTAGTAATAGAATCGGACTTTCATATTGGCATTTGTTGTGGCGTGACTGGGTTCGGGTATGGATCGGGTATGGAACGGGTATGGATCGGGGTATGGATCGGGACACGCTATCTGGGCCGGCTTTCACGCTATGGCTGTGAAGGAAGAGAGCGGGGTATTTCAAGTCTAGTCTAGTTCTACACGTGCCAGATAAAGCAGAAACAGAAGGACTTGTAATCATAGCGCCACTAGAAGTACAAGAAGCACCTAGTGGAACTAGAACCGGTCTTACTAGCCTCCAAGGTGCGCTTGCAATATTGCTAGTAGCTACTCAACTAGTTGCATTTGTCCAACTACCAGAAGCACACGGAGGAAGTGAACCAGCACCAGCAGCGAGAGCAGGACCAGCAGGAGCAGCAGCAGCAGCTCCTGGGAGGAAGATGACTAGTAGTGGCAGCAGCAGCAGCAGCAGCACGGAAGCAGCGGAGGCAGCGGAGGCAGCGGAAGCAGCAGTAGCAACGATAGTAGCAACAGTAGTAGCAACGGGAGTAGCAACGGGAGTAGCAGCGGGAGTAGCAGTACGAGGACCAGAAGCAGTATTAGGATAAAAAACAGCATTAGGGCCAGCATCAATCTTTCTTCAATGAGAAAGGGGTATGGATCAGGGGTATGGATCAAGGGTATGGATCATGCAGTACCACAGGGTATGGATAAAGGTATGGATCGGGGGGTATGGATCGTGTGTGGGTTCGGGGCCTTGATCCATACCTTGCCTTTTGACTCGCAATATATATATATATACACATACATATATGTGGATGATATATCTATAAAATATGTTTCATAATATGTATTACCATATATAAAATTATAATATTACCCGACACATAAAAGCTTTCACAGAACTAATAGCTGGATATTCACATCCAACCTCCCATCAGGGAAACTCAGTCTTCAGAAGACAAACAAAAAACTGCCAATGTCTGATTCCCTGGTTGGTGATGTTTAAGCCATCCCCAACAAAAAAAAACACACATCTCAACCAATCATCCCAGACTTGGTTGAGCAACAATAAATATGTGAAACCCCCAACGAGTTCCACTCATCATTATGGCATACAGTCATAGTCATGGCCCTTAACAATGATAAATGGAATTATAATTCTTACAACTAGTTGGTTATATGGAGGTTTCCTGAAATGGTGGTACCTTCAAATCATCCATTTTCATAAGATTTTCCATTATAAACCAACCAGTTTGGGGATTCCCCATTTATGCCAAACCCCATTTGTTTCATTAAAAACACCTCAAAACACCACGGATCCAATCCTCCTTGGCATCCCGACATTGTCAGCACTGCCGATACCCCCGAAGGGTACCACAATGGCGTTGAAGCGGGCCGCAAGGCGACTCGGTGTCGGAATGTGGATGTGGAAAAACCATCGTAGATCCGTTTCCAAACGAGAAACCATGGGTTTTCCACATCGATGGAACTGTTTACCCTAGAGCAACCAAGATAACGTGAGGATTCAACATGATTCAACGGGATATGATGGGGATATACGCAGGATGTAACCAACATACAAGTTGGATTTAGCCAACGGCAATCATGGTGAGATCTGGATATGAATTATGTTTAATCAGTTGTGTTGCATAAAACCATGTTAAATGCCTTTCGCATCACATAACAATCAATCCATGCAAAAACACACATGCAAAATCATGTAAATACATAAGTGGTGTACTGTATTTGTTTCGCCTCATCAATCCATTGATGATGGACATTTCAACCCATCAACATGCGAACTGTAGCCGGCAAAAAACGTGGCAAAAAATGCACTCACCAACATTAGCCAAGCATGCTGCTGTGTTCTCCTGCATATAAACGCGGTAACATGGTGGTTGTTGCCAACCAAATTTGGGGATATACATAGATGAACCGACAAAAAAAAGGATTTCAGCAACGCCATTTCTGGAAAATATCCAAGGCAAGCACGGATTCATGGGTAGGGAAGGGAAGGAGAGCATGACCTATGGAGGTTCAGTCTGCGCTGCTGGGCATTGCAATCGATTTTGGAGGAATTCTGTTCAATCTCGAGCATGACCTGGAAACAACCATTCAAGGATGGCAATGCGTGATGCCGAGTTTTCTGGAGTTTCATACATACAATCTGCATGACCCTGGGAGTTCTCCACCCCACAAGGTGCCCAACCAACATATTTTAACTCATCTTGCGGACAAGAATTTGGCATTAAGAAACGCCAATGAATCTCCAAATAGATTAACCTGAAGTACCATAATGATAACCAGAAAATAACCTGAACTCCAGGTTTGCCCGAAGTACTACATGATAATATGCAATATCAAATCATGACATTCGTTCTGAAAGAACCTGAGATTCTGGCACAAAGTCCGTCTGTTTGGGCCACATGAGTTTGTACCTTTCGAGCTCCCGAGTCGTGGCTTCATTGATGCGAGGCGAGAATTGTGCTTTCCGCATGGTCATGGAAACAAATACTGATATACAAAATACTGCTTAAAGTATTGGCTATGGGGTTACACAATACTGGGCTATGCAACTACTCAAATTCACAAAGCTTTCATGTGATCAGCTTTGCTGCAGAATGTGCTGGCCTTTACTGTCCCAATCTTCAGCTAGCGGCACACAGAGCAGTAGCATTTATAAATTATTTGACACAAGTGACTTTCTCATCTCCCGCGATAATATTAGTACAGTCAAGGAGCGTTGAGACAACTGCTCTTCAAAGCTATCAATAGCTGATAACTGAGTACTGGATTGGATAGATATCTATCGGATAGATGTTGACTACTGAGTAGTTCATCCGAGAATTCACCATGTGTTTTTCAATGGCCCTGAAACCACTGCACCAGATTGATTGCCTCGCAAACGAGCTCCGCCAAACACACGAAGTGGTGCCCCCCCAGTGATGTTTGTTGGTTTATAATTCCCATTAACTAGGTCGACATATCTACCATTAACCATAGAATTCAGCTAGCGAACAGAACCAACTTAGCTATCAAACGGCAACTATCTCAACTATAAATATAGTTCTAAACCACAATTTGTGTTGCTTAAATCCCCATGTAGCCAAAACAAATCAACTTAACTATCGTAAGTCCGTCCTTTCCACCTATGGCGAAACCACCAGGCCATCACCAGGTCTTCGAGGAATCAGTGTGCTTCCTCTACTTTGGCTACCAAGTTGTCTTGCTTTAGTTATACTTTTGTGTGTCTGCAACTTCCCACATAGTTAAAACTTGAAATTGTGGTTTTGGTGATGTTTGTTCGCAGCCTCCCCACATAGTTAGATTGCTTGGCATCGATATCCTATGCAGTATTTGATAGATTTGATTGACATGCCAATATGTCAACCAAGGTCTGCCAAATGAAGTACCGTAATCCATTCCTCCTACTATCAAATACCCCCGAATCAAAACTCTGCTTTGGTATTGGATCTGTTAATTCTTGGCGGCCATCTGGCCATCTGTACCGGGTCAACACCCACTCAACCCCATGTCAAATCCCGATTAAATCTCACTCCTAGCCGGGCAAATCCACGTTAAATCTCCCAATTATTCTTAGTAAAGACAAAGTATCACGATGGCATTAACTACCGTGAAATAACTAGTTGCATCACCATGTTTGAGCAAACCACGGGGGTTGGCTCATTCGTACAAGGTGGTGCCCCAGTTCAGAATTGCAAAGTTGGTGAACAAAACTAGGTTCACCAGTGGGTTTATGGTGGTTATAGCTATAGTTATGATAATGGTTAGATGGGTCAATGAATCAACAAATGTAACGTTTGGGGTCACCACCTTGTAATTATATGGATATATGTACACACACACATATATATATATAATTATAATTGTGCACATGCATCAAGAATAGATCCTATCATGCCCCTATGATGCCACGGTTAATTCCATCTAATCCCGTCATGTTCGGCTCCCAGGGGGTCCCAGCCCCTGGCCGTCGGGTCACTTCTCAGTAGCACCGTGACATGCCTCCCGTGCGCCACCTGGGAAAAGGAGGATGGCCTGGCTGCAGGGTAGAGCCAGGCGACCCAATTCCGAGAAATCGTGGCTAGATTCATAGGATATGAATTGGAATATTAATGGGATGATGAAATTTAATTAATTAATAGAATATGATTATGGGATCGAATTAATGAAATATGAAAAATGACCAAACCATAACCGCCATAACACATTCAACCCCTTTTTTGGGGGATTCGATATTGGGAAATATTAATGATGAGGTTTCACGGGATTTTTGTCAGGGGTTTATCGACACTTATTGGGATATGTGTCTTTATTGGGATAATCCTCAATCTGTGCCGGCAATTCGTGGTTAACACCAGGTTCTCCCTGACTTGAAGGGAACATTCTCGGAGGGAACCGTATGATGGAAAAATTGCAGCCATCACTGAGGCTTACACGCATCCTCACATACATAGCCATCAAAAAAAGCTGGAACATCACTTTTTTGATTGGCTCCCATTTCCGCGAAAAGTTTATCTTCTAGTGGCTCCGTATCAACTACCATTATCTCCTAAAAAGCTGGCGGAAACCACGGCCGGGAAATGGCTGGAAAAAAACGCCCCAGCTTGGCAGTGAAAGCTGATTCAGCGATCAAAAAAGACAGAACCATGGGAACTCAAATGATAATGCAATGTAATGCGCCATGGATCACCAGGGGGGAATTTGTTAAGCTCCAATAGTTTTGTTCCCAAGTGCTTTTACTTTGCTTAAACCACCTGAAATGAGAATATTAAAGTGTCACAGTGTAAGCAGCGCATTTAAATGCCATAAAACATTGCCACCGCTGCTTGCAAGAGGCACATGGGAAACACCAACCAACTCTATAACAGGATCCAATGGGAAGAGGGTGGCTAATGGAATCCAATTAAATGTAATGACTAGACCCAAACACAATAAGGATGTATACCGATGATTTCCCCATTTATGTAAGTTGGAATTTAACTTCCCATGTCAAGAATCGCTTTGATGATAGTCAACCCCCCATTCTTGTTGATACAGAAGCGCAGTACTAATGATTACTAATGGTATAAATCATTATCATTTGTTACAGTCATGTACCAACAACCTATTCATGATGGGATGGCAACCCACTTCGACTCGCCGCCCTTTTCGACTCGCTATTCGGGCTATTCGGTGTCTCTGACCGTCACATCCTTGGGATAAGACCTCACAGGGATAGCTGTCTGCGTGCTCGAGGTAACACAGAATGTGGTTAATCCAATTTCAATGTTAGTTACTAGTCACCATCCCCAATGGAGGTTTATGACATTGCAACTATACCCCTAGTAACTGCGGATGAATTGTTTCATGGTATGGTTTATGGCATTGGGTTTGCAACAGTAGTTTCAATAAATGTAACATAATGTTCATATTACTGGAACATTCATGGATCAAAAATAATGATTATCAAAATCCCGGGTGATTGTACACCTCAAACCCAGTCCCTGATTTTAGCCCTGTAGCCAGCCCATTGTGTATTTGTGCCTATACCATTTAGAAAATGACTATCAATAATTATTATCATGTATAAAGTTGCCTATCTATAGTTGTCAATAATTATCAATGATTGCATATATACCATAAAAATAATTATCAAAGATATCAATGACTTCAGTGTTGGGCCGTTGGGGTGTGCCTTTTGGTCCCCCAAGGCCACACAACAAAAATCGCCCAGGCGCGAGTCTGACAAGACACCGCCTAAGAGCCATGCGTGACAGATCGCGGGTGGGACGTGTTTTTTCCCCCAGGAACAGGTAATTAAATTAAGGTATTTACTAGTACTTCATCATTATTGTACTATATATTACTGCTTTAGTGCTATTTACTATTAGGCAGAACCCGCAAAAATTGGGGGATTCCCCCCAAAAACTTGATCATGCTTGGCTGGTACCTACCAATCTCTCTCAATCACAGCAAGCGCGGTCTGTTTTCCAACCTCTGCAAAAATCATGTACCCAAAAAAAAGCGACCAAGGTTGATCCCGAAGTGCCACCAAGCAACACATGCCACAAACGGGAATGGTACTGGGACCGCCATCACAACCAGTGCCCTGCTTGGGATCCTGTCAAGCAAACCAGTGGATGCTTCGGTGGGGTCACCACACTTGGAAACCATTCACTGATCCTATGGTCTTTCATAAAGACAGAGTAGGTAGCAGAGTGTCTCCAAGTCCCCAGAAAGCTGCTAATTGGATGACCTATGTACAGTGACCTTTCACCATGAAAAATCTAGTTTCTGCGGTGACTTTGTTTCTTTGATTGGGACGAGCTGTATATAGCTGGCATGTCCATTGTTCAAGTTTGATAGACACATCTCTACCTCAAGCGGCTATCCCCTCACAATCCAAGATTAAATGTTGGAAAATACTGGAAACAAATCAACCCATAATCATCAACCAAGGGTTCACTGGTAGTTTTGGTTGCTGGTGATTAATACCAGGAAAACTCAATGGTCATTTCAGGAACCTAAATTGGAGGTACCTACCATATATAAGGCCTATGTAAGGCCTATGTAAGGGAATATCCCCACAAAATATGGCCTTATATGGTACAGTACCTCCATTTTAGGATCCTGAAATTACCATTGAAAAAACTTGTGAAAGGGACTTTCATGTTGGGTATCTGCAGCGCTCCAACCCACTCCAGTGATCATTGTTGACAAGCACTGACTATTCTCATCAATTATGATTCAATACCATCGATGGTTTCAAACCATAACACGCTGAAGGGTTTACAGGTTGAGCATGGCTTCTACATTGCCTTTTTAAAAGAACAACGGGACTTTCTAACTTTTATTGGTCCGAGTCACTGCTTTACCTTCTCCAAAATACGATGAATCCTGAAAGAAACATTGATATATATATACATATGTGCGTATATAGTATGCCTATCTATGCCTCCACCAAAACTTGCAAAACATATAATATCAAAGCACTTCCAAAGCATCTTGATCCTCATAAACATATCACTGCCACGTCCACGGCGAAACTCGCCGTTTCGCGTTTCGGCGGGGTCCGTGTCAAAGCCACAGTAGCCAGCATCCCAGTCTGCATCATCCGCATCGTGGCGCCTCGCCACGCGCGCCGATGGAAAAGTCCCGAAATAAGTAATGAATGGCAAACCACTATTTTCGGGATTAGTATGGTGTACTATTTATAGTATGGTATGATTAGTAAATAATAGTATAACAATAATTGGTATAACAATGGTATGATTAGTATGGTGTATTATACCATTGGTATACCATTTATTTTGGTATCTTGGGATTGTTTTGGGATTATACATTTATAATACCCATACTAATCCCCAAAATCAGACTATTATTAAGGATTAGATATGATTAGTATGGGGATCATAAATGATCATAAAATATTAATGGTAAACTCCATAGAAACAAAAAATATTTATGATACAATTTGGGGATTACTGTAATTAGTATGGTTGTGCTAGTTGTGGTAGACCCAGTTTCATAAACCATGCTCTAAAAATCACGATCAATCTCACTCAAGTAGTGGACATGATAAAACAATTGGTGGGATAGGATCAAAACTGTCCAGCTGAGTTGATCCTTTGATTTTTGGAGGTTTTCCTCTCCCAGACTTGCTGGGAAAGTTCCAATTTTGGCTGCGAAACAGCAACAGCAACAACCACAACCACAGCCACAACAACAATATGTTCATGCAAGCGTTTCTTCCCTTAGTGCCAGAGATTCTCTGGCATTCCCAGTTGAACCATAAACAAAAAAAACATCCCATCTCATTAATTATACTAGTTGGATGATAGGTTCCCCATTGGGTTGTCACAATATTCACAATCCTTGATAACTTTGGAAGTATAACTTCCAATCATAATCAGTCAACCAGTTGAACGTACTGAAACCAACGTTGCCCAAGGGACTGCAAGCGCACGAATCCGTCCTCTCCCCAATCTGTGCCTCAAGGTTGTAGCCACTGGGGCCCTGATTCCAATTGGGAATTGCCCATCTGAAATTCCTATGGAAAGGGATTATCCATCAAAGAATTGCCAGAAAAAAGGGACGTCTATGGTTTCACAAGGAATACGATTCACAACAGTGATGGGGTGTCTATATTTATCAAGTTGCCAAAGGAATTTTCAACCACCCAAAATGGGGTACCAATGCCGCGGCAACATGAGGATCCTTACATTCCTTGTGCAAAAATGATGAACATTATTGCCCTCCCACTCACTTGAGCAGGATAACATGATTTAATTACGGGTAAATGGCATACGCAAAGGCAAGATACAACTAGGATAGCAACCCCCAACAACAGAAGAAATGAACATCAACTATTGTGGTTTACTAGCAACCTATAGATAGTATAGAGGTAATATTACTATATTGGTGTACCAGCTATATTTGCTATGATTTGGCTTACCACCATAAAGGTAACCACTATTTGTTTAGATCATCACCAGACATCCTATTGATTGCTGGCTCGGCTGTCGTTTGGGACATCAGCCTAGCCACCCCAAGAGTTCCGGATGAGCCAGTACTTCAATCCTGCGCACGGCGCAGGATGCAACATGACCGTCGCTGGCTGAGCCAGCCGCAATGATGAAACATGATGATTATGTATGTCCAAGCTGGAACTGGAACCCCCAAGCCCCCCAGCTTTGAATTGCTTATAAATTCCATCAACCGTTGTCTACCATAAACCCTCCCCCGCTCTCTCTCTCTCTCTCTACCATAAGCCCTGGCCCTAGTTAAGCTAATTGAAAACCAATTTAGCTAACAAACTGGGAATCACCTTCTGCACATATTATGTAACATTTAAGGATCCCCGTCATGGTGATGCGTCACACTTCCAAGTGACCTGACTTGGGATCGTGGCCATAACCCAAGGCGAGGACAGCCTCAATGAATAGGATGTCGGAACTCTGGCAATTTGCACCGATTCTGCATCCCAAGTTATTCTCACACGTTTATCACCGGAACAAATATGGCATGACATCAAGATACATCAAGTACTTCGGCAAAATATATTTCTGATCTGGAAGGCACAAACCCTATTGGAAAAACATGCTGCAGAGTTGCCTTTTCCTACTCCAAAGTCTTCCAATGATGTGTCGAATCCACTGCACGGTGGCATATGATTTAATTGTTTATTTATCCTAGGGTCCAGTGACATGAGTATTTTGTGGTGATTAGTGTGGCCACTATGGCCCCAGCTGCCTTTTAGGACAGGTGCAAACAGTTGCAACACATGGTTCTAGTAACATGTCATGTGGCCACTATATGGCCCAAGCTTCCTTCAGGACAGGCACGCGCAATTGCAAAAATGCTTTTAGTTACATGTCATGTGGCCAGCCGATGGCCCGAACCTGACTGAAGGACAGATGACATAGGAAAAGGTGACTTTTTTTTTTGTGCTACACCAACCTAGGTTTGAACAAATGACATGTTTTTCACATGTCATCAGCCCCTACGTATCCCTATTTTTAGCCATTTTTTTTTCAGTGGACCAAATATTTGGATCGAAGCGTTTTGATCCTTGAGAACCTTGGGCCCTGTTGATCCCGTGCCAAATCCCCAAGTGACACGGCCAGGATACGAATGGCCGAAAAACTCCTCTGAGTCACAGATTCGTGTAGGGAATTACCCTCTGGTAAACGCTTACATAACATTGCATAACTATGGAAAGATTCACCATGATTAATGGATAAATCCACTATTTCCATGGCCATTTTCAATAGCTACCAGTATGTTAGTTTACCAAAGGGTAGGGGTCACCCTCAGAAATGGAACCGCAACATATATTGAAGCCACCGGAAGATCTTCATCACAGTACTGACCTGCTATGAGTACTTAACCAAAGTGTGTACCAGCCATCACACTGTTGAGCCCTGAGTGGTCTTGTCTCCCTAATAAACGTCACATCAAGTTGGTGATATGTCCCATTTTATCCCCATGAGTGAGAGCAATATTCCACTATTCCCATAATGGGTCATTTATATAATTGAACAATTGGAATACGATCAGAATACACAATTATTCCATAAGAATCATTGGTTATATTCTGGTCATTGGTTATGTGCCACAATTGGAATGTGATCAGAATATGATGGCACATAACCCATGACCAGATATTTAACCCATTACATTATATTATTCCATTGACCATTTGAGTTGGTTAAATCCAGATCTCCTGAGCTCCTGGCATGATTCACCTGAAGACGAGTTTCGGCCCCGTTGTGTGACCCCTCGAGAAGACGAAACGGAAGGGTGCGAGAAGCATTGAGCATAAGAGAAAACAATGGAAAGCAATGGAACACATAGCTTCTAACCACTTTGAAGCAAAAAGAATGAGTGTTTTCTCCAAAAACATAGATATTGAAACAAACAATGTGATGTGACTGACGATACAAAGCATGATTAAAAAAACCCTCCGTACTGGGAATTGGCCATTCTAAGAATTGGCGCGTTGAAGCACCCAAACTACTTGCTCGTCAGCCCAGATCACCTTCGAAAGTACAAGTGACAAAACATGCGAGTTAAGACCAAAAGCAAGCTGTTTTTGTTCCCCCATGACATGCCCATTATATACCCATCGCAAATCCCACTACTGCATACATACAACAAATATGTATATATATATATACATCTCATGTAAATAAACATACATACTCATTGCATCCTATATATAATTCCGATGCAAATAAGCAGTCTTGAGTCTCATCGAACTTTGGGGATGGAATCCTCAGCCCCTGGGGCCCCCCGGTCTCGGTTTTCAAATCCCAGCTGCGACGCTGTCCCTCTTGCAGTCATTGAAAATCCCACCTCGGAGATCGTCTCCGTGGTCCATGGAGATATCATGGGGATATTCATGGGGATATCTGATTTACCACTAATATCATATATATAGTTATGACTGTGTCTTCAAAAAAGGTATACCCCCATGTTTGGAAATTTTATTTGGGGCCATGATGGCAGCCCATGGTTTTGAGGGTATCCATTTTCAGACAAACCTAAATCTGCGTGGCCGTTCCTGCTGAGTCCACGGAGGAAGTTGAACAATCCAGTTCCACAGCAGTCAACCATCCCTCAAGTATTAACCAAAAAAGAGAACTATTGCTATAATTCCCTACTGTAAACATAATTAACTCCACAGCAGTAAAACATCCCTCAAGTATTAACCAAAATAGGGAAACTATTGCTATAATTCCCTACTGTAAACATACAAAAAGATGTGGAACACCCATCATCAAAGTAGATCACTTTACAGTTTCGGGTATCCAACCAAAGGTTTCCACATGTTTGGGCACTTTTACCCCAAAGGTTCCCACATCAACCAGCAGGAGACTCAGCTCAGGATCGGGCCTCCATACCTGGCCGCGTGGTGGATTCGAGTGTGAACCCCGGAATCAAAAAAGTTCATTGCTTCAACATGAACCTCTTTGTCAACCAACTTTGCTGACGACAGGAGCCACAAACGGCCACCATGAATCACTGGAGTTCACCGACTTCCTGGGATAGGTTTGGGAGGAACCCAACCTATCAAGGGGGATACCCCCAGTGATAGTTCCAACTGTGAATGGTTCATCAAGCCACGCTAAACGATTGAGAAAGCAACTAAAACAAGCTCAACCGCTCCACCCCTTTGGAAATCAAATGGCCAACTAAAATACAATGAATGGTCCTGGATCATCTGGATCGGCACCAATAAAACCAACCCAATAATAAATCATGTGCACTTGGGGTTTATTTTACTATTGCTTGCTTCCGGCGTTTGCCTATATGGGATGATTTTTTATTTAGCTGACCTCCAAATGGTTGGCTACTGAGGGGATTGTTCAGTAGACTGGGTTTGCTACTAGATGGGCCATGGACTTAGTTACCTCGTTAGTACATATATAAATGGTCTATTATTTGGATCTGATTGGGATAGTTCATGGTTTATAACCCAGTTACTAACCAGAAACCGCTATGTAATCCTATCCCACAATTTATAAAACACCCGATTGGATGGTCCCAATTATGTGGAAATTCCAAAAAAAACTTGGTTTCTGGGGTGTTTCATATGAACGGGGGAAGATGGGGAAGGGATCAACCCCATGGCCCATCTAAATACATCAGTGAATTTCAACTGCATCACTTAGCCCCTGAAGGTGGCCAAGGCGCATGTTCCAGTCTGATGCATCAACCGAGACGGAGACAGGACCCACATTTGCCTTGGCTGTCCGGGTAAACGTTTACATAGATGTGGAAAAACAATGGTTCCCTATAGGAAAATTATCTACAATGCTGTGTTTGCCACATCCGTGTTGGTTTACTGGAACCTTCAATGCCACTTTTGGGGCTAGAGAAAGCATGTTAATGAGGGAAGGATCGGGCAAACGGTCAGTGTCTTCATCTCAAAAAACAGAACATCGAGATTCAGGAGGGCTCTCCGCCCTCATCTGTAATTACACTGTTCATGCTCCAATTCCTGTTGGTGTCATAGCCCAGCATAGCCATGTTTCTGGGTGAAAAATCACAATCCTAAATGTTTCTCTTCAACAAATATGGGAGCCAAAAGCTTCCTGCCAGGTGGTGCCGCCCAGGCTGGTTTACAAACCCATCTACAGTAACTATGTATATACCTATAACGCTTCCAAACATCTTATTACCACCAAAAACATCCAAAAACCGGACAGTCAATCTAGCTGTGTGCACCAACCAACAGCGATTCCGAACTGGGGCACATGTCGATCGGTAGAAACCCTGAAATCCAGCCACCCCGACTTCAGTATGGCTGGCAGGTCGCGAGAGCCTCCATCAAGGGCTTCAATTTGTTTGTCTCCAGTCGCACGTAGCTTCCCAGCTTCAAATAGGGAAGCGACCTGAGCCATCAAACAATATGGGACCATGGCGACGCAGGCCACAGAGTGTTTGGGGTCACACCAGGCTGTATCTGTGCCTCCCTCCAACCTGAAGACTAGGTATGCTTTTCTTGGTGGGATTCTTTAATGGATTCTATATTTTTTGCCCATCCGCAAATGGCTCAACAGTAGCCCATAAAGCCATGTTTTACCAAACTGGACACTAAAATATCCTGCTTTGGGGAAACGTGCTCCAAACAATTGGGTCCACTACTTGTCCCACTGGGAAGCAGGTTCGTAAACATAGTTGTAAACTGATTGGTGGTGATTGTGATGATTGAAGTTCCAATCCATTTCAACCAGGACTGAAAACAATAATTGAAACCAATCACGGGCTCTATGTATATGGATATAAATAAATAAATATATATATATAGCGGTTATACCCCCCCATTCTGTGGATTGGTGTGGTTGCTTCCCATTTAGCAACTATTTATTCACTTTGGGATTGTCGGCAAATTAGGCACCGATGAATTTGATGGTTTACCATAAGTTTCTCAAAAAAAATATCTTGGTGTCAATCCTCCATTCTCACAAAACATCATATGAAGTTGCTTAGTTCTAGTCCGTTTTTTCATATTCCTACCCTCTGGTAATTTGAAATAGCTATTGAAAATGACCATAGAAATAGTGGATTTACCCATTGAAAATGGTGGATCTTTCCATAGTTATGTAACATTTTACCAGAAGGTAATCACCATATTGTCACCATATTGTCACTATTAATCTTCCAATTGTTCGATGGTGAAATCCCCCAATGATTCCATAATTCACCGGTGAAATCACCCATGAAATCACCGACGCCGTGGCACTTCTTGGAGGATGCCGTGCAATGCTCATCTCCTAAGGCCGTGACAGGATGGATAGCGTAAGTAATGGGATAAGCAATAAAGATGTATTCATATATATATATGTGTAACATATGGGGTGAATATTATATTCGATGAATGTTATTTGTTTTTGAAAGAAAAACATATGATATGTTATTATCCCATTTATATGGCTGTAGAATAAATAAAACACATGGGATATCCATATAATGGGATAACTATGGGTATAACCAACTCATCATGGGGATACAACTAATAATGCCATATTATCAAAGGAAGTTTAGGGGGAGAAACTTCCGTGTTACGGACTTTTAGAATGTCAGGGAAAGAGTTAGTCAAAGAAAGAGGTAGCAAAGAAAGAGTTCGTCAGGGAAAGAGTTAGTCAAAGAAAGAGTTAGTCAAAGAAGAGTTAGTCAAAGAAAGAGTAGGGAAAGAGTTAGTCAAAGAAAGAAGTAGCAAAGAAAGAGTTCGTCAGGGAAAGAGTTAGTCAAAGAAAGAGGTAGCAAAGAAAGAGTTCGTCAGGGAAAGAGTTAGTCAAAGAAAGAGTTAGTCAAAGAAGAGTTAGTCAAAGAAAGAGTTAGTGCGGGAAAGAGTTAGTCAAAGAAAGAGTTAGCAAAGAAACAGTTAGTCAAAGAAAGAGTTAGCAAAGAAACAGTTAGTCAGGGAAAGAGTTAGTCAAAGAAAGAGTTAGTGAGGGAAAGAGTTAGTCAAAGAAATAGTTAGTGAGGGAAAGAGTTAGTCAAAGAAAGAGTTAGTGAGGGAAAGAGTTAGTCAAAGAAAGAGTTAGTCAGGATATATGAGGTAGTCAAAGAAAGAGTTAGTCAAAGAAAGAGCAAAGAAAGAGTTAGCAAAGAAAGAGTTCGTTAGGGAACGAGTTAGTCAAAGAAATTGTTCCCGCAGGCCCGCAATGTAAATGGGATTGCAAGTGGTGCTGGTGGAGGAGTTGCCGATGGAGTTTTGAAGGAAGTCTCGCACGAAATGCGTTTTTGAGAGATAGCAGATGCACGAAACCCTATGTTTTTCCATACAAAGTCCGTCCCCGAACCTCGATGATCTACCTCTGCGGTGCGACGGGTGCGAGACGGTCTCGTGTGTGGTCGGATCATGGTCGGATCGGTCTCGGATCATGCTCGGACCATGGTCGGATCGGTTCCGCATTGTAAATGGGGTTTCAACTGTTTTTCGTGCATGTGCGGTCGACAGAATTCCATTGTGATTTGCAACTGCAGGATCGTTCCCGCAATGTAAATGGGATTGCAAGTGGTGCTGGTGGATGAGTTGCCGATGGAATTCCATTGTGATTTGCAACTCTAGGATCGTTCCCTCACTGTAAATGGGATTGCAAGTGGTGCTGGTGGAGGAGTTGCCGATGGAGTTTTGAAGGAAGTCTCGCACGAAATGCGTTTTTGAGAGATAGCAGATGCACGAAAGCCTATGTTTTTCCATACAAAGTCCGTCCCCGAACCTCGATGATCTACCTCTGCGGTGCGACGGTTGCGAGACGGTCTCGTGTGTGGTCGGATCATGCTCGGATCATGGTCGGATCATTCTCGGATATTCTCGGACCATGGTCGGATCGGTTCCGCATTGTAAATGGGGTTTCAACTGTTTTTCGTGCATGTGCGGTCGACAGAATTCCATTGTGATTTGCAACTGTAGGATCGTTCCCGCATTGAAAATGGGGTTGCAAGTGGTGCTGGTGGATGAGTTGCCGATGGAATTCCATTGTGATTTGCAACTCTAGGATCGTTCCCTCACTGTAAATGGGATTGCAAGTGGTGCTGGTGGAGGAGTTGCCGATGGAGTTTTGAAGGAAGTCTCGCACGAAATGCGTTTTTGAGAGATAGCAGATGCACGAAAGCCTATGTTTTTCCCGAGAGCGCCTGCGAAGGGTTCTTCGTAAAAATCTAGATCTTCACTCCTTCACATCTGCTGATCTAGATCTTCACTCCTTCACATCTGCTGATCTAGATCTTCACTCCTTCACATCTGCTGATCTAGATCTTCACTCCTTCACATCTGCTGATCTAGATCTTCACTCCTTCACATCTGCAGATCTAGATCTTCACACCCTCACATCTGCAGATCTAGATCTTCACACCCTCACACCTGCAGATCTAGATCTTCACACCCTCACACCTGCAGATCTAGATCTACATCTTCACACCCTCACATCTGCCGATCTACATCTTCACACCTTCACATCTGCAGATCTCCTCTCGCTCTTCTTCTATTCTCTCTTAAGGCGGGGGCGGTGCCGCCGGAGCGCCACGAAACGCAACCCTTTCGCACGAAATGGACGTTGGACATCCAAAACCTAGGTGAAATTGCGATTTTGAAGCGTCGCCGGCAACCCTTTCGCACGAAATGGACGTTGGACGCCAAAAACTGAGGAAAAGTTGCGACTTTGAAGCGTCGCGCGCAACCCTTTCGCACGAAATGGACGTTGGACGTCAAAAACTGAGGAAAAATTGCGAGTTTACTTAGTCCCGCGCAACCCTTACGCACGAAATGGACGTTGGACGTCAAAAACTGAGGAAAAATTGCGACTTTGAGTTGTCAATCGCAACCCTTACGCACGAAATGGACGTTGGACGTCAAAAACTGAGGAAAAATTGCGACTTTGAGTTGTCAATCGCAACCCTTACGCACGAAATGGACGTTGGACGTCAAAAACTGAGGAAAAATTGCGACTTTAGTTTGTCAATCGCAACCCTTACGCACGAAATGGACGTTGGACGTCAAAAACTGGGGAAAAATTGCGACTTTACTTTGTTATTCGCAACCCTTACGCACGAAATGGACGTTGGACGTTAAAAACTGAGGAAAAATTGCGATTTTACTGTGTGTAAAAGCTTCTGTGTGTAAAAGCGTCTGTGTGTAAAGGAGTCTGTGTGTAAAAGCTTCTGTGTGTAAAAGCGTCTGTGTGTAAAAGCGTCTGTGTGTAAAAGCGTCTGTGTGTAAAAGCGTCTGTGTGTAAAAGAGTCTGTGTGTAAAAGCGTCTGTGTGTAAAAGAGTCTGTGTGAAAAAGCGTCTGTGTGTAAAAGCTTCTGTGTGTAAAAGCTTCTGTGTGTAACAGCGTCTGTGTGTAAACGCGTCTGTGTGTAAAAGAGTCTGTGTGTAAAAGCGTCTGTGTGTAAAAGAGTCTGTGTGAAAAAGCGTCTGTGTGTAAAAGCTTCTGTGTGTAAAAGCTTCTGTGTGTAAAAGCTTCTGTGTGTAAAAGCGCCTGTGTGTAAAAGCTTCTGTGTGTAAAAGCCTCTGTGTGTAAAGGAGTCTGTGTGTAAAAGCTTCTGTGTGTAAAAGCGTCTGTGTGTAAAAGCGTCTGTGTGTAAAGGAGTCTGTGTGTAAAAGCGTCTGTGTGTAAAAGGGTCTGTGTGTAAAAGCGTCTGTGTGTAAAAGCGTCTGTGTGTAAAAGCGTCTGTGTGTAAAAGCGTCTGTGTGTAAAAGCGGCTGTGTGTAAAAGCGTCTGTGTGTAAAAGCGTCTGTGTGTAAAAGCGTCTGTGTGTAAAAGCGTCTGTGTGTAAAAGCGTCTGTGTGTAAAAGTGTCTGTGTGTAAAAGTGCCGTGTGTAAAAGCGGTTGTGTGTAAAAGCGTCTGTGTGTAAAAGGGTCTGTGTGTAAAAGCGTCTGTGTGTAAAAGCGTCTGTGTGTAAAAGCGTCTGTGTGTAAAAGCGTCTGTGTGTAAAAGCGTCTGTGTGTAAAAGCGTCTGTGTGTAAAAGCGCCTGTGTGTAAAAGCTTCCGTGTGTAAAAGCCTCTGTGTGTAAAAGCTTCTGTGTGTAAAAGCCTCTGTGTGTGAAAGTGTTGTGTGTAAAAGCGTCTGTGTGTAAAAGCGTCTGTGTGTAAAAGCGTCTGTGTGTAAAAGTGTCTGCGTGTCAAAGCGGCTGTGTGTGAAAGTGTCTGTATGTAAAAGCGACTGTGTGTAAAAGCGTCTGTGTGTAAAAGTGTTTGTGTGTAAAAGTGTTTGTGTGTAAAAGCGTCTGTGTCTAAAAGCTTCTGTGTGTAAAAGCGTCTGTGTGTAAAAGCTTCTGTGTGTAAAAGCCTCTGTGTGTGAAAGCGGCTGTGTGTGAAAGCGTCTGTGTGTAAAAGCGTCTGTGTGTAAAAGCGCCTGTGTGTAAAAGTCTCTGTGTGCAAAAGCATCTGTGTGTAAAAGCGTCTGTGTGTAAAAGAGTCTGTATGTAAAAGGGTCTGTGTGTAAAGCGTCTGTGTGTAAAAGGGTCTGTGTGTAAAGCGTCTGTGTGTAAAAGTGTTTGTGTGTAAAAGCTTCTGCGTGTAAAAGCTTCTGAGTGTAAAAGCCTCTGTGTGTAAAAGCGTCTGTGTGTAAAAGCGTCTGAATGTAAAAGCGTCTAAAAGCGTCTGTGTGCAAAAGCGTCTGTGTGTAAAAGCGTTTGTGTGTAAAAGTGTTTGTGTGTAAAAGCTTCTGCGTGTAAAAGCATCTGTGTGTAAAAGCGTCTGTGTGTAAAAGCGTCTGTGTGTAAAAGCGTCTGTGTGTAAAAGCGTCTGTGTGTAAAAGCGTCTGTGTGTAAAAGTCTCTGTGTGTAAAAGCTTCTGTGTGTAAAAGCGTCTGTGTGTAAAAGTCTCTGTGTGTAAAAGCGTTTGTGTGTAAAAGCGTTTGTGTGTAAAAGCGTCTGTGTGTAAAAGCGTCTGTGTGTAAAATCGTCTGTATGTAAAAGGGTCTCTGTGTAAAAGCGTCTGTGTGTAAAAGCGTTTGTGTGTAAAAGTCTCTGTCTGTAGAAGCGTCTGTGTGTAAAAGCTCCTGTGTGTAAGAGTGTTTGTGTGTAAAAGTGTTTGTGTGTAAAAGTGTTTGTGTGGAAAAGGGTTTGTATGTAAAAGCGTCTGTGTGTAAAAGCTTCTGTGTGTAAAAGTCTCTGTGTGTAAAAGTGTTTGTGTGTAAAAGTGTTTGTGTGTAAAAGCGTCTGTGTGTACAAGCGTCTGTGTGTAAAAGCGTCTGTGTGTAAAAGCGTCTGTGTGTAAAAGTCTCTGTGTGTAAAAGCGTCTGTGTGTAAAAGCGTCTGTGTGTAAAAATATTTGTGTGTAAAAGTGTTGGTGTGTAAAAGTGTCTGTGTGTAAAAGCGTCTGTGTGTAAACGTGTTTGTGTGTAAAAGTCTCTGTGTGTATTTGCGTCTGTGTGTAAAAGCGTCTGTGTGTAAAAGCTCTGTGTGTAAAAGCGTCCGTGTGTAAAAGCCTCTGTGTGTATAATAAAAGCGTCTGTCTGTAAACAGTTCTGTGTGTAAAAGCGTCTGTCTGCAACTTTACGAAAGATACGATGCAAACTATTGTCTTGTACTTGTAATATATTGTTTTGAAACTACTCTTCTCGTCTGCCTATAATACATCTTCAATATATTGTCTTGTAATTTAGTGTCTCCATACTAGCAACAGAAGACTTTGCTCGTCTACGCTCTCGGGCCATCCGTCGTCTAGTAAGGGTTTTTAAGGGTTTAGGAGTTTGAAGGCCTGGCAAACGGCAGGCTTGAACGCCCTAACAACAGAGGGCTATGTGCAGGCAAACGGCAGGCTGCAACGACAGAGGGCTATGCAGGCAGACGGCAGTCTGCAGCGCCAGAACAGCAAAGGCTTACAGAAGGGCTTGGTGGAAGCTGCCGCGAGGGATTCGGAGCATTTTAAGGGTTTTAAGCGTTTGAAGGCTGGCAAACGGCAGGCTTGAACGCCCTGACAACAGAGGACATTTTAAGGGTTTTAAGGGCTTTAAGCGTTTGAAGGCTGGCAAACGGCAGGCTTGAACGCCCCAACAACAGAGGGGCATGTGCAGGCAAACAGCAGGCTGCAGGCTATGCAGGCAAACGGCAGGCTGCAACGCTGGAACAGCAAAGGCTTACAGCAGGGCTTGGTGGAAGGAGCATTTTAGGGGTTTTAAGGGTTTTAAGGGTTTGAAGGCTGGCAAAGGGCAGGCTTGGACATGTTTGTACTCTATGTCTTCAGAGTCATCACACCCTCCAATTACTGTAGGCTTTGTATTCTTGCCAGGGTTTCGGTACGAAATGACGGGTAATTTCTATTGCTCCGCGCGTTTCACAACGCCGTTGTTAAATCATCCAGAGGGCCGGACAAATTAGGTCTCAGATTTTCTCGGATTTTCTCGGATTCTTGCATGGCACTTGCCAGTGATATTGAGATAGAGGGATTTCTTAGATGCATTTGTTGGTCCAACGATGCCCAAGTCTCTGCTGTGCCATGTTCGGCCCAGCTCTGTGGGAAATTGTGACTGGTTGTGTTTGCAATGCGTGCAGAGAATCCCCAAGTCCTGGCCATGATTTTGTTTGCCGCACAATTCAGAACCATTCTAATTCCCAGGTCCCAAAGGGATAGGGGGAAGCGAATGTGTCTATTTACTTCCAGTGAACCTGCTGGAAAACTGTGTCACTGGAATATCTTTCCTCAAGGGAAGGTACTTCTTGCAGTCTGACTGCCGTCTCCAATCGTTGGAAGCTTGTGGTGAATGGTATGTCAAGCATTTCCCATATCCCAAGATGCCCCAAGTCACCACTGAAGAGCTGTGGTGTCTGGTGGGAAGATTAGTTTGGAGTGAGCAAAAAGGCATTGGGCAGGCGCCTGTTTGCTGCGTCATGCAACGAGACAAATCCTTCGTGACTTGTTGATGCTGTCAACTCGTAACACAGGACATCGTGGAGTCCTGGGCTGAAGCGCTGAAGGAGTACTTTGATCTATTGCTTGTAATCATTTGCCAATCTCCAGAAATCAATGCTTCCAGAAGGAGAGCTATCCAGTTTTTGTTCCAAACTCTCCGTGAAAATTCCGTGAAATGAACTTGTATGAACTTGTTAATTATTGCTTCATTATTGATTTGTTATTGGTTTGTTGATGTTTGTTGACATTTGGCGAACATTGGTGATGATCTCCGCAGAGGACGGCCTGCTGCGTCACAGAAGCCAAGCTGCTCTGGGACCCCCACAGACGACTGCAAAGAGCGTGCTGCTCGCGTGGATGGAGTGGTTACTGAAGCTGCAAACATGGCTCGTCAAGCAATGATATCAAAATATATATATATATATTGTCAAGGAGAGCAGCAGTTGAACATCTGCTTACATATGCTTGTATCAATCTTATATCACAATGTGAACCAAGAGCAACGCCTATAACAGTCTATAACATCTGTAATCCACCCAGTGGTATCCCTTACAACACAGTTCAGGTCTCATCGTTGAAAACTACATCTGGTCAGCTAAGGTTCCAATTTCCTATCAAGTCCTTCACAGCGCTGACGATTCCTGATGTCAGTATGGAAGATGCTGAGCATCTTTACCCCTGGGCATTCGCAACGCGGACTCAAACGCCCTGATGTTGGCTATTTTAGCGTTGGCTGATCAACTGCCTGTACCAAACCTGGACCTGTTGATTGTGTGTCTATTTTATTGTATTTTCACAAGAGGCCGGTACGTTGGACAAGCACTTTTCAATATTCAGTTGGTCTGCTCGGATTCTGAATGGAGAGGTGGCAAGACCCCAAGACCCGGCTGAGTTTTGTTAGGTCATGAGCATGGCGTGGCTGGCGCTCTTTGCCTATCTTGTCGTGGCGGCCTGCAATGGAATTCATAAGGCCAGCGGATTTTAGATTTTAGTGGCACTTCCGCACCGATGTCGTTTCGTACAGTCTTGTCACAAACAGTGGAGAGGCATGCAACTTCAAATTGACAGCCCCATGACAGCCCCATTTGGTGTCATTCAGTGCTAGAATCGTGGACTGCCAGCAATTCACATCAGGACTTCCGGATTTCCACATCTGTCTTGGGCTACACTGTGGCAGCAGCAGGGACTTCGTTTCCCAACGTTTTCAGCGGGATGTGTGTTGCGAGGCACACCACTTGACTTCGTCGCGCGCTAGATTGTGCCAGCGGGATAATCTTTGAACTCATGCATCCAGTCAAAAAGTACAATCTAGATCAATCTAGTCTTATTCAGAAAGCTGCGAGGATTTCGATATTTGTCACCTGAGTCCTGAAAGCCTCGATGGGTGCCATGCTTAGTCCCATCAGTCCCATCTAATCTCTTTGAAGCTGGCGGTAGGCAAGGGAAGACCACTATGGCTGTGGCAAATGCCCTGGGAGCCAACGCGTGGAACCCAGTGCAGATTATTTCTCCTGCGTTTCTGGATCCCGAGACCCTCTTGGCAAATAACAACCGAAGGGTTGATGGATGTTGATGGATTTGATGCTCTCGACCCAACGGCCCCCACTTTCTTCCCGTCTGAACTAGACTCTTGAACTAGACAGCAACGTGGGCGATTCTAGAACTCAATCATCACTCATCTCTGTCATTCTTTTTGTTGAGTGTGAGATGTGAGACAGCAACAACAGACGGTGAGCGATGCTGAGCTTCATCTCATTTCGTGATCGGTAACCTTTCTGTTTCTTCTTATTTCTTACATTTTCTTACTATTTCTTCTTCTCATGATGTGTCAGTGCCAGGTGCAAAATGTTTTCCTTGCGTTGGCCATTCCTTGGGCCATCCAATGCACCATCAACAGGCTCTGCCACTTAGTCCATGCTGAACTTTCCAAAGTAGAGTCAAAACAAGGAGCAAAGGTGCCAGACATGATTAGACATGACACGTTCATAAATGTTGTGAGATGTTGCGAGTCATGGTGAGTCTCGGTTCCAAGTCAATTCCAGCTGGACTAATTACGATGGTAAAACGTGACTTTGTTCGAAGGTCGCTGTCACGTGCTGTCAGGGGAAGCTTCGAGCTGCCATTCACGGGCTTGTTGAGCGCCGTTGTGGAGATCTATGCCTGGACCCCAAAAGATTCGATCATGGCTCGGCCCATTTGCAGGTACCAAACGACACCAAACATGTCCAGAGGATAGGATACTGATGCGCTCGCGCCTTGTTAATCATTGACTTTCAATGACTTTCACAACCATTTCAGAAAACTCATGAGTTCAGCCAAGTCCCAAGGTCACGCTTCTTCCAGCGGTTGTGGTCTTCACACTATCCAACCATCAGTTCCCGAGATGGTCGGGATATATGTTCCTGGTGATCCTTGACGGCAGCCATTGCTGAAAATCCTTGAGCAGTCTTGGAGTGTGTCAAACTGCATCATATGCCAGAGGCAAACGTTCACCATATTCAGGGCATTTTGATTATGTCTTCACTGAATACATTTTGCATGCATATATATATATATATATCATATTTATAATATCGACGCTGTACAGACACAGACGTATTCTGCCCACAATCACAGGCGCTACAGTAGTGTTGCTTCACTTAGTTCCCCCCGAACAATCCAAAACATACAATATACCAGTGTTTCAGCTCGTGAGTGCCGCCTTTGCTTTTCTCACAGCTTAGGATTTATGCTTGCTACTTGGCCGTGGCACTAACTCAAGACACCTTGCATTGCCCATCTTGGCCCTTTTTCTGTTCAGTGGCCCTGGCATGTTTGATGCGGGGCTGGAAACCTGGAATCATTTTGCGGTCAATAGGCACCACAGGTTGGTGTGGTATCGCAGATCTTGGAAGGCCACTCAGACAGATATGACAGTGGGGACTTCCTGATCTGATGCCAACAGCGGCAGTTTTAGGTACAGATCACGAGGGTCAGGAGTTACATTTGAAACCCTGTCAACTACCTGAGCCGGACAAACCATGTCCAGTGCTCGACATGGCCAATGCAACCAAAAGGGGCGAAGCTGCGCTTGCTCTTAGACGGCTGAAGTCTTGGGCTTGCAATGGAGATGTGACAGTGCGATTGTCTCTTACTCCCGTGACTGCTATGATATGACATAACACGAGCTTACATGAGCTTACATGAGATTATATATCGGATATATTGGGACATTTTGAAAAGAAAACAATTTTGGTTCGGCTGGGCAGCGCGAAGCCCAAAGTTGTTTTCCCCTTGTGTACGTCTTGAAACTAATTACAGTATGAGCATTTTATATGTTGCAGAAGATTCTAGACGGGGACATGATACAGGGAATGCACGGTCTCTTGGGGGAAGGTTGCCTCTTCACGGAAATCTAACTTAGCCGATCTATCTTGATCTTGGTTTTGTTGCCGCGGAAAGGGTCCTGGGTCGTCTCAAACTACTCCAAATTGTTCCAAAGTGTTGGAAACACAAAGTCTTTTCACGGTGGATTCTTCAATGATTCTTCATCTTGTCTGCTTCTTCCTCTGATCTTATAGTCGTCCATAGTCGTCCATAGTCGTCCTGATTTTTTGACCGTAACCGTTGTGGTGCAATACTTTGGCTGATTCCAGTGCTTCCGATGTCTTGGAGCTGCGGTGGCATGCCTAGAGAGTTTGGGTTGGAAAAGGCTGATGAAAGATTCTGGAAGTTGCAGAAGAGATAGAAAAGACAACCTTTTGAAGATGCTGTAATTTTATGTAATTTTTAAATTTTGATGAGATGATTGTGCGCATCTCATAGAATACCATGTAACTAGACAAAATGCACCACAACAACCACACATGCATCTCTCCTGACAGAGAATGTAGACGGAGAACCTTCAGATGATTTGAGGACTCAGTTTCCTTTGGGCCCTGCTGTTTGACACTTTCCTATACTTTCCTGACAGCTAAAGAGTTGCCTTAGGAGTTGCCTTAGGGCCTTAGGATTTGGAATCAAAGCACGTTTTCTCTTCGTTTCTGTCGGAGTCCATCTGGTCCGCCGAGGTCATGGTGACTGAAGAAGCACCAGGAGGATCCGCTCGCCTGAAACATTCGAAACATTCGAAACATTCGCAATCCTCGAAAGATCTTGAAAGATCTTGAAAGGAGACCAAAGTCGGCGCCGATATGCGGTGGGTGTTGCTCGGACAAATGCGTTTTCTTGTTTTTCGAAGAATCTTGGGTGACGATGAGATGTACAATTATAGATGTATTACATGAGATGCTCATTTCCACACCAAGCTGTACTTGTCGTGATTTGAGGGATTTTGAGGGAGATGGTGTACACATCTCGCACCCTCAAAGAATCGGAAAGATCTGAGGTGAGTTTCATCAGTTTTCTTGGTTTGCTGCTTGCGTATCTTGCCGTCTTCTTCAGGCCATGTCACGAAACGGGTTAAACAGGTTGGACGCGTCAGTCTTTTTTGGTTTCAAAGAACTCTTCACTCATTGGACAACTCCACTGGTCTTCAAGATTTCATTGCTCATATTGAATCATATTGCTCACTGGAGAATATTTGTGACTGATTGACTGATTGCATGCAATTCTACGAGCCAGCAGGTTGTTGCTAAAACGCACATCGATTAAGCAGCTACTTGTTCGGTATTTCAGCAACATTTCAGCGGCTTCAAAGCAAGCGTTGAGATACAGTGTCTTCTCACACAAAGGTGCCAATCTTGCTGGAAAGCAAATTGACCAGCGCAAGAGACCGTAGCATGCCTGGAGATGGGTAGATAATTTATCGCGAGCATAATTCTCGCATCCATGGTTCCTATTTGGACCAATCGCGCCCATGCAGTCCTGGGTGCTTGAAGTGTGCTTATCGATAGAAGCCACGCCACATGGCCACATGGTATAAACATCAAATTATTTATGGCTTATCGATAAACCTCGAGACATGAGATGTTCATCAACCTCAGCATTGTAGTAGCACCTCACAAACACCTGATATGCCGGGCAGGTCAGAGCCAGAACCTGTGCGGCGCCCCAGAATGATGATCAATGTCTTGGAGGAAATCTCCTCTGTTTCTTGAAACGATTAAGAACTGTATCTAGACTAAGAGTGCTTGTACATGATGCTGTTGTCGCTGTAGTCTTGGGCAACATCCCCATCATCACTGCACATGTTTTTCCTCTGAGGAGTACACCTATGCCTCCTTCAAGCGACATGAGGAGGGACCCCTACCAGAGGCACCTGGGCTCTAAACAACTCTGGAATGGACCTGCGACAACTCGAAGCTACTGGTATGATGCTGGTATGCACTGTGACAACGCTATGAAACATCCTTGCCCCTGCCTGAACTTAGTCTTAGGCTTGGCAAACATACTGGTACTGCCGAGGTATACACTTTATCAACATCCTGCACCTTTATGCTTCCTAGATCTTCCTAGTACTTCAAAGATTCTTCTGCTTTTTGGCAAGCACCGCTGTAATTAGACAAGACTCCTATTCAGACTAGCTTGAGTAGCTTGGGTAACGAAACACATGAAACACATTCGATCGCATCTCCCAGAGTCAAAGTCCCGGAGTTTGGCCAATCTCCAGAGGTGCCCAAGGAGATCTGGGACGAAGCCCGTTCACAGCTCCGTGTGCGCCTTCGAGAGATAGAGGATGATGGGAAAGAGATTGGTTCAAAACCATCAAAACCTCCAAGGATTTCTATGATTTCTGGGTGATTGGGACCAAACAACTACTATTTCTTGGCATTTCTAGGCATTTCCAGGCATTTCTGGGTCAATGGGAAATATTGGGACTGGAACACGAGGAGCATCGAGAACGAGCTGCGGAGCGCAGACGGTTAGAGAAGGAAGAGAAGGAGAACGAGGAGGAGAAGGAGGCAGTCATCTGTAACCTGTTAATAAATGGCTAACAGAAATCCGATAGAATCCAACAGATGTTGGGGGATATATAATGATATAGCTCTGTTCAATTGAATCACTGCAAGAGAGCACATAGCACGGTGGCTGCTAAAAAAAGAGAAATCTCCCTTGACTGAGAAAGCCCTTGAAGATTCTTCCGCAGTGTTGGTCCCACGGCGGCAGAATGCACCCGTTGGGCAGATGGAACGGCGACTGTGGGCTGAAGCAGTGGAAGAAGTTGAGGCAGAACCACGAGCGTGCAACTCAGTTGAGTGCCAGTCTCCTATTCAAACACATGGCTTTCCTGATGTTTACATTTCAAAGTTCCGGATTTGACAAAGGCTCAAAATTGGTTTTGTCAAAAAATGCTACTTCATTTCTGCGCAGTCAGACAGCATGCTGCAAGCCACAGCTCATGGATTCGTAGTTCTCTAGGACCTTCCCGGAGGTTTGCCACAGAATATCACAGAATGGCGTTGCAGTGTTGATTTTCAGGCTTAACTTGGGGACAAGACCAGAAGACCTGTTAAGACCTGAAGCAATAACTGCCATCCTGCAAGGAACTCTTCAATCTCTTCAAACTGTTGAATAGCAATGCAGCCCTTGCCTTAAAACCAGGGAAAGCGGGACGCAAGTCATGGCTGTCTTTGCATTGCAAGACTACTTTGGGACCTTGAGCACTCCAACTGCAAGTTTGTTTTTGGAAGGGTCTACTGCAACAAGGGGGCACCGTATGTTTAGCCTTCTTACTAACAGAACGACATAGCTTCGAATACGGATATACAGCTGAATTTCCAAGTAGGATGATGAAATACACACTGCACAGACTGTAGTCTGCATCTACAAGGCGTAGGTAGATGTCCACTTCCTGTATTCCTGCATTGTTTTCAGGGTACCGAAAGTGAGGCGAGGGGACCTGAGCAGGGTATTGTGGTCAATGATGGTCAATGCAAACTCTCGAGTGGAGACAATCCCAAAGTAGGACAGCCTTAGGACAGCTTTTCAGATTTTTCAGTATTTTTCAGTCAATGTCATTAGGGATTCAACATGGAATCAGTGCAGCCCAGTGCAGCCAGCTCTTGGGGGCAATTGTCAAGCCGAAGTAGTTTGAAGCTAGGCTTTCTAGCTTTCTACGAAGACATAGATAGACTCTTAGACACATGCCAAACTATATCAAAACTTGCTCCAGGAACAACAGATGGCCGAACAAGAAGCACATGCATTGCAGGCTGGAAATCTTGCGTGGGACAAGGTGTACAAATTTGTACAAGTGTTTGTCATCCTGATAGTATAGAAAGGAAATCCATGCTATACACACCACACAAAGGAAGGACTGATGCTGGCGACATTGCGATTTTTGGACAATTTTGGACAATGGCCAAAGTAATGAGTCTTTCTTCAGTGGAACGACTCATAGCTATGGATTTCTATGGTATGCTGGTATTCCTTTGCCTCTATCCCGCCAGGAACATCATGAGACTCACAAGAATGAAGACGGCAAGCCCGATCCGGACTCTTTGCTGGGCAAGCTCATGAAGGCACGCAGTTTTGATCAGTTTCGTCTAGAGAAGCTGAGCCCTTTGTCCTGGTTGGTGCACGTTGCCAGAACAACGTGGACAAAGGGGCTGGAAAGGCACGCCTTGGGCTGGTGGCTAGGGCCATGACTTTTCCTAGGCCTGCCATTGAGGGAAGAAACATGAAGAAACATGAAGAAACATGAAGAAACATGAAGAAACATGAAGAAACCATATGCGCTTCATGATGGCGGTCCCAATGTCACAGACTGTCACGGACTGTCACAGACTGTCCAGATTCAGTTGCCAAGTAGAGAAGAAGTGTAGAGAAATGGAGTCTCCCCCAGGTGAGGACGCATAGGACGCTATCTTTAAACAAACACACTTTTTTCGAGCTCTGAGATGTGTGCAGTAGGAGTCGCTATCTTCCTGATTTTTTAGTTTAAACATGTTTAGAACAACTTTTGTGTCGGACATTTTCAAACACTAAAGCTGCTTCAAGCCATTGGCGTTCCCAAGGGTGTTCCCACTGGTCGACTGTGCCAAGGTGAATCCGAACCAAGACCGTCCTGATGAGCAGTTCGACGAAGACACCGAGGTCTGTGCAGGTTCCACAAGCTTCTCAAAGGAATCCCTAGGAAAAAAATGGGAAAATGCATGCACAAAGATGTACAAAGCTTCTTTGTTGTATTACTGTATGTTGTTGTGCTTGAGTTACTACATATATCTACATATTCTCTCATGGATTTCTTGACCCATAACTTCTATGATTTATATAAATCCAGAAATCCAGATACCAAATCTTGATGAATCCAGAATCTTTAAATTTATCAAACATGATCAAACCTTCCGTTGGATTCGAGGCCAAAAAAGTGGCCATGTCAGAGCTTCTCAAAAAGGCGACCATTGCTGTGCGGAGTCACTGGAGTTGGTGCTGCACGCTGTTGGGAGTCTGAAAGATGTTGCTTTGCAAACGGAAAAAATGCCAGGGTGGACATGGCAATGGCGAGGCGAAGCTGCCCGAGACGCTTTCAAGATCTTTCAAGAATCCAGACCTTATCATTCTTATCTCATGCACGGAGCTTTTTGTGTCAAGAATCTTTTGATGTATTGTTATCTATTGATATGCATTGACAATAGATATTTACAGCTTGGCAGTAGTGTGTGATAGAGTGTGTGTGTGTGTGTTTCAATTCTCTTTGGTATGTCTTATGTCTTTTTCCTTGCACCTTTCTGTTCTTGGTGTAGGACCTCAAGCAGCAATTCGAGGACCAAAACATGCCTGGTGTTCAGCTTGATGAGAAAAACCCTATCGGATTTCCTTCTTGTGCAGGATATTTGGTTGACACGTGTGACAGATTTTTCGTTAAACATGGATAAACCAGATGGGCATTGATGCGTTGTTGCTTTATGTTTGCAAGTCAATTCATTGGATGAGCTGCAACGCTGGTGCTGATGGTCTCAAGGAGCTGCAAGCACAAGCAAAAAAGAAGGCGAATCAAGCCAAAAAGGTGCCGATTCGTCGCATGCTCTGGTGCTGCTTTTGTGGCACCAGAGACTATGACGGTAAGACTCTGGTCTTGTTTCCAAAGGGGTGAAGAGACCTTGATCTGTATTATCACAGCTTTGGCATCATCCTTTATTATCTTGTTTTCCTGCTGTTTGTGAATCTGAATGCCTGGTCCTATGCAATGATATCATTGGCGTCAAATCAATCGGCATCTTCCTTCAGTAACTTTGTGTTTGGCAATGAAAGTTTGGGAAGGAGAGGGTAGTGAGAGTCAACGTTTGTTTTCCCTGTGTTCCCAGTATTCTGCTTCTTTCATCTTCTTTCAGTTGCAATTCTTACTCCCGTGTCTCTTGCAGTTTGTCTGAATCCTTACGCTTTGGGATGATTTGGCTTTTTAATGGACATTTTGAACTGCGTTTGAAACTGGGTTTGTTGCCAATTGCGTGCTCACAAACCAGATTCCTTGAGTGCAGAAGGCCGCAGCGAAGCCAATATTTATCGGTGTTTCTGATACCATCATTGATGTGGAATGCCCCGTATCACTTCGTATCGGTCGCGGCTGAGATTCCAGCGACCGAGAAAAGGCACTCTACCTACAATGAAATCAAGATCAGAGAGAGTGGAAAAGGATTATAGAAAGCAAACCACAGAACAAGGGGGAAGAAAACCAAAATCATCCAAAATCTGTCTTTGCAAAGATAAAGTCGTGATACACACAAGGGAACACCCAAAATAGGAAAGCATTGGATACCACAGATGCGCGAATTATGTTAAAGACAAACGCATTGAAACAGGTTACCATCGGTTACCCTTCTTACTCCAACTCTAACTGGGTTGTTTGTTTTCACCTCACTGGTTGGGCAAGCTTTACCAGCACGAATGCAAACATTGAAGGAACGAAAGAATTCATGACCTGCTTGCAAACCATTGTAATGTTTCCAACAAACATGGGCATGGGAGATGGCATGGGGAAGGTCGACTGTCATCGTATCTGCGTCCTCAGCTGCTTCATGTCCTCCAATGGGTAGACTGATCAGTTGGACAGAAGAGGAAAATTGAAAGCTGAGGAATGTTTGCGTCATAGTTCATGATTCATACTGTCTTAGCAAGGCTTGTGAAGAAAAACATATAAAAACATGTTAAGCATTTGTACGGGTCACGCAGCAACAGCAACCGATGGCCCGCTCATAAAGCACAAATTAACAGGGATAGGCAGCACAAAAGATTCCCCGCAAATCCTTAGGAACACATTAACAGCAAGGAACGCAGCTCAACATCAAATCAGAATATGCAACATGCAAACATGCATTCCAAAGAACCACCTGTTATGGCATTTAGTTATACCATTTTTCGCCCATGGCAGGTGTTTGAAGAGAAGCTGGCCGCAGAGAAGAAGAAATTAGCTGAGAAGCAGAAGGCAGTTCCATGATTGCTCAGTATGATCTCAGTATATATGCTTTATGAGGTTTATATGCGGTTTGGTCGGGGTCAGTGCATCTTTCATCAGTGGATGAACAAGTGCCTTCCAGGCAGCGAAGGAACGCTTGGAGCATGAGCTGAAGTCAAAGACGCTTGGACTGAAGGATTTCTTGATGTTCTTGGCTACGGTGGACTGAAGTTCAGGAAGACTCTGACTCATGTATCTCATGTCCCGCTAACAAGTCTTCAAAAAACATTCACTTGATGTTTTCGTGAGACTGTTACGCATTTGGGTCCCTGCTCATTGGTTGGGTTCTTTACAACAGAAAGAGCTTGGTGCTTCGCCTCGGAATGGGCTTCCTTTTTGCTCAGCAACTGAGGCAACTTAAGGACCAGATTCTGATCATGAAGGCAGCCCTTTTTAGTGGTGCTGGTGTTGGTGCTGTGGTTTGGCGAGATGCCTCACGCCGTAGACGCCGTATCCAGTTGATGCCCATTGTACATTGATTATCATTGATTCATTTCAACAACTTGGCAAGGTGTGGTCAACTAGGATTGGATGGCTGACTGGCGATAAGATTCAAACAGAACCACCATTGAACAGGCAGCAACAGCCAAAAGTTTTCTCAACCACTCTTGATCTGTACTCGTTTCAAGCAATTGCATCAATTGCTAAAGAAAGCGGCGACACTCTCTGTTCTTCCAAAGTATCAGGAACAGCAAGAGGAGGCGCGTGTCCAGGAAGATTCCATCCAGATGGGGTAGCTCAGCTGAAAACTTTGCGAGTTGCGATTGAATGTGTTTTCAAAATAATGGGACCAAGCGTGCAAGGGAGATTCAAGGACCCAAGGCCCCAAGGCCTTGCGCCAGGGAGGCACACCGAGATACCCGGTACACCGAGGATCAGTTTGTACTGCTGGGCCTTGATGATGCCCTTTGGTTACGAGGCAGGCCTTCTCCTAGAGCAAAAGAGACAAGGCGCCTGCCGCGGCTGCTGGGCCGATGCAGAGAAGTGATTGGAGAGATTTTGGGAGATTTCTTGATCTTTTTGTTGCAAAAAAAAGTTCCAAAGATGTTCAAGCAATCATAGCAACGTCAAAGATTTGATAGGCAGGATGTGAATTGAAAAGCAAGAGAACCATGCAGTGGATGAGCCTGCAAAAGATTCATGTTGAGAGTTTTCTCAGCAGGTGTTGGCATCTTTGAATGCGACGAGCTGGGAGCTCAGCACGGAACATGACCACGGGCCATGAGCGGCACAAGGGGCGTGGATTTAAACGCGGTGCTTTTCCCAAGGCATATTGACTTCGCACACTTTAATTAATGTGATTGACTTGTTGATCTTGTTTCCCTCTTGTCTCCCTCTTGTAAAGCAGTGAGTGGTTTGCGGGCGTGCAAGAATCTTCATCGGGAGATGCACAGTCGGGTGGAATTTATGTATGACCACAGCATTCTCAACTCTGAACCTCATTTTGTACCGACTACAGTCTGTACTTGAACCTTCCTGCAGGGCAAGCAAGGGGCGAATAGCTTCAGAGAAATATCAGAGAAATATCTGTAAAGCTGTCACAAAAACACAATGCGATGAGTCTAATACAGTCATCTAGTCATGGAAAGAACCGGATTGTTACTACACAAGCTGTCACAAAACCCCCCTGAACCCCTTGTTACTACACATCGCTGGCCAAAACATTGTGACAGCTTTTGCGATAAACAAGGGGTTCTGTAAAACTGTCGCTAAACCCTATCACAAATCACCACAAATCTAGTCATGGACTGGAGCTGGAGATTCTATGCTCCTGGGCAAGCAAGGTGGGCTGTCTACAGCAACCAATCCATGATGGCAGATGGAAGTCCTTTTCCGTTCCCTGTGCATGAGGCGAGCCGATGTCGATCCGTCAGATGATTTTGGATTTGGTTTGATGATTGATGTTCTACCAACAAATCTGAAGCAGAGACTAGTCATGTTGACAGCGCAGCCTGAAAAAAAAAACTGAAAAAGCAGTGGAACAGCCGAGTGCGTCTGCGTCAGGTCACAGGCCCCAATGGGGAACCGATCTCCCTCTTTGTGCCACTGGGTGGGCGATGGCACACTGCCTTGAACCGTCCCTCGGTGTGAAAGAGACAGGTCCAGGTCCCTACACGAGTCATCACAGAGCAACCGGTAGGAAGGTCATGGATATGGAAGGATATGGAAGGATATGGAAGGTCATTAAGCAGAACTTTTTCATTGAAGTTAGAGAGGACATCGAGGACCACAGTGAGGCGACACGACACGAAAAGTTGCATCTTGCACCGCAGGAGATGTGTTCAACCAGGTGTGGTTGAAGGTGCACCTCTTCATAGATACCAGCTCAGCTGCAGATGAGTCATGGCAGAAAGTTATTGGTAGAACCAGTTCGAAGAGACAGTCAGAAAGCAGAATTGGAAATGCGTTGTAATTTGAAGATGCAGTAAGAGCAGTAGTTTTCAATACAGCATTGCTTGGACACGACACTCCATCTTTTTGATCTTTTTGGATTTGAATGGGCAGGAAAGATTGTTTTCTGGAAGTAGAAATGAGCAGAATATAAATGAAAGATAATGAAAGTGGAGATCTTTCTGACATCGACACTGTTCATCAAGTGTGTCCCCGGAATCTGTCGATATCTAGTCTTCCCGGCGAATCTCATGGACAGGTGGTTGAAGTGGATCACTACAGAAAACACGACTGGGCCGGAACCTGACCTTCTCATGCTGTGGTGCTGGGATTCCATGGGATTCCTGTTGATTGAGCTGATCCAAGAATGATAAGAATGTCGCTGACATCCCTGACCGAGATTGTCAAAGTCGATCCTGACTCGGTATTCTTCCCAAGTTGGGCTCTGAGCAAACTTTGCGAAGGATCTTTGCCTTGATGAATTTTCTTGTGGCAAGGTTCCCTTAGGTTCCCTTCCAGCTGTTGGACTTCCATCCTCATTGACCAACAATCGGTGCTGTTGACCAACAATCCATTACTCTAAGTAGCAAATCCAATAGTTGTACTGCGCTGTGATGACACCAAGTAAGCGGTTGTAGCTCTGGTATTGTGGAAGTTCGCGTCGCTCTAATCTGTTGCCCAGAACGTCTGAAGCAAGTCATTGGAAGACGCGTGCCGTTTCTTGGCTGAAGTGACTCAATTCAGGCTTTTGAGATTTCATGTAGATGTTCCTGGTTTGTTCACAGCTGATCTGGTGATGATGATTGAGTTGCCTTACACCAAAGTTGAGTGATTGATGCTATGACTGACACCAATAAAGTCACACCATGGATTTTGATCAAAGCGGAACTGGGTTTCCGCATGTATTTCCGCTCAGGTTAAAGAACGTCAAAATGCAAGGTCCAGAACCAGATGAGGCGCAGGGAAACCACATCAATGGCAGTGTTTTGGGTGGGTCATGTCATGCTGTCATGATACTCCGTGTCCAATTGTGACCAAAATACATCAAAGTACTACCTCTCGGCACTAAGATACTAAAGGGTTCACGTAGATTTGAATGAGATGTTGTCCAGATGGGTCTCGAGATGGTACGTCTTCAAAGGCAAGAATGACTTGACAGAGGCAGTAGATTCAGTAGATGATTCAGACAATCACAGATACATAATACATTATAATACATACTGTATCATACAGTCATACCATGTCATACCCATATAAAATGGCAGTGGAATGAGGGAGGGTTGAAGCATGTTGTAGCCCGAGCCTGCTCCGTGTTCAGTTGGACTGCACATATTGCAAGTGTGGAGCCCCAAACTCTGCATTTCAGCATCAATTGTTCTGAGTCGAGGGGTCCTTCAGTTTGAAAAAGGGCACTCGCTCGTTCCCAAAGTCAAGTGCCAGATCTACTGATCAATAGACCTGACTCTTCAGCTTCATTTTTAATTTTTAATGATAGGTTCAAGGTGCCACTAGTGGTTCTAACACGTCGTAGCCTGGTGTGTCTGTTTTCCTTCACACCGTTGATGCAAAAGTCCAGCCGCCTCAAGGAAGAAAGGCTTCACCAAACAGAGCTGCGCGTCTCATGTGCACTGGCTACAATCCCAAGGCTGACTTCTCTGACTTTTGAACTTGGGATTCTGATGGCTTTTGAATGTGTCGGACACATTTGACATGAAGATTTGGCATGCTTTGGTTCCACACATGTTGATGCTCATTGTGATGCTTGGCCAGGGCATACCTGCAGGGACGCACTGACGTCGGTTGCGAGGCACAGTTGCAACGCGTCAACATGTCTGCTGGAGCAACTCATGTCCTGTGAATTTTGTGGTTGCACGTGAGGTTGCTTTGTGTCATTCGACTTGTAGTTCAGTGTTTCAGTTACCATTTGGGTGACTGAGTTCTGCTTTACCTATTCAGAAATTCAGGTTGATGCCCAAAAAGACTCTGTGGGCCACATAGAGTTTTCAGACGATTCTTAAAATATCTTAAAATACTTCCCTGATCTTCTGCGTATGTCCACTACATCAACGGACAAAATCGTTCTCTTGGTCTTGGAGCCGCTGTTCCAACCCATTGCAGGGACCCTCCAGTGGATTGCGGTTGTGCAAATCTAAGATCTATCAGATTCTATCAGTGTCCATGCCAAGAGAGTTGGAAGAGGTCCCATGTCATCTCATGTCATCTCCGCACTCTGAGGCAAGTGCAACGATTTCGCTTGTGATTTGCCAGCAGATCAGGTGAACCGCCAGTGCTGTCGGACTGCGGAAGAAAGCCGAAACCATGGCCTGTTGTTGTGACCACATGTGACCACAATTCCCGCAGCTTCATTGTAGTCCAAATATGTCCAAATTCAAATGGCACACGTCGGCACTTGACTGAGAATGGGTAGATTATATATATATATATATGATCCATATCAATATATTGTATTATATGATTTTTGCTACATATTACGTGTCCTTGAATTTGCTCGTTGATGTCAGTGAAAACCAACATCTGCTAAATGGCAAGGTTTGTCGTTGCTGAATTGCGTTTGTGAAAGGGTCCACCAACAAGTTTGCCTACTTTCCAAATTCAAGCCAGTGGACAAGAAGCAGAAATACATACCATGCTGCTCCATGCGGCGAATGTTATAAAGAGGTATAAAGGGAACACATGCTGCTGGATTTGCCACCATAGTTCCTGCCCTCATGGCGGCTGCAGCATGTGCAGCATGGCTCTTGGTTGCCGGCCTATTGGCCTCGGCAATGTCCATAGCGGTGCTGGACTGTGGCCCAGTGCGGGTCCATCAGTGTTGTGGCGCATTGAGATAATCTCACTTCAGATCACTTCAGGAGAGGTTGAAGGAACCAAATCCCTGTGGAAAAACATGAAAAAACTCTGTACCTGACTGTACCAAATTAATCCAAATTATATCTCTACCGATATCCACCTCATGATTAACGATTCAGCTTGCATGTGCTGAGCGTGTTCGCTTCAGTCGTAGAGTCGGCTGTGCAGCAGAGGCTCCAGCTTGGACCGATGAGCAACTACCAGTTGCTAGTCGCAAGGAGCAACTTTAGCCGTCTTTGAGATGTCTTATGCTCTGGTTTTCTCAACTTTAACCTTCAAACCAGCCAACGCTTGAACTCTTTTAGCAAGGTATGTACTGGACAATGGCAAAGTTGCCGTTACCGTGGATGCAGCTTGGGATATTCCCAAGATTCGCCGATACGTGGAGAAGAAAGAGTTGAGGCCGGCACTCTCAGCACTCCCACTCCACCATGCCAGCTTTGAACTCTTTTGCTATCTTTTGCTCCTTTATGAATCACTTGTTTGTCTTGTAAGGTTCAAGAAAATGACGATTCGAATGATTCGCACTTCTTTGCATCTCATTAGTCCGTGCTGCAGCTTTCTCCTCCAGGGGGGTGAACAGATGATATCCGTTGCATTGCAGGTTGGTCGCAGGTCTATACACCCATGGCCATTTTGACCATGTTGGAGGCAAGTTCCCAGGAGCTCGGGTGCTTTATTTTCCAATCTTTGTGAGGACTGTGACAAAGTTACAAACATGTCTAAAGGCCGAACAAAAGACAAACCTCTAAGGACAGACATTGACATGTCAGAGATATTTGTGTCAAAATATACAACTAAGGTGTCAGGTCAGCTTTATAGACTCTATAGTTTCCATGCAACTTGCCATGTTCGCAGCTGCCGTCGAACTTTTCCTTGAAGGATCAAGTGAGGGACCTGTACAGGGTGCGCTTGAGCTTCAGGAGTCAAGTCCTGGGGGACACAAGATGCACGAATACCACACTAGCAGCTGAATATCAGCTGCATATGAGGGGCTTTTATTTGGTGAAGTGAGGAGTAGTCTTGGGGCGTACCCTGGTTTGTCGAAAATACTATTATTTTGGTTGCAAAACGAGGTAGGACAATTTCGAGAACGAGGTACTCCGAGGTAGGGATTGCCTGCAAAGCATCTTATAGCTATCAAAAACAAGTGCGGCGTTGGAGAACGAGGTCAGGCCCCCCAAAACGGTATTGGAATGGAGAACGAGATAGGAACACTACGTGATGTACCAAATACTTTCCGTGGCTCATCTAGCTTCATGCTGAGTCTTTATAAATCACATCATTGATATTTGCCAATTTGCAAACATCACTTGAAGACTTGACTCGGAGGAGACGAGTTGACAGAACCACGTTGGCGATTCTGCCACATTTGGGTTGATGTCAGTATAGGATGTTTTGATATATGATGCTTAGTACCTACTTGTACGGGTTCTTTTGAGACTTCCCAAGATGCCAACGCTTTCATTCGTTTGAGAAACGACAGCCCTTGCCACGTCCGCCGCATCCAGGATTTGCCCCTGTACCTGGGAGTCAGAGATATTGAGGCAGCAGAGCTTCAGACACAGGTGGCGGCATCGAAATGGCATCCTCTGAAGGAAGGAATCCCGGATGCTGGCTGAAACAGCCTTGATTGGTCAGCTGAAACATGCTGAAACTTTCATTAGCAGAAAGCACTGACAATAGCTGTTTGATGCTGTTTGACTTTGCTGACCGATCCGAGTTCGACATCTTCGACCGCCCGAAATGTTTCTGACACAGTGCAGGAGACAAAGTTCAGCTCCTTGGTGACGATGTTCAGATTTGGGTGCCGCTTGGCTGCACTGTCGAGATCTGTCCATATGACTCTTTTCAGACTTTCGAGACTTCTCAAGCTTCGCAGCTACGTTTTGTGCTGAGCCAAGGATAGACACTCCTGGTCATACCTTAGGCTAGGGCTGAACAAACATCTTAGTGTATTCTATTGTCATGCAAACGTAGACATTGCGTTGATTTTGTTCAGTCATATTGCACCGAAGGCGGCGTGACATTTTGGGTTGAGGGAAATTTCCATGAAGCTTGTGGTGAAGGCCTAGTGGCGCAAAACTGAACGGTGCAGAGTCTGTAGAATCATGTAGAATCATTAGAATCTTCAATTTCTTGTTGGCTGTATAAGTTTCTTGCTATTGATTTACCATTGATTTACCCTTGTCATGTCCAATTCTTTGTCGCTCTTGTTGACAGGCTTGATGTTCACGGGTGACACTCTATTCCTAAAGAACGTAGGACGTACCGACTTACCAGGAGCCTTGGCTTTACCAAGAATGTTTGGACCCTTAGATATTGCTGAAGAGATTGATTCTGCACAATTCTGTCAACGGATCCACAATTGAACTCGGAGAAATCCTAGACAATCTGCCTGAGTTAGCAGTGTCCCACGCCCAACTCATGTCTTCAACTTTGTGATTTGAATATGTGTCAAAGCTGCTTTCACCTGATTTTACATCTTATATAATTCAAATTCAGGTTTGAGAAGCCATCAACGATGAAGCCTTAAGGCCTTATTGATTGTTAGCCTAATCGATCGTTTCTGGGGACAGCAGATCTGGTGCTGAGTGCTGAGGTGGTGATCCCTCTTCCTTGCAACGCAGCCTTGCTCGATTGAGTGGCGCTGTGGATGGGGCGCAAATTCTGCCGGGGCATAGCTACATGGCGCAAGTGCTGCAATACTGTATATATGCTGTATGCTGCAATTGCAAATGCCAGGGATACACTTTCAGTTAGTGATGCCGTGATGCCCAAGAACGTGCTAAGTTCCATGATAGATCAGCGTGGCAAATGGCTTTCCTGTGCCAAGGCTACGATTCACCTCCCAAGCGGGCAGATTTAGCCACAGTGCGACGGACAAATTCAGCCATGAAAGCTGCCATGGCCAGGTGGGGTCTTGGATAATTTGCCAGGAGAGCGCCAAAAACGTCACATGATTTCCTCGAGGCTTTTGTTAGGCCCAAAAGATCCTAAAAGGATCTAAAAGGATCTAAAAGGCTTAAAAGTTGAACATCACATTGCCATAGCAGTCATTGCAGTCTGATGTCCCCAGGTTTCCATCGCCGCCACCATTGCCTTGGTCGCGCTCCAAAGTGGAGTTGTAAGCGCCAGAAAACGTGCTTCCGAGAAATGGAGGGCATGTGGAGGGCATGAAAGGATGCATGTTTTTATAATCAATTATAATCAAATATAATCAAGAATTGAATCTGGTTGAATGATGTTGAATGATGTTGAATGTTCATTGCTTCTTGCTTTCACCTCATATTTGGATGAGAAGTTGCCACAACCTTTCCTTTGAACCTTTGCCATCGGAGCTTTTAGTCAGCCAGTTCATTCAAGGTTGCAAGTCCAAGTAGTGAACCATGAGCAACTGCGGACTAAAGAAGGGCTGAGGTGGGTGCTTCCTGTGTTTGCAGAACCGATGTGTGCAGCTATCTCTACCCACAGAATCCCACAGATCACCTTGTCGGCTCATGATCAGTTGATTGGCTAGTGCTGGATGATATTCGAATATATTAGACTACCCGCACATCGACCTGAACCCACATGACATGAGCGGCCGCTTGGCATTTTTGTGCCAACCCCTGATCTTGAAAAAGTGAGGTAAAGTATGGCAAAGTTTAAAGTAGGTAGAAATTGAAGACGTAGAGAAGATAAACAGTGAGTGCAGCGTTGGAAAACGAGGTCCTTGATCGAAACACATAAGGAATGAACATGAGATAACATGAGGTACTGTATGGATCTGTATGGGACATCGCCTTTTGCAGTAACACTGTAGTCACTTCCGTGACATTCCGTGACTACTTCGATGGATTCTCCTGAAGCCCACGGATGTGAGCGCTGTATCATTGTGCCAGGCCTGGGGTGATCGGGGTGATCTGCCCAGCATCGAAGCTGTCCACTGTGCGCAGCATTGAAAAGCCGGCAGGCAATGGCTGCACCAACGCAAGAGAAAGCAACTGGTATGGTCGTGCGCAAGAGGAACTCAAAAAGACTCCTGGTCTGAAATTTAACTTACGATTCATGATAATTGAATTGTTTAAAATGAAGCATTTGCTTTCATTCTAATTTTCAGCAAGTCTTGCGTCCAACCCATGAATATATTGAACTTCAATCAACGGCCCATGGGGAGGTGGCACAGGTGGCACAGGTCCTCAAGTTGTTCTGGCAAGGAGTGGCCTCTTCAAGGAAGTGATCCTTGAGAATATGCCAGACCCGCACGTTGCGAGTGAGAGTGTCTGGCTTCCGTTTCTGCGCAAGTTCTTCGGTGGCACAAAAAGCACGAGATTCTACGAAAAGACTTCGAGAGATTTCTCTTTTGGCGTTTGACTGCCAACCCAAAACACTTGAAATCGGTCGCATGAAAAGCATGATTTGTTATACGGTAACGACATTTAAATATGTGGAGGGCGGGCCAGACCGTGAGGCCCCGGAGGTAGTATGAAATACCAGTTCGTATATTTAAATGTAGTTACTGTATGCTTAAATGAATTGGATTCCGTATGTTTAAATGGCCGGGCGGGCCAAGGAAAACCTTCCCGGAGGTAGTCTAAAATACCTGTTCGTATATTTAAAAGTCCGTATATTTAAATGTAGTTACTGTACATTTGTCAAGCCATTTGACTAATTTGACAATTTGGATCATATTTTTAAAAGAACCTTTGGCCAATGCATGTTGAGTCTCAGGCTGTTTCTTAGCTGATTTTGCCTAAGTTTGTCGTTTTGTATGTCTCTACATCTCCTTGATGTTGCTGAGGCTTGGGGCCGATGAGAATACAGTCCTCATAGGACCAGAACTGTTCGCATCGATAGGACGT